>OV179166.1:3600000-4200000 GCA_921972225.1 Euplexia lucipara | reverse complement strand
ACCACAACCACTACTCTATGCACAGAATGACGTCACTTCATGCATTTTAATGAACACAGAGCATCGTCCGTATGCAAACAGACTGAATACGTTGCCCTACTGTTGTGTGTAGTGGGAAACTTTTTTACTCTGTAGGTTTTTTTTTTGGTGGCGTGTACGATTTTGTATAGGGGAGATTCACACCGTTATTAACGTGTCAGTGCCTTGTAATGAGGGTTCTCATAGTGTACTAGTTTCATTTGAAAGGTGTGGAGGAAGCCGTAAGTTTTTGTTCTAAGCTCTGTCGTAATAATTACGTAAGTAAGTTGGCGAGTTTTATTTTTGTTCACGTCCTGAGATTTTTTTACCTATTCCAAAGATGGCGTTCTAGTCAGCTTAGTGTTTGTTATAAATAAATAAATGAAATAAAATAGCCTTTATTGCTGTTTACGTTGACAAATAGTGAATGCCTACTTACTAAAAACTAACTTAATTAAAACTCTATTTTAATGATCGGCAACTGGATGTTTTGTACCACAGCTTGTCTTTCGACAAAGGCCTCCTCTAAGATTTCCACGTATCCCTGTCTCTCGCTAAACGGGTCCATACCGGACCTGCTATTTTCTTAAGGTCATCTTCCCATCTTTTGATCTGTCTACCTCTACTTCTTTTACTATCTCTTGGGTACCATTCTGTTACTAACTAAGTCCACTTCTCTTTACCTTCTCGAAGCATATGTCCCGTCCAACGCCATTTAAGTTGTCTATAAGCTGTGTGCGCATTTATGAATTTTGTTTTCTTTTTAATTTCTTGTAATTTCGTTCTATCCTTTCTTCTTATACCTAAAACACTCATTTCTATAGAATTTTGACAGAGATATTTATTTTTATTTATTAAAACTTTATGCACTAGTAAAATAAACTGTACAAAGGCGGACTTAATGCCTTAGGCATTTTCTACCAGTCTACCTTAAGGTGGTGCAGAGACAGAACATGGTAGGCGCAAGAAGGTAACTAAAACTTGAAAGAAAAAATAAATTATTATTTATGATAAATACATATATACATACATATTATATAAAATCCAGAGATACCTAGGTCAAGAGAAAAGAAAGAAAAAAATAATAAAAGACATATTATTGGAGAAACTAATCTGCTTACTCAACTTAGGGATAAGTTTGCCAACACCTTGTGAATGTGTTCGCGTGCCTTTACTTTAAACGTGAACAAACTGGTTGCCATCCTGATGTTCAGAGGAAGCTCATTCCAAAGGAAAACCGCCTGGACGAAAAAAGAAGAGTGAATGAAACCAGAACGGTGAGAAGGACATCGTAGAAGACGATTATTTGTGGAACGAAGATTCTTATCGTGTGCAGAACACAAATATTGAAAATGAGAAGTCAGATATGATGGAGACGTGGGTTTGTGAAGTATAGAAAATAGGGTTGTCAAGGCCCTCAAGGCTCTGCGCTGACGAATAGGTAGCCATTTTAAAAGTGATCGATGCATGGAAACATGATCATACTTGCGTAGATTGAAGACGAATCGAATGCAGTTATTAAGAAGTCTAGATATGTTTGTTAATAATGTTTAAAAGAAATGTGACTTAGATGATGATGATATTTAATTATTAAGAATCCTGCTGAAGAGCTTGTGGCTAAATTATAACGGCCGCACACATCGATCGTATGTGGAGTTTCACTTGACGTAGTCGATCTGTGGTTGGTTGACCAGTTAGAGAAATATCGTTCAGGCATGCCAGTTTTCTTACGATCGATGTTTTCCTTCATCGTTATTGAAGCAACGGATAATTATAGAATACGCATATACTGGTTTACTGGTAATTCGACGTATATCCGTCGGGAGCTGATAAGGGGGCCAAAATGCAACAAATTGAACCCCCATATGTATGGCCGAAATTCAATAGTTTTCGAGATATTTGAGTTTTAAAGGGTTTTTTGATATTTACCCAAAATTTAACATTTAATTCCAAATGAAAAATAAATAAGGTATTTTAATGGGTACCATTAAAAATGATGTTGTAGCTGGCACTTCAATGAAGCTATGGACATAATTAAAACTACTCAATTAAACAAAATAATTCAAATAAGCGATATAAGAATAATATCTTACCAATATTTTCATTTTATGCTTCAAAAATGTTGTCTCGTCACTCGAACCTTCGAACTCGTCGTTCGAACTCGAGACTTATGATTGGGCAACTACTGCCAAAGATCTACAAAATGACTCCTAAAAAAAACTAACTGCTTCAAATGCTGTGATTCCTAGAGTATAATTATAATCATTTACCCAGTTCCTTACTTGAAATTTCGGACAATAATGTTTTTAAAAATAAACTAAAGAAAACACTTATAAATAAATCATATTACTCAGTAAAAGAATTTCTTGATGATAAATTGTAAAAAAAAGTAAATCCGATTATTATTAAAGAATTATGTATATTTGAATAACTATTTTTCCACTGTTGACATTTATTAATTTATTATTTTTTTAAGTTTCTATTTTAATTGTAATATTATAAATTGTATTGTAAGCTTGACTGCAAGCTTGATTGTAAGCTTGCTTGCTGCTTGTGGTAACTGGTCGTCTTGCTGGCTTTGGTTTTGCTATTGTTTTAACTATTACCTGTTTTTTTTTGTTTTATTTAACTTCCACAGTTCTAGTTTATCATTTTGTTACATTGTCTTGCAGATCTATGGATTTAATCCAACTCTGCACATGCAAGCTGGCACACCCTTTTTACCTGGAAGATTCTTATTAGTCAGTTGCTTTTGCTTGAGTTAAGTTAGTTTTATTGTCGGTAGCTATATATTACTGGTATTCTGTATGTTGAGTGTGCTAGCTAACATGTAGTGAATAACTTATTTTAATTATTTTGTAATTATAACTAATTGTACTGTGTAAATTCAAGTTCGTCTAACTTATTAGACAGATGTGTTGCTGGGGAGTTTGTTCCGCCACTTCTTCTTCCCAGCAAAAACACTAGGAAGTGGCGAAGGGTGGGCTTTTTGGGGGACTGTCTTATGTAATTTCGACGTTCAAAAAGTGTTGATCCTCAGCCTAATTTGAATAAATGACTTTTGATTTTGATTTTGATTTTGATTTTGACATTCTCTCACATTGACATTTTTGACATTTGGTATTGTTTTTCGTAGCCTTATTTATTTAGTTTTTACTGTGGTTAATTGATTAATTTGTAATTTATTTATTATTACGCTTTTAAATTTCCATGGCATGAGCCTGAGTATGGCGATATATCTTAATTTTAACACCTGTATACCCATATTCTGCAAATAAACGATTTGAATTTGAATTTGCTCTCTGAAGTACGTAGGGGTCATGGTGAGGTCACCCCTCTACACACGAACCCCAGCTAAAGTGGCTTAACCTTAGAAATCAACCTAAATAACAAGCCAGAAGCTTCTTTTACCAAGACATTACAATATTTTTTATTCACAAAACGAAGTTAGACACCTCACGAAAATATCTTCGGAAAGTTTCACCGAACAACAATGACTTAAGTTACTTTGGAAAGAGCCCTTTGATTCGGATTATAATAACTTAGCCTGTTACGACTTGTTGGTTTTGATGGATATAATGAAATGCTACGGCCTTCACTTGAGATTTTAGAAAATCTCGTTTGGGATTGTAGAAAGTAAAAGTTTGGTCTAATTTACCAACATGGAAATTAATGTTTTTCTTCATTAAAAGTTTATGACAAGACATCACGCCTGCAAACCGAAAAGGGTGAGGCAGAAGAATACAGAATAGAAGGTGCCAAAAATCAAAAGTCATTCGTACAAATTAGGCTGAAGATCAGCACTTTTCGAACGCCAATCCTTACTAATACTACAAATATGCGAATATTTGTGAGGATGTTTGTAACTCTTTCACGTAAAAAATACTGTATGGATTTTAATAAATTTTACAATAATAAAGCTTATACATCAGAATAACACATAGCCTATTATTTATAAAGATATTGTGTTAATTGTTCAAAATATAACGACAAGTGTCACGTGAGTAGCTAAAAAATCTGCCATCTTCGAGCTATTCTGGCGTGCTGATCCTGCGCAGACGAAGTCGGGGGCACCAACTAGTATTACATTAAACAGAACGTTATTAGCATTATAAATCAATCAAATTAAAGTATTTGCTTCAGGTTAGATAGCAAACTCCAATATACATGATATTATAGTCCATTTCAAATAAGAAAAAAAAAATAAACAAACTGCTTTACAGTCCGATCAACCGATTTTAACTTCTATTTCGTAGTTAAAAGGATGGCATTATAAGCAAAATTGCGGATACAATACCAATTGTTTGCTTTAGCTGCCAATTGTCATGCTACCAACGTAATAGAAGTCAACATCGGTTGAAAGGACTGTAAAAAAGTCTAATTTATTTTTTTTCTTTATAAAGGGTGACTGGTAATTAGTGACCGATACTTAAACACGTGATTTTATTCATGATTTCAATAAACTTTCTACAAAGAAACTGTTTTTTATACACAATAACTTATAACACAATAAAATAACAAAAACGCTGTTTAAAATTCCCGCGCGCGCGCCTGTGGTCGATCACAGTAGGCACGAATCGGCACGATCTATCAGCTAATAGTCTGACCTCGGGAAGGGCAAAATCTACTAGTAGTAGTAGCGGCACACACTCCCCCGCCACTCCCACCGCTCCCGCTTGTGCAGTACTTGAAAGTTAATGAGCATAAAAAAAATTATTTGGGAAAGTTATTCGTATTCATGAGTACAATCACGTGTTTAAGTATCGGTCACTAATTACCAGTCACCATAAAATGGACTATGGTGATTTATAGCTACCGACATTAACACTAACTGAACTCAACTAAAAGTAAACTGACTAAAAAAAAGCCTCTCGGTATAAAAGGCGTGTTCACCATCCCTGACGTACACAATAGATTACAATATCAGTTCTCCATAATCACAATAGAAAATAAAACACAGCATAAAAAAGTTTCCGTATAAAATTGTCATCGTATCCAGAATAATAGGAAGAAATACCTGTGTAACGACACTCTGTGGCCTTTTTTTTCAACGAAGCTCAGTTTGCTAGACTAACGTAAATCGCACTATCTATATATAATAGTATTTTGTTTTGTTTGCAGATGCGTTGCTTGTCCTCAACACACATGACTTGGCCAATGTTGACGCAGCGGGTACGAAAAATCTTCTGGACACGTAAGTTTTATTTTAGACTCTATTACCTAGCGCATAAGGTGTGATTTAGAAGAGACGAATCCAGAAGGCAGCCTTTGGCTTTCTGGTTTCTTTGCGACAAACTCTCAGTCGAATTTCAACTTTATCCATCAAAGTTAAAGGTCTTATTTCGAAGGTGTGACAATAACGTACCCTGTTTGTTTCTACAGACACAGCGAATTGCAAAATTGAAAGTTACAGCCATTATTTTTAAGTTCTTTTTTGTGTAACGAATAAAAGAGTAGTTTTAATAATTATAATGAGAATGTGAAGTGAAATAAAAAGTAATGGGGTTTCATGTGAACGGTTTTGTATGAATTTTAAAATGCATTCGATATTTTTACCGGACGGAGCTTAATTATTTCGTTATTGAGGGAATTTAATTATAGGGTTGGGGATTAAATGCATTATGCATTATAAGTTTGCGGTGTTGGTTAAATTGGGAATCGATTGATGGACGTCGACACTGATAAAGTATGGCAATAAATAGGCGACTAGTTTTTTTTAAGAACATCATCATTTAAGCACCATGAGTTCAGTACAGACGCCAGCACATCAAGTTACCCCAATGTGTCAAATTTTCCCAATTGAATATGAACCTTATTCTGTTTGACATAAAGAAGAAAAACGATCAAAGAAATTTGACACATTGGGGTAACTCGATGTGCTGGCGTCTGTACATGTGTTGGCGACAGATCTGGCAACCCCGTTGCTAGGGGCTAGTTGTTCTGTTTGTTTGGCTAGCTACGGGGCGGCTTGCTTTTTCCATTCTAATTTTGCAAAGACATTCAATACCTATAGACCGGACATCACGAACAAAATTTTCGTCCGAAAAAGTGTGTCCTGCTGGATACAAGTCTATGAGTTTTTTGTAGTACGCTCCGCTGTCGCTCCAATATTCATATATTATTCTAGATGGCGTTACTGAGACATGGGATCAAAGTTTTTCTATGACATTTCCTTGACATGCCCGCTCTATAGTATTTTAAATCTCTTTGTAATTTTGTAATCGAATTATTATACCCATTTACACCTTTAATTGCTTTTGATTTGGTGTCTAATAACATGCTTCTGGACCTATACCGTTGAAATTTTGTTTTCAGCTTATCCTAACTTCAATGTATTTTCTGTTGTTCTTTTTTAATTAGATAACTAAATGGAATAAAATCATAATTTGTATCTAACCCGATACGATTTTAAATGAAAGAAGAAAAACGTTAAGATGCAATAGGGATCTCTGTTCAGTTCAATCTCTGTTTAGTTGGAACAATGTCGCGTTGTGTGAAAATATTCCAGAAGAATACAATAAAATATGAAAGAAAGAAAGAAAGAAAGAAAGAAAAATATTTATTTGACATCGGTCATTAAAAAAAAATACACACAATAATTTTATTTATGTAACAATAGAAAATATACAATATGGTGCAAAGTGCATTTGAAAATCAGCGTTAAGCCGCATCTTAGCATCTGTCTGGATGAGGGGTTGTTGTACTCGTCAGAGTCCATTATAATGATAACGTCAACCCCTTTTCAGGTTTTTACTTTCTGACGAAGCCTAAAACTCGGGATAAAATCCAGACTTCGGGTTGGTACAGAGTAATTTTGAACAGTAAAACTCAATAAGCCAACGGGGTATCGAACCCAAGACTTTATACTAAATAAATATTCTACAACTTTTCACACAACGCCATCTGGTCCCAAGCTAAGCTAAGAGCTTGTGTTATAGGTACTAAACAGCTGATAAACATACTTACATATTTCTAAATACATAAATAATGTTATAGATAAATTACACCCAGACACAGAAAAAATGATCGTGCTCAATGCTCATCACATAAACATTTGTCCTGGGTGGGAATCGAACCCATGACCTCCAGCATAGCAGTCAGGGCCACTAACTACTAGACCAACAGGCCAGTCAAACTGTATTCCGTCGCTTGCTATCACTACAGCAACGAGGACGTCAAGTTAAGAAGTCAAGACATTAAAAATAAATAAAATAAGTTGAAAGAATAAAGAATTACATTTCTATTATTCTTTGAAAGATAAGTAGGTACATGACTTTTCTTTTAACCTTAAGCTTTTAAAAATTCTAGTGAAAGGAAAATAAACAGTTTAACATAAAGAAAATCCTTTTAAAGCTGATTTTTCATTCTTGAAATATTTAAGGCTTAGTTCAGTAGGCACTGTCAACTGGTTGCCGAAACCGTGGCAGGTGTCTTGGCGACCATAACTATGTCAACGACGATGTGTGTGTTATGGTCATTTGTTCCCAACGAGTCACACTGTAACCTGTAACAGTGTGACTCGTTGGGATTTTTTTCCCAACCAGTCACACTGTTACTCGTTGGGAAAACTTTTTAAAGTTCGTTCCCAACGAGTCACACCTTAACGTGTTACAGTGTGACTGGTTGGGATTTTTTTAAATTGTTTCATTCATTCATTCATTTATTTAATCATTAACAATTTACATTGTGCTGAACATTACATATTAAAAAGAGAAATAACACATGCAAAAACAACTACATGAAGCAAATTAATACAATGTCAGCAAAATCATACAAAGACACCAATAAATACAATATTTGGTTCGTAGCAGGTACAGTGTCACTTAAAAAGTCTAATTTATTATTTTCAGGTAAAATGTCAATTACAATGTCAAATATAAAGCAAGTATAATGTCAAATTCAATGTCCAATTATAAGCAGTTCTCCCAACCAGTCACACTTTTACTACTCGTTGGGAACAATCGGTTATGGTCACCTTTGGGCAACGGCCGGCGACCAAGGGAGTAGTTAACACCTAGGTAGTTATACTATTAAAAGTCGCAGTCGCTGTCGACTGGTTCACCGGCAACCAGTTGACAGCGCGTAATGGCTCTAAGATTATTGGTGGTCGGCCATTTTATATTGTGACCGAAGTGGCCAGATGAAATATTGCTTTCGTTGTTAATCTGAATTGATTCTTTCTTATATTTAATTTGTTATGAAATGTTTTAATCACACTTGGAATGTCTCCTGTATTGTAAGAGCTATATCACACATTTACACTCAGATACACAAACAACCAGACCCGGGACAACGGACTATCAGTCTGTAGGCCATACAAATAGCAATGTAGTGCGAGAATCAAATTCACAATACGCAGCACAACAGCCCATCTATGTGCCACCCCACCAACCATGCTCTAAAGCTTTCGTGTCTAAATTGTGAATAATCGTCGTGAATAACGTCCGAGTTGATGTTAAAAAGACCATTAAAAAACGTCATAAGTAAATTTTAGCAACATTAAAAACTGTACTTTACGCAATATAGTTAAAGTTTTATGTTCGGGAGCAAAGAAATTTCCTCGTTTCGTTCCCCGTAGTTAAGTTTTCCATATAAACTTTGACTATATCAAATAGCATACCTCTCCGTGCAAGTAATTTTCTTCAAAATAAACCTGGAGATTTTGCTTCAAGAATTTATGTAACAATCTATGTATAAATATACTATACAGGGTGTAAGGGACAGCCCTCCCCAAACTGACAGGGTGCATTTAGCTCTTAATTTTGAATCATAATCCACCGAAATTTTTCTCAGGAAAATGTTCATTTTTTTATCGTTTTTTCAGGCATTTCAGTTTAATTTCCATGTTTAATAACATTCTCGGAAAGTAGCACTCCATGTATGTAAATAATACGGCTAAAATAAAAAAAAGCAACAATGGATGTTGAAGTACTCTAACGAACGACTTGACGGGGCGGGCGCCCAAAGGCTCGCTGCGTGCGTTTTGCCACGGTTAAAATACATTGCGTATGAGGAAATAAAACAAATCAAGTTTATTGGATTCCCATAACGGTCCTGAAATAATTTCTTGTATCGGTCATCTTAGTATAATATACTGAATTCACCCCATCAGTCTGAGGTGGGCTGTCCCTTACACCCTGTATAAAGAATTTATATAAGTATAAAAAAAAACTTTATTTTTATCTAATCTTCGTGTGGTTAGTGACAAATCAGGTTTCAGAGTTTTTATGCTGCCCAAAAGTCTCTGACTTGGCATCACATGCCGTCAAAAAATATCACTCAGGTTCGGGTTTCCTTACAATGTTTTCCTTAGACAGTCTTGACGCAAGTGATTATTATTTATAACTAGCTGCCCCGGCAAACTTCGTTGTGCCTAAGAGTCAATTTATTGCTCTTATTTTTTTTTTTATATTAGATATACCTACCTACGTTCAATAAGACGACAACAAATAAATCCAAACCAATAATAACTACTACTACTTTTAAATTACAACATGTATATATAACCTAACCTAACTGACCATACCTATCCTATAACTAACCCAACTATCTAACCTAACTACCTTACTAAAATGCATTGATTTAAAAAATACTAAATTCATAATTTTAATCTGAACTATAGCCTCTATGTTACATACAATTTATGCCTATAGTTTTCCCGGTCTACTTTAATTAAAGTCCTAACAGTAAAATAAGTTCTATTTGCAAAGAATTACTAAAGTTCGTCTCTGTCATCATTGCTAATTACGTAAATTGATTTCTGAAATATAAGACTTTTTTATGCTACATATAACCTCTAAGTTTATTAACAAAATAAATTTCAGAACGTAGGTGCGTATTATAAATTGACAACCTTACCTTCTTGGGTTTAGCTTAAGACTTGTCAATTTCAAATTGTCACCTGATAATGAACTGGGAAGTTTGACTCCTGTCATGTCATCCAAGATGGCGCTGCGTTTGAAAAATGTTTGAGACAACCGATATTCTTGATATTTATTTTTATGATGTCGAACGGGATAAAAAGTATCCTATGTCCTTCTCCTGGCTCTAAACTACCTCCCTGCCAATTTTCAGCTAAATCGTTTCAACCGTTCTTTAGTTATAAGCGAAGTAACTAACACGACTTTCTTTTATATATATAGAAGATGGATTTTCTCCTTGTGTCGACTAAATAACATTATAGTCACGAAAACTGTACTGCCGAATATGAGGTCTTAGGTTTAATTAGTACATAAGTTAATAGGTTATTATTAAAGGTTGTAAAGTTAATAAAATAAATAAATAATAAATATTCCACAACTTTTCACGCAACGCCATTTCGTCCCAAGCTAAGCTAAGAGCTTGTATTATCGATACTAAACAGCTGATAAACATACTTATATACTTCTAAATGCATACATATTATAAATAAATTACACCCAGACACAGAACAAATGATCGAGCTCATCACACAAACATTTGTCCTGGGTGGGAATCGTACCCACGATCTCCGGCATAGCAGTCAGGGTCACTAACTACTAGACCAACAGGCCAGTTGTTTTAATTCATTAAACCCCAAGAGGACACCTGTGTCCGCGCTGTCATTGTCTTTCTAAAGTGTCTATAATTGACACGATTGGAAGGTTAATAGGTTTTCTTAGTAGAATCCTAAAGTCTGACTTTGTGCCCAGTTAATGGCTATTCTAAAAACTACATAGCGTCGCCTTAGAGTGAAAACCTCGGGAATGCAATTTATTTCAAATTTAATTTATTGCGTTTCTAGGAAGAAAACCTCGCAACGCACCTCCTGATGTGACTATAATTTGTTAATTTGATGCTCATAGCGCCATCTATTATGGCCATCTATTATAATCTATATTATTATATTTGTTGTATTAAAACTTTTATCTAAGCTTTGCTAATAAAAAAAAACCATTGAAAACTATATAATAAAGAGGACAAAGAAATTGTAGATAACAATTGCAGTTTGACTCTCGTTCTCGTCTATGTAAAGATTTAAGCTTGTCGCAGAACTAGCGAGCGTACGGCGCGCGGTGTGAGGACTCGTACACTTGTGAAAGAAAGTAGGAAATAAGATAATAAAGTTGTTCGTTAACAAATACTGGGTGTAAAGTGGTTAGGCGCATATACCAATAACATGTGTTCGATGGTCCTAGAGTCTCATTTTTTTTATTGTATCGTTTTTTTTTTTATTTATTTTTGATGTAATGTCGTAGACCTAGTCATGTATTCCAGTTTTGTACATGTAAGCGGGCACGCCCTTTTTACTTGAAGGCTTATATTTATTCAGTTAGTTATATTTTATTTTTTGCATGAGTTTAGTTGTCAACGTCGGTACTTAGGTACTATTCTTATTACTACTGTCTTGTATATTGGTGTGTGCTAGCTAGCATGTAGCAAATTATTTAATTTAAATGATTAAGTTTATTAATTTCCAATGATGTTTAAACTGTTCTTCTAACATATCAGACAGACGTGTTGCTGGGGAGTTTGTTCCGCCACTTCTTCTTCCCAGCAAAAACACTAGGAAGTGGCGAAGGGCGGGCGTTTTGGGGGACTGTCTTATGTAATTTTTGACGTTCAAAAAGTGCTGATCCTCAGCCTAATTTGAATAAATGACTTTTGATTTTGATTTTGTTCTGTACATTATTGAATACAAAAAAAAAACGAAAACTACAATAAATTTAAATTTTTCGACAGCATTTTCCCAATTTTTACGTTTCTTTTTTTTCTGATGTCATTTTCTAAAGAACTTTGAGTCAATTATTATTCCTATCTAAAATTTTTAAAAAATAATAGGCTTAACAACTGTTTTAGTTATTATTTAACTAGGTACATAGTGTACAGTATAAACGAATTTTTCTAACTAATAACTACCTCTAAAATCTTCAAAAAACCCGCATGGCTGTCCACAAGAATTGCACCCGAAAGACTGGCAGCATTGCTACGATGTATGGAAATGCTTATTCTTTGACCAAGGTAAAAGTCAGCCCTTGGGTTCCGCGAAGCGTCAACTAAGCGACTTGAAAGATCTTTGCACAAGCTATGAGCAATCGAAATAAGTCAATAATAAGTCACATCTCATTTTTTTGGACCATAATCATGTATAGAACTCAAGGTTCTAATATATCTATACTAATATTGTAAAGAGGTAAAATTTGTTAAATTTGTATGTAGTGGGTAATCTTCGGAACTAATGATCCAATTTTAAAAATTATTGCACTGGTGGAAAGCTACACTATTCCCGGATAACATAGGCTCCTTTTTATCTCCGTATTCCCCTGGGAACGGGAAGTACGCGGGTTAAACCGCGTGACGTCTGCTAGTTACTCATATGTACGACTATATCCCTTTGACCATATCAAACGATAATAAACTTAATGTTCGAGGGTTAAGGTATAAATTTAGTTACCCGCAATTGCATGGTGGTAATCCGCAACCTAGAGCAACTGCTCATTGAAGTTTTAAACCTATCCAGCAAAATATTAACGTTAAATGGACTAAAACACAAAGCATGGAACAAAGTCATCTCCGTTGGAACTCTAACACTTTTCTATAAAACAGTACCAGTCTGTAAGCCGATTGGAAAAAGTTGCAAACTCGACTTTGCCGGGTAATAGGATTTACCTAGGTTCTAGATCAAATATTGTGATTATTTACTGTTTGTTTAGACTTAGAGCTTATTGAGAGAAACTGTTACATACTTGAAGAAAGATTTTTGGAATACCTATTTGTTGGCGACTGGCTGAAATGCCACCTTTTTTAAGAATTATTTATATTTTGAATGATTGTTCTATTTTCTTTGTGACTTTTTCATAAGTTGTCAAGTGTCATTGTTCCATTTGCTTTGTACATAGTTTGTTCTATTCTTAGATAATATACCTCTAGATCGAGCCACCGCGTGGCCTCACATGAGACAGCAATATAAAATTTCAGTGTTGCTATTCCTTTAAAAAGTCCCAAAATACGACCAAAATTCTACTTAACTGCAGGTTCCAATTTTAGCACTATTATAAATTATAATTTACGTATTCAACGTGGTAATATGAGTGTAGAAGTATCAATGTGTGGGAAAATATCATTTCACGTAAAATACCTACTTTCAATCTTACCTTGATTCTCACAAATAATATACACTAGGTACTACCAAGTGAAGCTTGATGTGTGTACATAGAAGGAACTCTTTAAAAGAAAACAACACTATTTTTTCGCGTTTTATGTATCATTAAAATATACTTAGGTATGACTGACATCCAGTGTGACATTGAAATTGCTGTATCATAATTATTGTCCTTTAAACAAAACCATCTTATTATGAAAATTTCTGATTTCTAAATTCTAAATCTTTATTGTTACTTAACATTTATTTATAAAATGAATTCTTACTTCCAAATATCTATAAGTACCTACGCGATTGCCTTCAAGAGTAAAACTTAATGATTGTCGAAAGGGCTCTGTTCGTTCGTAAGGGTTCGCCCACAAATTTCTGTGTGTTTAGCCACCATAGATTTATTTGATTATTATGCCTACCTTTTGAACATTAGGCCTGACAGTTAAGGGAAAAGATTTGAAACGTGTAGCAACACTGTAAGTAAGTATTTCTAGGTTATGTGATATAAGAAATCAAGTTTACTTTAAGAAATCTTCCATATTTTGGTCTGAAACTCATGACAATAAAAGCGCACAAATGTATAAATTCAATAATCATACTATAACACTAACAGTATTGAAAACTTTCGAATGAAAAGTGATTTCGTTAATATCCTTTTCTGTGCGGCTTTTACAGCCTATTATACTGCATCCTCCCATCGTAAAGCATACACCATACATTAAACACTTAACTAATGGAGTCCATTTCTCATTAAATTACTCAAACTATTACAACTATTGCAAAAACCATCCGAAAACTTAAATTAAATCGACCATAATAATATACGTGACAGTGACAGCACTTTGTTTGGCTAACATTCAAAAGTTAGCCAAGCAAAAATGCGGCACGCCGTAAGGGACAGAAGATACGATGCTTTGTCTCAATTTTCCTACGAACTTTGTATTAATGCGTCTCACTTCCACACTTCACACTGTAAATTGGGCTACGTCTAGAGGTATATAGTCTAAGGTTCTATTAATAAATCTTATATATAAAACGGGGGAGGGATGGGGAGTGGTAGGGGAAGGGTGAGGTTAGAGGGGAAGGGAAAGGGGGAGGGGAAGGGAAAGGGGGAGGGTAAGAGGCAGGAGCCGGGTGAGGGAGGGAGGGGAAAGTGAGGGAGGGGTGAGGGGAGGGGCGTGGGAGGTGTGGGGGAGAGGGAGGGAGAAGGGGGAGGGGGAGAGGAGTTGATAAAAAATGCTATGCAATAGCTTTACCGCGGCAGTCTCCGAGTGCCACACGTCATTTTCTCTTTTTTTTTAACCATTTAATCACAATGTGCCACAGCAAAGCGTGGCAGGGTACAGCTAGTAGTAATTATAATATACTAACAGTGTTTCTACCATCTCCAACCCATTCTTAATAACTAAGAAAGATTTTTGGTATACCTATTTATTTCTTACAAACATTCACACAATCGCTAGAGACGGGACTACTTTTTCTGAAACCTATCTTTAGTTTGGTATAATTTTAATCCCTTTTTGAGAACATTGCGCTAACAAAGCTGTCATGTCATATTTTTCCTGAAACCCATTTTAGTTTGGTATTATTATGTTCGGGAGTTGCCCGTGGTCCACCTACGTTTGTCCACCTGGTGGACCACGGGCAATTTTTTTTGCCCGTGGTCCACCTCAGTTTTATTGGGTGTACAGTCAACAGCAAAAGTAGATGATCAAAATCAGAAATTCAATACTAATGAACGGAGTTCACGCCAGAACTGTGTGGCGTCGAAGTGATTCAAAAGTATGTGATTGTAAATTTTACCAAACATTTACTACCAGTACAGCTGCCATATGTTTGTGATCAGTTTTGACTCCAAAAGTTATAAACTGAATTCGCATCAGAACTAAGAAGTGAAAAAAAAATTCAAAACTAGTGATCAGCTAAAATCAAAAATTAAATGATGAAACTGAGGCCACGTAATCGTGAAGCAAATAATTCATCCATACGCATTTTTTTATTAACCCAGTAATTTAATTTGTTATGTTTATAACAGCTGAATTTCATAAAAAAAAATGCATATTTAATATATTTCATCCAATTGAACCCCTAAAAAAAGCACAATGTTCATTAATAAAAACTTATTTACAAAAAAAAACAACCAACTTCCAAAAAAACACTACAAAGTGAAAAATATTATAGTTATTTTTCACTTTGAAATGTTTTTTTGGAGTAGGTTGTTTTTTTTTGTAAAATTGTTTTAATTTCTTACTTCTAGTGGGTCAGTTTGTAATTTATCTAAGTTACAATAGCCCAATGACAACTGCTCATCACCTCTTACAACATATTGCTTTTCTCGATACAGGGACGTTAATTGTTGAGGAGTTCTCCTAGTAAGATCCAGGAGAACTGGAGCTCCATGGTGAAGGCATCATCACCATTATGCATTTTGACAAGCTTAAATTACTTAGCAACTACATTAAAGTACCTAATCGAATTGCAACCCAAATACTTAGGTATAATTGAGTAGTTCCAATGCCCATCTGTGGTCTTCATCATCAGTTCCACTTTAGCAAACGGTGCTTTCCGAGAGCGAATGCACGAGTTAATATACAAAATACCCAAATCACTATAGGTGTTCCTATAAAATTTGAGGTTTTCCCTTGATTTCCATAGGATCCCTTCATCAGATTCTGACTTGGTGACAATGAGACCACAGCGAGAGTATACCCTTTCAAACAAAAATATAATTTTGCAAATCCGTCTATATATGACGAAGTTATGCACAAACATACACAAAAAAATATACATATAAACATCCGAATTGATAACCTCCTCCTTTTTCAGAAGTCAGTTAAAAATAATATAATTCAAAAACTTTAGTATTTAAACTGTTTCTTTTTTTGTAACTTCTGTCAAATGTTTAAAAGTAGCTGATGTGATACAAAACGATAATTGAATAAATATTATCATCTTTGCATGTTTGTGAATTTATGTCAATGTTCAAAAGTAGCTGATGTGATACAAAACGATAATTCAATAAATATTATTATCTTTGCATGTTTTTGAATTTATGTCAATGTTCAAAAGTAACTGATGTGATACAAAACGATAATTCGATAAATATTATTATCTTTGCATGTTTCGAATTTATGTCAATGTTCAAAAGTAGCTGATGCGATAAAAATCATAACTCAATGATTGCTTTTGCCCAGTCGGCTACAATATATTAAAACCGGATAGGTTATAACTGAATGGCTAAAAAGTTTAACGTATGAGGAAACTGAGCACATTCTAGTACGAATATGCTAATGGAACACAATATCATAACTACACTCAGGCACACGCAAACACTCACTCACACACACAAACATAATTATACATACACACATTCACACACACACAACTCACTCACACAAACATAATTATACATATACACACATTCACACACACAATCATGCATGTATAGAATAAGTACACTCAAACTTTTAATATTTAAAAAAAAAAACAGCTTTTGTTATTGGCTGGGTTTTGTTTTGTTTTATTTTGTATTATTTTATTTTATTTTATTTTTTTTCTAATTAGTTTGTATTATTTCATTTTATTTCATATTATATTCTAAATTTTAGTCTCAAAACTGTATTTAATAAGGGAAGTAGCGAGTCAGCCCCAACACAAGTATTTTTAATTACTTACTGGGGTTGTCTCAACTCATGTCATAGTATGTAATGTTTGAGACACAATAAACATTTTATTATTATTATTATTACCATAAACTTGCTTATTAATATAACACACATGGGTGTTTGAAATTTTAAGCGACGCATATGTTTGTATGTAAATTAAAAACCCATAGACGTCTAAAATAGCAAAGGTAGCTAACACAAAAGCGCTGATAACCTTGAAACGGCTAAACTGATTTTGATGAATCATGTCTAAGAATCATCGCAAGAACAAAAAAAACCGCATCTAAATACGGTTCACCCGTTTAGGCTCTACGGTGGTCGGTGCCTCAGACAGACAGACAGACAGACACACACACATAGCGGTCAAACTGATAACACCCCTCTTTTTGCGTCGGGGGTTAAAAAAAGGTGATGAAGCAGGGAGGTCACGACCCTCAGCATTGAGGAGTACGACGCAAGGAGGGAAATCAAATCAAATCATTTCTTTTGTTGTGATAAAGCATATAGAACGCAGACTTATACGAAATGTGTCTTTCATTATTTATGTAGAACACACTAGAACATTCGAGAAGAACTGAGGAAAACAACTTACAGCCAAACAATTAACTTTCTTAAATGGCTAGTATTACCAATGGCCAAATAATAAAATAATACCAAAGGCTTTATTCATTCATACATAATAAAACTATAAAAAATTGGGGTCCTCATACATGAAACATGATTTTTCCACGTTTTTGGTTTACCTTCTATAATTTGCACGTACGTAACCCTTCGTGTGCGAGTCCGACTCGCACTATCTAGTTTTTGTTAAGATTTTTTTTTTTTATTAGTTTGTTCGTTTTCACTGTTTTTTTTTCAAAAAGGATCCTAATCTTCATAGCAATAGTCATCTTGTTATTTAATATAAAGGGAGGACGTTAGGACAGTCCGCAATATCATCGCACAAAATATGATGAGAATCTTATTATATAATTATTAGGCACACCAAATCACTAGACACCACAAAAAACGTAGCGCATGCTCGGGTTGCGAACGGATTGCTTGCCTGACTCCAACTGATCTGACATCATGTTCTTTCTCCCCCACGCTAGCCGTTGATGATGAAATAATCAAACGCGCCGTCAAATATGATAGGTGGACCACGGGCAATAGATTCTCACAAGTAAATACTCAGGTGAACCACGGGAAATATTTTTTTCCCCTGGTACACCCAATAAAACTGAGGTGGACCACGGGCAAAAAAAAATGCCAGTGGTCCACCAGGTGGACAAACGTAGGTGGACCACGGGCAACTCCCGTCTCTTTTTGAAAATATTGCATTAACAGATAATAATTATTTTGGCGCGTTAAGGAAAAATGATGATAGTAACTTTTTACGATGCGCGCGCAGCTAACTTCAGGGTGTCGGTTTTGTGTTAGTTAGGTAGTCTATCTTAAGTCAAAAAAAAGATTATGTTTTCCAAAGACGTATAACTTCTAACGCGTGTACAGAAGCCAGCGCATGAAAATGTATTGTTTGCATGCCGAATGGTGAAATATGGCAGAACTCTAATGAAAACCTAGTACTACCTACTTATGTTTAACCCATATTTGCAAATAAATGCTATTCTATTTTATTCTATTCTATTCATCAAGTTACCCCAATGTGTCAAATTTCTTTGATCGTTATTCAACTTTATGTCAAACAGAATTAGGTTCATATTCAATTGGGAAAATTTGACACATTGGGGTAACTTGATGTGCTGGCGTCTACATAAATACATACAAACTTTATTTATTTTTCTAGTGACATTTTTTTTTGCTTTCAGATTCCAAAGCCGAAGACAAGACCACAACGGTAAGTTTTTATAATAATGAGTTTTATTGTTAAACTTTAATTTGAACTTTAAATTTTCACTTTAAAAATCAAAGTTGTTGATTCAAATCCAGCTATCCAGCAACCAATGAAAAAAAAAAAAAAAAAAAAAAAAAAACCAATAAATAAATGAAAAAAAAAAATGTAAAAAAAATAAATAAATGTGACTTTTTCAATACAAAGTATTTCCAAGTTTATCTTGTACACTATCTTGGGCACCTTTTAACGAAAACATGTAAGTGAATCTGTGTATAAATTGCCACGTAAGGAAACCAAGGTAAAGCCGAGTTAGAGGCCCATCACGTGGATTTAATTAAGTTATAAGTACTTCTTTTGGTGCGTTAGAGAAAAATTATGAGAGCAAATTTTTACGATGCGTACGCACGCCGCCGTCACGAAAAATCGACACCCTGAAGTTAGCTATAGGCAACATTTTAGTTTGTTTCTATTATCAGTGTCGCTTTTTTCTACAAACGTAATAAAACGCGAACGATTATTAAGAAAGATTTTTATTTACGCCAAAGACGTATTTATAACTTCTAACGCTTATCTATGTTTATCCAATTCTGAATGATTCCTGAACTGCGCAAAAAAATGTAAGATACTTTCTACTATTTATTTAAAAAAAAATAAAACTGACTTAGAAGCTAACACTACGTCTAAGTTACGACTAAGTAATTTCGAAAGCAAGAGAAACTTTGAAGTATTCGTAAAAAAATCCCTTTGTCAAAAGTTTTTGAAGATCTCTTTCACGTGAAGTATTAAATAAAAGAGGACTGTGAAAAAAAATATCCACAAATTACAGTAAAGCATTGTTTTCTCGAAGAACTTTAGTCAAAGAAGACGATTATTTATTTTCGACTTTATTTCAAATGGCACAAAGTTGACATTTGTTAGTTTATTTATTTTTTTATTACAGACAGCATAGTTTACTATATTATATAGAAAGTTTGAAAGCTTGAACAAAACAGACTTTTAGGGAAGGTTCATATCTGACGGAACCATGTACCTCGACGCACTAACGCATCATCTGTTGAGTGTGAACCGTCAAGTGTTTTTCTATACATTTGTCTGTTCTGGCGTTACGCGACCGATAATACGCGACGCATGTTCCGTCAGATATGAACCTTCTCTAAGGGTTGTAAAAGTTTTCATTATTGTTTTTGCTTTCGAACAATCAAAAAAACTTTTATTAGTTGACATATTGTTCATTGTTATAGTTTACGATGTTGCGGTATCTATGAAGGTGCCCTATTTTATCTAGTAAAAATGAATAGTCTCCATCATGGTTGATTCTAAGAGTTACAAAGTATATCCAGTCAAATTAAATAATATTGTAATAGTAGAAAAAAAATACCAAAATGAAACGCTATGGTAACAACATAGCTCACAGTTATACAGTACATAATATATTTCCACGCCAATATTCCTTATGTAACTCAACTGCTAGGCATGAAAATACACGACATGGTTTGATGAAATCTTATTTTTTGATGTACGAATTCAGTACCTACATGAAAATTCTATTCTCCCTGAAATACACAACTTTTGCAATCTAGGATAGAATTAACTAAGTTTTTGGTACTGTTTAGTACCGATAGAATTCGGTCTAGGTCAAAACTATAAAAAGAATAATATCATATTATGTAATAAAGTTTTATCGGTACTAATAAACTTTGTTAACGCTTGCGCTTATGAACATAATATATAAAAACATCCATAGCCACATATTTCTTTTCTCTTGAGAACTGTGTGTCTAACATAATTTTGGGGTATTTCTCGGAGCGCAACCATTTCTAAGCGCAACCATCGAAGCGCAACTATCTTATAATAATAAATCCTAATCCTATAATATGTTAAATTTAGTTTAAGTTTTATACTGTTAAATTTCTGTGCGTGTCCCAAATACATATTTTCTTTCTTTCTTTTCTTTCTTTCTTATTCTGTGAAGTGCTACCGTTAGTTGCGCTCACAAAATAGAAATAAAAATTTTATACTTTTAATCCGCGAAGCGCAACCATTATTAAAATTTAAAAATGAGGAGTATCAATCAAATACATCGATAGATACTTTTAAATCGACTGTCAAAGTTTTTTACCAGGCAAACACAAATTGACTGGAACTAAGTGTTAAGCAACTTTTGGTCAATTATGTTATAGAGCACCAAGAGAGCCTTACAGGTTAATTTAATTAAATTATGACTACCACACCAATCATGCCTGTGAGAAAGGTATTCATCTAGGGCATCCCCTCGCGACGAAGCGTACGATTTAAAGTTGAAAACACTTTTTTCATGCAATAGTAGCCCATACACAACACCCGTCTTGGTCGGAAAATTGTTCCCTTTCAAATGGCGAATCATCAAAATGTAATGGATACATACATACATACATAACGTCACGCCTGTAATCCCCGAAGGGCTAGGCACAGGTGTACCTGGTAGTATTCCTACATTTCGCCAGTTATGTTTGAGTCCCCATAGGGGGCCAGCCTATTGCCATCAATCGGGCACAAGTCCAGACTCCGGGCTGCTACTGAGAAATTCCAAATAGAAAAACTCAATAACACTTTGCACGACCTGGGGATCGAACCCGGGACCTCATGCTCAGCAGTAGCGCTTGCGACCACTGGACCAATGGGGCAGTCTGTAATGGATATGACATTAAATTCAATTATAACAAGTCATCCAAATCACGACAAAACGCCTAACACTGCCTGCAACTTTGTCTACCTTCAAAGAATATTTAGACAAAAACACATCGCTCTAACCAAAAAAACCTTAAAAAAGATGAGCGTTAAGGGAGATCAACATAAAACTTCAACAATCCCACCGTTGATCTACCTTTAAATCCACATTTGCATTTCCTCCGACTCAAGTCTGAAGCCAGTTTGAACTGCATAAATCTGGTTAGATCCAGCGCGAGCCGGATTTCGGCGGTCGTTACTGAATCAACGTACGAATGACGAACTTTATGGCTCTTGAAAGGAGTTGATTTTCAATTGTTCGTGGTTTTTATGTTTCACGAAGCAGGTGAAGGGTGATTTAGTATTTTGTTGATTGGGAAGGAAAATTAAAAGTTTGTGTAGGACGCAGTTAAGGTAAGCGAATGAATTTAACGCCGCAATAAATAGGAGAGAACAAAAGAGGTTTATTAATACAAAAGTATTCTTCAAATACGCAATTCTTAAGAGCGAGAGAGTTTTAAATCTATATATATAAAAGAAAGTCGTGTTAGTTACACCACTTATAACTCAAGAACGGCAGGATCAATTTGAATGATTTTGGTCATTTTGGATTTGTCTTTGTCCGAAATAGCATAATAATTATTAAAAAACATGAAAAGTCCTCGAAAAAATAAATATCAAGAATATTCGTTGTCTCAAACATTTTTCAAACGCAGCGCCATCTTGGATGACATGACAGGAGTCAAACTTCCCAGTTCATTATCAGGTGACAATTTGACATTGACAAGTCTTAAGCTAAACCTAAGAAGGTAAGGTTGTCAATTTATACGTACCTACGTTCTGAAATTTATTTTGTTACTAAACTTAGAGGTTTTATGTAGCATAAAAAAGTCTTATATTTCAGAAATCAATTTACGTAATTAACAATGACGACAGAGACAAACTTTAATAATTCTTTGCAAATAGAACTTATTCTACTGTTAAGACTTTAAAGTAGACCGGGAAAACTATAAGTATAAATTGTATGTAACATGGAGGCAATATATACAATAGTTCAGATTAAAATTATGAATTTAGTATTTTTTAAATCAATGCATTTTAGTAAGGTAGTTAGGTTAGGTAGTTGGGTTAGCTATAGGATAGGTATGGTCAGTTAGGTTAGGTTATATATACATGTTGTAATTTTAATTCTATTGAACACAAAATGTTTAAATAAGATCACCGTAGAGACTCGCTACATAAAAAGTAGTAGTAGTTAGTTTGGATCTATTTGTTGTCGTCTTATTAAACGTATGTATATCAAATATAAAAAAAATTATTAGAGCAATAAATTGACTCTAAGGCACAACGAAGTTTGCCGGGGCAGCTAGTATTAAATAAATAATAAATGATTAAATAACAATTAGAGCCGCTGGGGTCTATCCAGGTCTGGTCAGGTCAGTGCCCATACAATACAATACATAATCAAGACCTTCACGTGCCTTGAATATGATATACAATGACAGCTGGGACAACTGCTTAACATGATTGTTAAGCAGTTGTCCCGGCTGTCATTGTAGATCTTCGACAGTCGTTACCAACGGGTAGTGAGAATCCCAAAAGTCTGACTACCAGTTAGAGATATCTGGTGACCCCAGTCACTGGATTGTGGAGGTCAAATAGACAGCAGCTCCATGTAAAACCCTGGTATTCAGCTGCATTCGGGAAGATTGGACATGGTTGTGTGTTGCCAGTGATGACTTATGACACTGAAACGTGGTCCCTCACTATGAGCCTTATGAGTAAGCTGAAAGTAGCCCAACGAGCTATGGAGAGGGCAATGCTCGGAGTTTCTCTACGAGATCGAATCAGAAATGAGGAGATCCGTAGAAGAACCAAGGTTACCGACATAAGCCCAGCGGATTAGCTGGTTGAAGTGGCAGTGGGCAGGGCACATAGCACCGAGGACTGATGACCGATGGGGTCGAAAGGTTTTTGAGTGGAGGCCACGTGTCGGCAAGCGCAGTGTAGGACGTCCAACCACAAGGTGGTCAGACGACCTCAATAAGGCCGCGCCACGCGCCGGATGCGAGCCGCTTCCAACCGGTCTTATTGCAGATCTATAGGGGAGGCCTATGTCCAGCAGTGGACTTCCTATGACTGAAATGATGATGATGATGATGGACATAGTTGGGAAATTGGCTTGGCAGATGATGTAGTTGCACGATTACTGACGAATGCGTTCATTGACTTTATAGGTCCACTCACATCTATGTGGTTCTTACCCAGACAATAAACTGTATCATAATATGGTCGCCATAATAATTGTGTTCGAACTAATCAAGATAGCCTTTAAGTTTGTCTTAGTGTATTTCTCTGAAAAATCGGCAGGCAACACTGACCTCTTGTAGTATCTTTAGCCTAAATATAAAACAAACTTCATCCATAAATTAACCTCAAAACAAAAAGGATTAGATTTTCAATAAAGTACCTCCCTATTATTATATTTCTAAAATATAATATTATAGAAGTTTTGATAATTAAAGCGAAAGGTCTTCAATTATGACACAAAACCTAAGTGACCTCCAGGTGACCCACAAAAAAGGTGCTTATTTCTTTTCTCTGAAAATCCACGAAAAAAGAAACCTATTAACCAACAAATAACGTCCAGAAAGTACACAAAAAGCTCCCCATTTCAGCTCACTGTAAAATGTATTCATTAAAATCGAAAGCTATCGAAAAACTGCTTTAATAATAAAACGCAGAAAAAATAACGCGAAACCGGTTATTTATAAAATGCACTCGAGCGTTAAAAAAACATTCACAGAATATTCAACGGAACAAACAATCGATACTACATTTTATATACGAAATTACAAACACGACTAAGTCTCGAATTTATGTAGAACTGCATATATCTGGATTAAACCGCCTCGGACCGGATTTCGGCGCTCGCTACCGGCAAATGGCCAATCAGAGAACGCTAATCTCAGTTAGTTAGGATAAGCCTTATGTTATTGTCAGAAACACTTATCATTTAATCAAACAATGGTAATTGCGGGATTCCAATTAATTTTGATTAATTTTAATTACTTATTACGTAATCTAGGATAAGTGTGTACTTCAAATGGTACGAATTAAAAGTATTTTCCGGTTTAGGTGAAATTAAATAATTAATTATTTATTTTATTACACTAGAGGCTGTTTGGTTTATTTTCCTGAAGCCGTTTTGAGGGTAAAAAGAAGATTTAAAGCATCTGAACGTTTTAGAAAAACTCATAATTCTTTTTTAATTGATAATTCTAAGAACATTTTTGGCTGTTAACTTTTTTTTTAAACTCTTTTAGCCTTTCGGAAGTACTCACAATAATTCACTTATAAACGAGATTAAATACGAAACAATTTTATAAAAATATAATACCTACCAGCTTGTTTAACTGACCCACTGTAGAGCAATGCGTCTTCTGGTATAGAGAAGGCATGAGCATAAATCAACATGTTTGCTCAAGCAAGAATATAGAATTATTTAAAAGTTGTTATTTTGTCGTTACAACACACAACAAATACACACACTTCAATTTTATTCATTTGTGAAGATAAGTCCCATGTCTCCTAACGATGTGCGTGTTTCCTTCATTAACTAACAGAATTGAACAAGAAACATAATGCTAACACACATAATCGAAAAGCATAACTTTACTGTCTAACTGACGTAAACTGTCAAAAAAAATGGCGTCTAAAACCCAAAACGTACTACTAAAAAACATTTTAAGTCCGACACTCTGGAACAGGCTTACATGGGACATCTAGCCTGAATAAGTACCACCAATTTGTACAGTAAACGTCACTATGTTCTAAATTTATGCGTGGACACAATTACTACGCAAACGAAATTAGACAGCGTGCTGTCGTACTGGCGTATTGTCGTACTGGCGGGCTGGCGCAGGAAGGTTGGGAGCACACAACACTTTTAAATGTTCGTTTCATAAATCACTTGAGAATTATTGCCTGTAAAATAATTAGATGTTCCTTCCAGTTTTGTTCACGTCAGGGTGGAAGCGACATAGACGCATAAACAAACAAAAGAATCGAAAAAGCGACAGATTGTGGAATTATTTATTTTGTTTTGAGCACGACAATGTCAAGAATGAACAAGATAAATGTGTAGATTATTTAGTTGACAGTAAGTAGTCTACAAAATCAATCATTATTTCTTCTATACTCGGCAGAAATGGTTCTTCCATCTGTCACTCGATCCTTCCATCGATGTACAGACGCCAGCACACGAAGTTACTCCAATGTGTCAAATTTCTTTGATCGTTTTTCAACTTTATTTCAAACAGAATAAGGTTCATATTCAATTGGGAAAATTTGATACATTGGAGTAACTTCATGTGCTGGCGTCTGTACCCGTTCCTATGGTGATCATGCTACGCTTGTTGGTGTTATTACTATTCTTGCCCATAACTAAACTTATTTGGAAATGGTACTGTATGTCTTTTCTTCTATTTGTCATGTTTAAAGTCCTCCTTCTTGACTTTTGTACCTTCCATCATAAGGATGCAAGGTACAAAAGTTGGTTCCAAGGGGATGGAAAAGTGGGCCGGGACTTAAAGCACTGGATCATCTCGATATGGATGAAATGGCAACAGATCACTGGAACAACTAGCGATTCATGGATGCCCTTGAAATTATTGGGGAAAATATACAAGTCTTTGATTCAAGCTGTCGTACGATTTTGATTGGAATGCTGGGCAGAAAAAAAGACGGATGAAACAAGAATGCATGCAGCAGTGATGAGAATTTTGAGATGGATGAAGTGAGTCACTAAAATAGATAAAGTTAGAAATGAATATATAAGAAGGAGTTTGAAAGTGGCGCCTGTTACAGAAAAGACAAAAGGGAGTCGTAAATCTCGGTATGAACATGTGATGAAGAGGGATGAAGTGCAAGTGACTAAATGAATGATGCATCTGAGTATTGATGGATGAAGAGAGAGAAAAAAACTAAAGAAAAGATGGATGGATTTTGTAAGAAGTAGTAAGAAGGAGAAAGGAGTAAGTGATAGTATGACGAATGAACAAGGAGAATGGAATATAAAAACGCGTTGTGCTGACCAGAAATAATATAGGACAAGAGAAGGAAGATGATAAAATTTTGTTCGAATTCACTCTTAGTAATTTTACGAAACTACGAAAAACACTATCAAATGTGGCTTTTACTGCTAAAGAAATTACTCAAAACATTTCTACAGGTCCACCACATACGCTTAACAAATTTACCTACATTCATTTGCCCATTTTGCACTACCAACTATCGTAAATTCTTGGTCCAGCGATCGTCAGCTCCATTGAGGCATCGGCCAAAACTCATCGTGTGTGCAACCAACTTAATGGTTTCACCGGAGAGGTGCGAAATTGCATATTTCGAGCAAGGCCAACGAAATGAGACATTTTAAACTACACTCCGGATGACACACGAACCATAGTTGATGACGTTTAGTTCCAAACGTGAACTATATTTCGGCTGCTTTGTGTAGTTTACGGGACTTAAACATAACTCAAAACAATAGGTAGTACCTAAGAACTTTGACTGGCTAGTAGGTGATCTTGACTGTTATGCCGGAGGTCGTGGGTTCGATTCCGGCCTAGGACTAATGTTTGTGTGACGATATTATATAAGTATGTTTATCAGTTGTTTAGTTTCCATAAGACAAGCACTTAACTTGGGACTAGACGGCGCTATGTGAAACATGTGGAACTTTAACATAACATAACGTAACGTCTGTAATCCGCGAAGGGCTAGGCAGAGGTGTACCTGGTAGTACACCCACATTTCGCCAGTTATGTTTAAGACCCATGTAATAGGGGGCGAGCCTATTGCCATTAATCGGGCACAAATCCATACTCCGGGCTGTTACTGAGAAATCCCAGATGGAAAAACTGAATAACACTTTGCCTGAACCGGGAATCGAACCCGGGACCTCATGCTCAGCAGTAGCGCTTGCGACCACTATACCAACGAGGCAGTCAACGTGGAAACGTGACGTGTGACGTGTGGAATTTTATATTTTGTAATTATTGGGAGCTTGACAAAATCAAACTGGTTACTACTCTGATTTGTAAAATTGACTTGTCACAGTGTTGTTGTTTACCTACACTACTCTCCGAAGTTGCTTGACCGATTTTTGTAAAGTAGGAGAATTGGTCGTAATCGTAATGCAAATCAGGTTTCATTTTTGAAACTTATTTTGTATTTAAATCATTTTGGGGTTTTATTATTATACATAGGTATTAATTAGAACGAGATGGTCAGAGTTATTTAAGTTTTGTTGCATCATTTCAATCATAGTAAGACTGTTAAGCTTTTAAGTCTCCAATCCTTCTTCAGGTCTTGGTGGCCACCAAGACCTGAAGATCCTTACTATCTAAATTGGCAATTTGCCACCTGGCTTATAGGCTCCTTCTAAATGTTCATAGTTATAGTCTGTGGAACGCCCTTATTTAGCTGTTGGCATTGCTGCATTGTTGGTATGTTATACTATGTGTGTGACCGCGGTGTGTTCGTCGAAATTGTTTGTGTCTAGCTTTAGACATAACGAATGGGGTTTGGAGCACAGTTCACGTGCCGAGTTGTTTGATAACGAAAACCGCTGTATAAAATAGTATGGGGCGCGGGCAGGGTGCAGAAGGGGCAATGTCGCGACTTTTTAAAACATAGGAAATACTAGACACGGACGTGACGCTGACCGTCACGAGAGAAGACGACGCCGCGCGATTCCCGGCACGAAAAAATATACATAACACACTAATAAAACGAAAAAAGTTTACACACCAAAAAAAAAAAAGAAAGAGGCTATTTGACAAAATATTCGACTCTTTGTTTTCTCTTTTTGAAATTGATGAAAAACTGCTTAGATTAAGCGTATTAAAGTTGAGAAGTGGGGGCTTGTAACTTCATTGCCTAGCATAAACTGTACCGGCTAGTGACGTCATGCGACATTTTAATTCGATGTATTGCCGTTATTTTTTGATTACGTGAAAAAAGAAAAAATACGTGTCGAATATTTTCTTGTAATCTAGATGAGGGTTTAAAAACTAAAATTTTGTTAAATAGCCCATTGATTCATTCATTCGGGAGCTACGAAGACATATACAGGGTGTTTGGCAGAACGTTGAACATACGAAAATGGTGGATAGGTGGGGTCACACTAGGAATATTTTGCTAGAATAGGAACTCCTCAATCACTTTTTTTTTTAAATGCAAGATTTACCTAGGTATTTTTTACATCTTTCTGTAAGTTTGGGGACAATAAAGCAATAATTTTATAAGAATCCGCCAACATTAAAGATTGTTTGATTGTTTTATTAATTTTTATGAAAATTACACTTTTAAGATAAAAAAGTGGTGAAACTAGAACAAAGCACATTTCTTTTTTAAATTAGGGCTGAGTAAGTAGCAGATGATCCCATCTATCAACCATTTTCGTATTTTCAACGTTCTGCCAAACACCCTGTATACACAGTTAGACACGCCAAACCTATAACATCCCGTAATTTACACAATATAACTATTTTAAAAACACCAGCCAAAACGTACATTGTTATCACCATTCCAGTATTGTATTCGATGTAATGGCTCGCATGTACACAGTAACGCGTGTCGATTTCCGCTTCACTTACTCCGAGATTGATGCGAGTATCTCGCTGACTCAGTACTTGGTTGTACCAGTGAAATGTTACATAGTGTTGAGTGATTGTGTATTTCTTTGTCAGTAATCGCTTTGAGTATTTCTGGGCTTGCTATGAGTTAATAGATAAGTGAAAATGAGTATGTTTTGTGTCATGTTATTGTTTTTTCTTTTTTAGAACGAAGTTCCTTATCGCGCGTTGCGAAAGGGGGCTAGACGGAAAAAAATAAGACCTAAAGTTGTAACGACACTTTTTAAGACCAAAAATTGTACCGACACTTTTTGCTGCAATTGTAAGCCGTTCGGCGTGCGCGTGTTTCTCTGTGTCTCTCGCTCTCTTTCTTTCTCTTTCAAAAAATTAAGACCAAAAGTTGTAACGAAGACGCCCTGATGGAACAAAGTTTACAAACAACAAACATTCCTTTACTAATTAATCGAAAGGAATTTCGATTGATTAGTGAAGGAATTTTACAATTTCTTCACTAATCAATCGAAAGGAACTTCGTTTCATCCGAGTCTCCCTAACACAAACAAAAACAAACATGATTGATTCATTTTATTCATTTTGATTCATTTTTTTTTTTTTTTTTTTTATTTGATTCATTTTTTGTTTCCTAGATTGTCTCACTAACACTAGTTATAAGTTTTTATTTTTAATACTAACAAATTGGATCTTGTTATCTGAAAATAAAGTATTATTATTATTTTAATGAGCTTATATTTCTCGGAACCCTTGGGTTCCGGACCTTTGGAAGGCGTACGAGGAGCCTAAGCCAACTCGCAGAGGCCCTTTGTCGTTTTTAATGCAGTGAGGCACCAATCGCAGATTTTCCCTGTATGCATTATGCAAATGCACCCAAGGAAAACCTACGACTAGTGCAGGACTATTGTAGACTAAAACAACAAATATATTGAGCTATAGGTTAGGGGTGGATAAGGTGAACTGGTTACCTAGTACTATGGAAGGACTATGGCCCCTGCCTCATCAATGCTTTATAATACACGAATAAAATGGCAGGGGGTGACTTGCACACTCAGTAATGGGCCCTCTGAAACGGCCGCTAGCACACAGTGACGTAGCGACAAGAGGGCAACATAACCTGAGGTGCTTGAGGAGTGGAGAGGCATTCCACGGCTATCAGGACAATCCCGGAAGTACGGTCAAGATCCCTACCAGCACCTTACTGGAATGCTTCCTTCCTCCGAGCACGTTTGCTCTTGCGAATCTCCACTCTAGCCGGCCAATTAAGGCAAGAAAGAGGTGGGAGCTCTATTCCTCGTCAGAGTTTACTCTGGCCGGCCAATTAAGGCAAGCCAGAGGTGAGGAACAAGAAATCTCCCGGGAGATCAGGTCCGTGGGGTCGCTACTGCCCAACAGCTCGCCACAAGCTGCCCTGCGGGGTTATTATTATTATTATTATTATACACCTATCAAGTTATTATACTTGTTTTATGTTTTTTTTTTTTCAAATAAATAGTTATGTATATAAGAAGCTTATCGCTCAAAAGTTAAGCTATGATTGACAAGGCTGGAGCATTCATAACATTTCAAGTGTCCTGTGTGCCCCGAAAACCAAGTTAAACCATTGGTCTCGGCTATCATTTGTAGTTCTTTGATAGTCAGACGGGTAGTCAGAAGCCCGAAAGCCGGACAACCAGTTTAACTAAGGACTGATACCCCTTGTCTAAACTGGTTGTCAGACTTCACTAGTTCTCAGATGCATCCGGTTAAATTAAAATCCGACCACAACATCTATATCTATTATACTTATATTATTATTATATTATTATTTTATACTTATTTTATATTATTATATTATATTATTATACTTATAATAAATCTGTAGAAGTAAAATTTCTGTACATTGAAAATATCAAAAAAATAAATAGCAGGGGGTGTTACTAGACCGACACCGAACCCAAAAATATGATTAAAAAAATTTTTGTCTGTCTGTCTGTCTGTCTGTCTGTCTGTCTGTCTGTCTGTCTGTATGTTCAGGTATCACGCAAAAACTACGGGTTCGATTACGATGAAACTTGGTATACTTATTCTTTAATATCCTGGGCACCACACTGGGTACTTTTTATCCCGAAAAAACAAACTTAATTTTGCGGTTCGATTCCTAGACCCGACTACTGTACCAACCGCAAATAATAAGTTTGTCGTAGGTTACGTCACCCGCAGTGGAGTTCACCAAGGGGCGCTGCACACGGCTAAGATATTATAATATTTTATCATAAGATACAATATCGCTCGCTATACAATTCAATGGGCTATCACACACTACGAAGATAATTATGTACATTGAATATATATTCAAAATTAATATTGGAGTATGATTGGTGATCGATACTGATGCCAAAAATGCAATCAGTAAAAGTTTTGTCTGTCTGTCTGTATGTCTGTCTGTATGTGCACGCATAGTTCAAAAACTATTCTAGGGATTTTAACCAAACTTGGTACGGTTGTAATCAATACGCCTGGGCAGGTTGATCTTAGTCTCAGTAGTTTTACACATGGTCATTTGGACGGCGCTCTTTCCCGGGTCAATGGTTCCAGAAATCTTTATGCATACATACCGGAAGGATCAACTTTGAAAGTAGTCTATCCGGAAGTATTATGCTAAAATTATTACGTTTATATATCAACGCACAGCCCAAACCGCTGGTAGTATAGACATGAAACTTGAAGGGGTGTTCTTAGTGAAGAGTAAGTATCCACTAAAAAACGATTTTTGGAAATTTAGCCCTTAAAGGAAAAACATAGGGGACGGAAGTTCGACATCCACGCGAGCGAAGCCGCGGGCAAAAGCTAGTATTGAATGTATTTGTTTTTATTCTGAATTAAATTTTATTATTATTATTATTGGGAAAAGGCTAAGCAGATGATGATAATGATGTAATGGAACAATACTGATAATAATCATCCTCCGACCTGGTGACGGCGGAGGAAATCCATGAGGATTTTCCGCCAATATATGTTCCGAAAAACAACCCGCGGTACACAGCGCAGAAGCCAATCGCTAAGCTACTGAACAGTTAACAAACCCGCTAGTAGAACAATATGAGTATGTAGATCTGATAAACCAATAATACATTATGATAACACTATTGTATTAATACACGAGCTTGAGCGAGCTCGTCAGTGCATTGCTGACGCTACTCCGAGCCCATAGAGCATTACGTAACATGACGAATTGTATGCTGACGAATTATATTAACATAATATTCTGAGTTAATGTGAAGAGAAACGTGACAATGTAAATTATGACGAAGATCGCGGGGCTGGTAGTTAACCAGTCGGGGTTATCTTGTGGAAGTATCTTCTGTTCCCGCGACCCCTGGCACAGATGTGAGACGGAACACTGGGGTGGTTTTTAGTCAGTAATAGTCTGACAAACCCCCTCCGCTCTGTCCAGTGCGGAGGACATCCTTGAGGTTTTGCTACCAAACATAAAATAAAAAAAGATAACATCAATATTATTTTACACATAACGTCACGCCTGTAATCCCCGAAGGGCTATGCAGAGGTGTACCTGGTAGTACACCCACATTTCGCCAGTTATGTTTAAGTCCCATGTAATAGGGGGCGAGCCTATTGCCATCAATCGGGCACAAATCCAGACTCCGAAAATCCGAAAATGCGAAATATTGTTTTATTAGTCTATAATATAAATGAGACAATAAGTGAGACCCCTGTCGTTCAAATGACTAATAATCCTGTATCTGAAAGGACAATGTTTTACATTGAAATTGTAAAATTTTATAAATATTTATAATTGAGTGATATTAAATTCATTACATTCTGTAGTTAACATATTTAATGAACGGGGGTAATGAATAAATTGTGAAGAATGTTTCTGTGAGTGTATTGTTTTTGGAGTTTGTATGTGAGTGCGGTAATTTTCCAAGTAGGTAAGCAGACATCAGAAACAAAATACATCATGGGAAAGAGGACAAGCCTGAGTGATATTTCTTGACGGCACGTGAAGCCAAGATAGAGAACCACTGGCGACATAGAGACTGTGAAAACAGGTTATTCAATAACCACACAAAAAATAAGAAAAGTAGCTACTAACATACAGACTGTGAAAACAGGTTATTCATTAACCACACAAAAAATAAGAAAAGTAGCTACTAATGTGCACTTTAGCCAAATAGAATGATGGTAAGACCACTGGGCAGCAGGAAATTCGGATTACGGCACTCACATAAGCGATGGATCAGAAGACCATTGCCATTAGAATAGAATAGAATAGAATATTTTTATTTCAGACCGGAGTCCATAGGGTTAGTAACAATTTTAACTTAAATTCTAGTGTTAGTACGTTACAGACGCATAAAAATATACAATTAGATTTCGGCATGGAGCCGCATCCACCTCCGCAACATCGGGGAACCCCACCGATCTACGAACACACTGAGAATGCTGTTGGTGCCGCCGCGAACACGAGACATCAGGGACGCACACCTTTTCCTAATAATAGCGGCAAAACCATCAATATTATTATCTGCAAAACAACCCTGACGCACTATATCTCCACGGCAGCCGCAGCAGCACTCTCAGTGCATTATTATATTGAACGCGTAGGTCGTTGTATGCCCTCTGCGTGAATTTGACCCACAGGCTGCACGTATAGAACGATTGACAGTAAGCTTTGAAAAGCGTTACTTTAACTGGCTTCGTTCAACGTGCAAACCTGCGGGCCAGCATGTTACAACGGACAGCCAGCGACCTACCTTCCCTTTCAATGTCACAATTATCTTTAAGGTCTTCAGTGACCCAGTGGCCATTAAATTTGCCATTTTTTTTTCCCCCATTACACGGGTGACTATAAAACCTACCAGTTACTGTGTCACTGCAGGGAAAGGCCTCTTTTCATACAAAGAAGGCACTAGGTTCGATCACCACGTTTGCTCAAGGCGGATTACCGAATAACAAGTAGTTTAGTAGTAGTTAGTTAGTAACAAGTTTTTCCAGGGTGTAAGCTGTTCTCTAGAGGCCACGTATCGGCAAGCGCACCGTAGGACGTCCACCCACAAGGAGGACAGACGACCTCATTAACCAACCGGTCTTATTGGAGATCTATAGGGGAGGCCTATGTCCAGCAGTGGACTTCCTATGGCTGAAATGATGATGATGATGATGAAGCTGTTCTCATAACAAATATCATTTGAATACGTTAAGCCATTTCAGCGCGAAAAAGTCAAACAAAAACACATTCCGACTAACTTTTATCACTCACCTTTATTTTTAAGAACGCACCACTGCGTTCTTAAAAATAAAACATTTTAATGAGAATTTTCGCTTAATTTCATTATTATTTGTTAATAAAATGATATACCTAGAAATTATTAATTTGAAATATCCAGAACCATTAGACTCCTTGTATGTAACCAACAAGGCTTCAACCCACCAACCTCCAACCCAGGTTTTGTTTCTATTAACCCCTGCGTTCCTATTGACCCTTTTTGACTGTAGTAGGTACCGGAGATTACCAATTACTTACAAACAAACGATTTGTATCTCTATATTTCTATAGTATAGATAAATGTGATTGTAGTCGAACACAATTTATTATATTGTAATATTAAAAAGAAATTCCGAGAAAAATACAACACATTAATGTTGTATTTGAAAACACGATGTCTGGCCGGAAATTAAGAACGATTTTTGCGGAAAATAAATGATGAACTGGTAGGTACAGACGCCAGCACATCAAGGTACCCCAATGTGTCAAATTTCTTTGATCGTTTTTCAACTTTATGATATACATAATAGGGTTCATATTCAATTGGGAAAATTTGACACATTGGGGTAACTTGATGTGCTGGCGTCTGTACATAATAATAGCATCAGTCCATGTTAATTGATAGATATCAGTCATCGTATAGAAAAAGCTAATAAGGTGACCGTTGAAATCTAGCGTCCTACGAGTATTATAACCTATTCACCTTTAAGTTACTATTCACCTCGTTTTACGGTACTAAGAGTTTTTTTTGTTTAGATGATAGTGTTGTCATCACAATTTCTTTGCAAATAAGAAAGTAAAAAATTGTAGCTTTCTTTCTCTTTATAGTTCCGCTTCTCTTTAGTGCCAACGTGACGCCTCTGTACTGTAACTGTGACTGTAACGCCTCCAAGCCTCTGCTTGTCAAATAGCCCATTATTTTCACTACCAATACAGTACTCCTCCCTGAATAAATTCAAAAACAAGAACACAACTGCAAGGAAAACTATGCATTTAGCATAGCATTTGTACAATGCACGGTCATTAGGTGGAGCTGAGGGATTATTATAAATCTGGCTTGCAAGGCACTAAGCCTTGAAATTTATCGTTGGTAGCGCGAGCACCGCTAAATCCATTCTTATACAATGTGTTCTGGTTTTTAGTTAGTTTTAACTTTTTCTGGTGATTATTATAGATGATGGTGATTATTTAGCTTCGATGGTCCTAGTGTATCATTGTTTTTTTTTTAGTGTATCGTTTTTTAGGGTTCCGTAGTCAACTAGGAACCCTTCTAGTTTCGCCATGTCTGTCTGTCCGTCCGTCTGTCCGTCCGTCCTCGCTTAATCTCTGTGACCGTTAGCACTAGAAAGCTGCAATTTTATACCAATATGTGTGTATCAATCACGCCGACAAAGTGGTTAAATAAAAATTGGAAAAAAATGTTTTATTAGCATAGCCCTCCTTTAAGTAAAGTGGGAAGTGTTTTTTTTTAAATTTCAACCCTAACGTGTGATATATTGTTGGAAAGGTATTTAAAAATGAATAGGGGTTTACTAAGATTTTTTTAACTTCGTTATACATATTCATTAGATCAAACATCCATCAAACCATCCATCCATCAATCAAACATCCATTAGAGGTCAAGATAATTTATTTCACTCGAAAAGAAAACAATTATTCATTTCCTAGGAAGAAAAACGTTAAAATAAAGTTAAATAAAAATCAAAAACAATATCAAAAATTGAACATAACTACTATACTATTATAATGTAAATGTATAAACGTAATCGAAGCAAAATAATGTATAGGTTTTTCTTCTGTTTTTGACACAAAATACGTGAGTAAATGTTTAAATGTGTGTATGTCATACTTGAAACAAGGTCACTACAGCTAAAAAACTGATGCTACTTCACTACAAATCATACTTATGTATAAAAAAGCCTTACTTTTCCTAGAACATTATGACAACACATGAAGTTAATAAATATTCAAAGAGTGCTCAGCGCCACTGCAGAGGTAGATTACAGAAGAACTGCTAGTACTAGAGTTGCCACAACAAACACGGCTGCCTATAAACTACGACCTAATGGGTCCCCTTTCAAGGCCAACGATGTCACGGTGGGCCTAAGCGAAGACGGTGGGATGAGCTGGAATTTTTCGTTAAGTACTGTTCCGGAGAAAATCTAGATTAAAAAGAGGGAATAAAGTAGTGGTCTTTGTCCTGTAGTAGAAACATCCAGGCTAATGATGAGGATGATATTAAATAAAGAGAATTGAATGCCAAAGGATGATAAATGAATTGTATGAATGATGACAAGGCTAAGGAGTCAAATAAAGGTAGTAGTAGAGACCAAAAACATAAAGGATCGGATCAAGTTTTATGTGCTGGCGTCTGTACCTTTGCTCTGCGTAGAACTTTATAAGGACTTTCTAGGAAAATTATTTTGAACTTGGACGGAAACAGTTTTTGTACAAAAAAGACAAAAAGTTGTACAAAATAATTTCTGGACTAAGTTTGTAGTATAATCGTACAATATGCAAGCATTTTGAACACATATTGCGACGGACGGGAAACTACGGAACCCTTACACTGAGCTCTTTTATTAAAAAAAACCGGCCAACCTTCTGAGTAATATCTGTGTCACGTTCAGTGCGGATGTTCATGTGACCTACAAAACGGACGTCATAAACTTGTTTTCTATCGTTTTTCTGTTGATGTATGAGCGGAAAAAACTACTCTTATGTTTTATTAGTCCGTGGAAAAGAGTCGTATGGTCGCTATCATTGTATATTTTATTCGCACAAATAGGAGCAAGAGAAAACCTCCTCTAGCTACTATTCCCTTGTTGGTCTGGTGGTCACAATCACCACAGTTGAACAAGCGGTCCCGGGTTTGATCCCCGTGTCAGACAAAGCGTTATTGAGTTGTTCCTTCTAGATTATTTTCAGTATGAGCTCAGAGTTTGGGTTCGTACCCAATGGATGGCAATATTCTTGCCCCTATAACATAACTGGCTTAATGTGGTTGTACTCGCACACTTCTGCCTAACACTTCGGGGATAATAGGCGTGATTTTATGTAACAAACTAATGCAATAATATATTTTTTTATTAATAATATTCCACAACTTTCTCACAAAGCAATCTAGTCCCAAACTAAGTATAGATAGATAAAATCATTTATCTAGTACACACAAAAGACTCAGACAAACACACAATACAAAATCAAAAGAGATAAAACAATGAGCTATGAATGATACAGTGTGCGGTGTGCGTCTCAAGACAGCACCAAATGGGAGTCCAGCTCAGCATGTGCCAGGCAAATGTACCTGGCGCTGATTTTCTGCTGAATCCGTGCAGTAGTGACGTACGGACGCCAAGCAACCAAGAAACAAAAAATAAAATAAAAAGAGATAGAGCTTGTGCTATGAGTTCTAGACAACTGACATTCATACTCGTATACTTCTAAATACATTATAGATAAATTACACCCAGATAGATAACAAACGATCTTGTTCATCACACAGACATTTGCCTTGGGTTGGAATCGAAACCACGACCTGCATTGCAGTCAGGGCCACTAATAGTCAAATAAATGTTAGTTTGTGTTAACGCCATATATCATAATGCCATCAAACACAAAATGAAGTCTTTTTATCTATTGTCAAAAATCCACTTTTATTATTTACTAGCTGTACCCTGCCACGCTTCGCTGTGGCACATTGTGATAGAATGGTTAAAAAAAATAGATAAAAACAATCCTTGATGCGGATTATATATCTTGCTAAAATTTCAGCTCGATCAGTGCAGAACTTTTTGAGTTTTTGAAGCGTACACAAACCAACATAACATTTTTATATATTTAGACTAGCTGTACCCTGCCACGCTTCGCTGTGGCACATTGTCATAGAATGGTTAAAAAGAAAATAGGTAATAACAATCCTTGATGCGGATTATATATCATACTAAAATTTTAGCTCGATCGATGCAGAACTTTTTGAGTTTTTGAAGCGTACACATACATACATATATAGATTTGTTAAAACTTTATGCACTAGTAAAAGATACTGTACAAAGATGGACTTAATGCCTTAGGCATTTTTTACCAGTCTACCTTAAGGTGATGCGGAGATGGAACAAGTTAGGTGCAACAGGGTAAAAATTAAGGACAAATAAGTGGACACATATAAATAAATACACAGATATACATACTAAAACAAAATAAACACATAGTCAAGAGTGATAAAAATACATTTATAGAGAAAAACGAATCTAAATAACAATCAACTCTGCGATAAACCTGCCAACATCTTGTGCATACGTTCACGAACTTTTCTCTTTACAGCAGTTTTATCTGTCAATTTAATATTATAATACCTACGAACAGACTTGCATAAATGTATATTGCTGTATATGTTAAGGGAATTAGGCAAATACAATCGGATTTAGTCGGCCAAATCTGTTCACTGCAGCTGTGCACCTGGCAATATGTACAGCTTTGGTTCCTAGCAGGCATATACATACATGTATGTATAAGTTATGTATAGAGTGTGTTTGTTTAACGTTTGTGGCTCTACATTGAATATAGGATTGTTCATTAGGATGAAGCAGTTGTGGTCTTAAGTAAGGATGTCATGGAGGCAATCTTTAATGACAGAGGTCAAGAACTTGTGGTGTATAAAATATTTTAGTAATGCAAAGTCAAAAGTCAAAGCCAAACCATTTATTTCAATTAGGCCCCTAAAGGCACTTTTGAACGTCGAAAAAATTTACTTTAAAAAATGATTCTAGTTGCCCCTTCCAAAAAGTAGATTTGTATGGAGAAGAATGGGCAAGAAACTCCATACTTAATCTTTTAAAAATTAAATTAAAAATTTAAAAAACCCCCATCGCAAAAAAGTAAAACATTTAAAAAGTTAAAAATAACACTTTAGCCATGAAATTTTACTTCACGTCGGGGTACCGCTTAAGTAAGGAATGCTCCTAGTACTTGTAGGTATGTAGGTACTTATTTTAACGGTACCCCGACGTTACGTAAAATTTCATGGCTAAAGTGTTATTTTTAACTTTTTAAATGTTTTACTTTTTTGCGATGGGGGTTTTTTAAATTTTTAATTTAATTTTTATTTTATATTTTTTAAAGGCATTCATTTTGTTATATAGAGTTTACAGTTATGAGAATTTTTCAGTCCATTGTTTGTAGAGTCAAATGCTGCGAACACAAACACGACATATCTGCTATTATTTTGTCAAGAGTCTACCTACTGGTGTGTTGGATAGCCTGGCTGCAGCATCAGCTCATGCTGTTGCCATCAAGGCATTGTGTGCAGAATCAAATGCTGGTTAAAATGAATCCAAACACGACATATCTGCTATTATTTTGTCAAGAGTCTACCTACTGGTGTGCTGGATAGCCTGGCTGCAGCATCAGCTCATCCAGTTGCCATCAGTGCATTGTGTGCAGAATCAAATGCAGGTTAAAATGAATCCAAACACGACATATCTGCTGTTATTTTTCCAAGAGTGTATTAGTCTGCTAGATATCCTGGCTGCATCAGACCAAATACACCACAATGTTGCTTATTAATATTACACACATGGGTGTTTGAAATTTTAAGACACACATATGTTTGTAAGTAAAGTTAATACCCATAGACGTCTAAAATAGCAACGGAAGCTAACACAAAAGAGCTGATAATCTTGAAGCGGCTGAACCGATTTTAATGAAATATGTCTAAGAACCATCGCAAGAAACCCTGCTTTCAAATAAAAAAAACCGCATCTAAATCGGTTCACCCGTTTGGGCGCTACGGTGCCACAGACAGACAGACAGACAGACAGACAGACAGACAGACAGACAGACAGACACACACACATAGCGGTGAAACTTATAACACCCCTCTTTTTGCGTCGGGGGTTAAAAATAGATTTTACAAAGCTTTGTATACATTAATAAGATTATATGTGAGGACGATGCACCTAGAATAAAAAGTACTATACTAAGATAGGTTTAAGCAAAACAATAAAAAATAAGCAATGGAGTTGATAATTACATGATTAAGTTGGTACAGCTAGATACATTGTGCTCACATATTTACAAATCTAACAACAATTAATTCAAAAAAAGTGAAATAATCAAACAATAAATAGAAAACAATACGTAGGTACCTACATTATAAGATTAGCAACCAGGTTGATTTTGTCAAGACTCCAAAGATTGTCCTATGGAGCAGGACCAGCATGTCATGCAATTGTCAATTTAGTAACGTAGGTCCAATTAGATTTTAAAGCAACACCGCGAGATTTAGTCGGTGATATAATTTAAAAAAAAGTAAAGTTAAGACTGACTTACAACACATCAACCAATATGTAAGTAAACTACACAAAATTAATAACATAAAGAGCTACATAGGGGTACTATTTTAGTGTTATGAACACAAGAAGTGAGCTCCTGAGTAGCGGCATATATTATTCTGTGTCAGTTTGCGTTTCTACTTTGGGCTTAGTTTACTTTGATAATTAGTAAAATGAGGGAAAGCTAATTGATATCTAAAATTCTACTGAGTTACATTGAGTATTCGAAGTTGTTAGAAATGTATGTTATATTTACATTTCTTCTTCTTTTTATTTTGATGTGTTTAGTGACTAAACTGTTGTTAAAAATAAGAACCTTGGAACCTAAGGCCTCATTTACGGAGAAGTGGGACGTTGCGCGTCGCGTGCGGCGTGGTGTCTCGCGGCTCGTCGTACGATTTTTCTGCTTACCAAGCGCCAAGCGGCACTTGTCATCGCACGCGTTTAATACAAACGTATGGCAATATGAGACGTTGTTTATAAAGACGCGGGGCGGGAAGCGTGGCGGTGCCCGCCGCTTCGCCCGTGGCGAATCCTCAAGCGTGTAGCAAAACACGCTTCATTAAGAATTGCCGCTACGTGCCACCGCAATAAACGCCGCATGAGACGCGACGGTGCCTCGACGGGCTCGGCCGCAAAAAACGCAATTCAAGTCGCATCAATTTCAAGTCTAAAATCATCTCAATCTAATCTAAAATTGCTTTTCTGTAAACGCACTCCTACAACGCCGTATGTTTGAATTCAGTGCAGGCCGTGGCGGGCCACACAACCTCGACGCACGTTTCACGTCTCCGTAAATGAGGCCTAAGGAAAAAACACGCTTGTTCAATATGACTACATACAGAAAGCAAAGCTCATAGAATTCTCTATTCCTAAAGCTTGTTAATAAAAAACATTGTTTGTAGACATCTCGGTACATAGAGGGCACTGATGACAGAGATCTCTGCCCATAGATATTACTTCTTGCCGTATACATTGATAGAATAGAATAGAAACCACTGTTTCTAGATACCTTGGTTCACAGAAATCTCACCTGGAAAAGGAACTAATAAATAAATAAACTATTACTAAATATCGCTTTTTTAAAGGTATATTTTTAAATGCCTCCTCAAAAATGCCCCTTTTCTAAGGAAACCATGGCCGAGTGATGCACATGGAAGAAACAAATGATAGGCATTAGAATAAACATTACAAATAAAGAAACAATGGTGTTTTTCACATAGAACTAATAATAATAATAATAATAATAATCTTTATTATGAACATCTTACAGGGTATCTTCGAGGTGAGACCCTGACCTCCAAACTAGTAAAAATACTGTATCTTGAAGGTCAGTTCCTTCCCTTCACAAACGTGTTATTAAATACGAGTGCAAATTTGTCCATAATTTTAATGTATGCTAACTTCTATGTGCGTGTTTTGTGTGTGTGTGTGTGTTCTTCTATGTGTGTGTGTCTTCTATGTGTTGCTTGTGGCTAAATTATAACAGCCGCATGGGTCGATCGATGGTTAAGCTACGCTTGACGAGGTCGGTCCGTGGATGGGTGACCATTTATTACATACCAAGACTCCTCCGTGCCTCGGAAAGCACGTTAAGCCGTTGGTCCCGGCTGTCATTTGTAGATCTTTGACAGTCGTTACTTGTAGTCAGAAGCCCGAAAGTCTGACAACCAGTTTAACCAAGGGGTATCATGTTACCCAGTTACTGGGTTGTGGAGGTCAGACAGGCAGTCGCTCCATGTAAAACACTGGTATTCAGCTGCATCCCGTTAAACTGGAAGCCGACCCCAACATAGTTGGGAAAAGGCTAGGCAGATGATGATGATGCTAACTTCTATCTTAGACCAGCAAACAAAAAAAATATAGGTAAAAGACAAAAAAAAAATACAAAATAAAAAAAAGAACTCGGTGGGACGTTTTTATTGAGAGTTGAAATCCTTACTTTGATATTAATGACCACCGAAAGGAAATATTAGAATGCTAACAAACAATCGGGTCATAACAAAATCGGCTGTTAATACCTTTGTACTAATTACAAATAGGCAAAAGCAATATTTAAGTTACTAAATTAGTGTATTTTTGTATTTATTGCATAGATAGAAACATTTTGCCAGAAATGGGAATTTCCCTTTGAAATGTCAGTGCTACATGCTTTATGATTGAACTCGATACCTATCAATGACTTGGTAGTGTATTGGTCACACTTCTAGGCTGTCACAGTATACTTACATCACACATACTTAGTAAGAAACACTTTTCATAAGCTTTTTCTACTGTCAAGACGTGTCTTTTGCCGAAAGTTTAAAATAAAATAATTACTAAATCATAGCTCCCTCCCACCAAAACTCACACCTTCTAACAAGATACAGAATAATATCTATCATACAACGTCTGTTTCTCTGTGAACTTCACCGAAACTTATCTTTTGTTCAACAAGACAATGTCTTATCGCGAGCTGTTTACACCAACTTCGCCATTATCAAAAACTTGGTAACTTGACATTCTTAGCGCCGTGTTTTGTTTGTCCCGTTTCATTGTAAGGTAGTGTAAGATGGGTAGCAGCACGTGTAATAAGTTGTATAGATAATGAAATAAATGTTATAATGGAGTACAATACTCTTTATTTTGCAACATAAAAACTTACAAATTAGAACTCAAAGAGCTTAAAGCGATTTCTTACGTTAAAGTTTGATTTTTTAAATATAAAAAAACAACAGAACATTGTGCAAGTTGAAAAAAACTAAACTACCACGCAAAAAAAATAAAGCTCACATTTAAAAAGTTAAGAATAATACTTTCCTATCGTTAAGCCATGAAGTTTTTTGCGTCGGAGGTTTTTTCAATTATAAATTTATTTTTTATTATAAACTTGATTTTTGTCATCATTGTATGAAGAATCTCATGCTGGTTAAAACGAATCCAAACACGACATACCCGAGCCCGAGTCGATTGTTTTTATACAACGATGAGGAAGCGATGCGCCTCCCTGGTGCGCCGCGTGCGGGCAAGCCCCAACATCATCCTGCGCTGTGTTGCGAGCAGACTCGATTGTCTGTTCGTGAGTCGCTGCTGCAAGCTGTCCACATCTGTGATAAGCGTGTGGCAGTGACTCATATGTATTCATGGTTTTAGGTTAAGTAATTAGAATAGGAATACTAACATAGGAATAAGAAAAATTGTTACTAACACAATGAGTCAATGTTACTTGCAATAAAGATAAATAATAATAATACCTGCTACAACACAAAAGAGCTGATAACTTTGAAACGACCGAACCGATTTTGACGAATCATGTCTAAGAACCATCGATTGCAAGAAAGCCTGCTTTCAAATAAAAAAAACCGCATCTAAATTGGTACACCCGTTTAAGCGCTATACTGCCACAGACAGACAGACAGACACACACTCAAACACACACATTAAGTGGTCAAACTTATAACACCCCTCTTTTTGTGTCGGGGGTAAAAAGAAGCTTTAATTCAACCACGTTAGGAACCAATTTCATTATGTCTATATAATATTTACAAGGTGATTTTTACAGTATAGTAGTGCTACAATGTTAGAACCACCCCGTGAAATGTAAGTGACGTTAAGTAGAATTGAACCGTATTATGCTAAGCATTGGCAGTTCACTTCACTCCAATTTTCACGGAGAACTGAAAACCTAGTAGAATTCCAAGTCTACCTCTGACTTTTTGGGTTCATGTGCTTATTGTATAATCACTTTCTTCAAAAACGGTGAAGGAAAACATCGTGAGGAAACCGGCATGCCTGAGAGGTATTTCTTGACGGCATGTGATGCCAAGACAGAGGCCCTTCATAGGCGGCATTATAATGTAATCACCAGAACACTCAACTAAAACTTACTCCGAATAAAATTAAAAGAAATAAATATTCCACAACTTTTCACACAACACCATTTAGTTTGAGCTAAGCTTAGCTTGCGTTATGGGTACTAAACAGCTGATAAACATACGTATATATTTCTAAATACATACATATCTATATATATAAAAGAAAGTCGTGTTAGTTACTTCGCTTATAACTCAAGAACGGCTGAACCGATTTAGCTGAAAATTGGCAGGGAGGTAGTTTAGAGCCAGGAGAAGGACATAGGATACTTTTTATCCCGTTCGACATCATAAAAATAAATATCAAGAATATCGGTTGTCTCAAACATTTTTCAAACGCAGCGCCATCTTGGATGACATGACAGGAGTCAAACTTCCCAGTTCATTATCAGGTGACAATTTGAAATTGACAAGTCTTAAGCTAAACCCAAGAAGGTAAGGTTGTCAATTTATAATACGCACCTACGTTCTGAAATTTATTTTGTTACTAAACTTAGAGGTTTTATGTAGCATAAAAAAGTCTTATATTTCAGAAATCAATTTACGTAACTAGCAATGATGACAGAGACGAAATTTAATAATTCTTTGCAAATAGAACTTATTTTACTGTTAGGACTTTAATTAAAGTAGACCGGGAAAACTATAGGCATAAATTATTGTATGTAACATAGAGGCAATAGTTCAGATTAAAATTATGAATTTAGTATTTTTTAGTAAGGTAGTTAGGTTAGATAGTTGGGTTAGCTATAGGATAGGTATGGTCAGTTAGGTTAGGGTATAAGTATATACATGTTGTAATTTAAAAGTAGTAGTAGTTATTATTGGTTTGGATTTATTTGTTGTCGTCTTATTCAACGTATGTATATCTAATATAAAAAAAAAATAAGAGCAATGAATTAACTCTAAGGCACAACGAAGTTTGCCGGGGCAGCTAGTTATAGATAAATTACACCCAGACAAGAAAAAATTATCGTCCTCATCACACAAACATTTGTCCTAAGTGGGAATCGAACCCACGACCTCCGGCATAGCAGTCAGGGTCACTAACTACTAGACCAAAAGGCCAGTCAAAAAAAAAACAGTGAACAAACTTCACTTTTTGAAAAGCATCCGCTACGAACAACCAAAACATACAATACAATCTAACACAAGGTGTGTTAGATTGTATTGTATGTTTTGGTTGTTCATCGCCACTGTAGCGTAGTGGATTTCTTGGTAGTTAAATGAGACACGGAAGACTTAGTTCTACATTTATTGTATCACTACACATACATAAGTTTCTAGGGTCTAGGGTTCTAGTGTCTCTAAGATCACGCACTGTCACTGAAGGTAGGTAATACGGTACTGCCCTGAGCAACCAGAAGATGTCGATCGCCACGCACGGTAGGTAGGCCGGGTAAGCGGCCTCACGCGTCGGTAGGGACGCGCGGCAGGGCGGTCGACCAGGTGGCAGCGGGCTCAGGGCAACCAGCCCTAGGCAGCGTTGGGGGTGGCTGGCAGCGGCAGCGCAGACGGCCAGCAGGTAGCAGCGGCAGGCCACTGACTACACGGCCGCGGCTTAAGGTAGCTCGCGGTAGGGCGGCCGTGCAGGTGAGTGTTTCTCACCGCGTGGGTAGGCACGCGGGAGCACAGTTAAGCAGCAGAGCAGTGCAGCGTGCGCGAAGCAGCGATAGTCGTTTAGCCAGCGCCAGGAACCCTGAAACAGCGCCAAGGGGGGGGCGCTTGAGCTTCAAGATGTACAATAATTCCAACTAGAATAATTCCAACAAATTGCACTGAATAAATCATGAGTACAACTTTGATATCCACAATTATTCCAACTGCACTAAAATTCATTAGCAGATTGGCGGATCACGTATAAATATTTAGCAATGGTTCTAATACATTAGGCGGTAGACATCCTCTTGAATTATGTATTGGTAGGTGTGTGAGAAGCGGCCTGCTCGTATAGCAATTGTTTTAGTAGAGCTTCAAGACAAAGGCGACTTTGTTGTTTGACGTACCACGGAGCATGGAATTAATGTTATGGGCGAATATTGAAACGTAATTTTGTTAAGTAATGAAATAAATGATATTTTTTTTTTATAAAAACAAAGTCGTGTTAGTTACACCATTTATAACTCAAGAACGGTTGGACCAATTTTTATATGTTTTTTTTAGATTACTTTTCGTCCGGAATAGGATAATAATAAGTAGTAAAAAAACATAAAAAAATAATTATATGAAGAATATTTTCTAAGTTGTGTTAGTAAAATTGGTCCTGCCATTCTTGAGTTATAAATGGTGTATTTATAACTCAAGAATGGCAGGACCAATCTTAATGTTTTTGGGTTTTTGGATTTGTCTTCGTCCGGAATAGGATAATAACTAATAAAAGAAAATAGTTTAAAAAGCTAAAAAAACTACGCTTATAAAGAAAATCCAAAAAAAATAAAAAAATATTTTTTTTAATCAATTTGAAATAAAAATAGTGTAAAATAAAAAAGAAAACACAGATATGGGTTAAAGGATTATCATTAAGATAATATCTTAAGAAGCAACCCACGTTTTTTTTTAAATTGAGCTGTCATCTCACATCTCACTCTTATGCTAGGCACTGACTTCAACTAAATCGACTGACTGTTTCTGATTTTTTTGGGCAAAAACCTCTTGTTCAAGAGGTCATTGTGTGTGTGTTTGATTGGTATGTTCATCAAGTAGTAGCTCTGACCGTTGCTGGAAGTTGTGGCCTGTGGTTATGGTGCAAATCTCACTCATCACCCAAAATAAATGTTGGTGCATACGATCATTTGTTCTGTGTTTGAGTGTAATTTATCTATAACATGTATGTATTTGTATATGAGTATGTGTATCAGTAGTATTCACAGCACAAGCTCTCCTTAGTTTGGGACTAGATAGTGTTAGGTGAAAGTTGTGAAACAATATTAATTTTAAATGTCATTATTTTTAAAATTAGGTAAATTTCCCACCGCTTGTAACTTACACCACACTTCACTCGCTGACTTTTACATATGGCGAATAACATATACGTTTATTTCCCAGTAAATAAAACAGGCTGCTTGATTGTGATTGAGAGGGGATTTACAAGGCATCCCTTGTGTATCATAGTTACAAATACATACATTTGAAGAGTATCTTAATATTCCTAAGTAGTCCTTTGTTTGATCTCCCTTTGTTAGATAGGAATTCAGGATGGGTTTAGTTAGTGGGCCTTTTTATTTTATTTGAAGTAAGTGATTGTTTGTGTACCAATAAAATGGATTGTGAAGAGACGTTTGTATTTTGTTTTTTTTTTCTTTTCTATAAAGGATACGGTTGAGGTCGTACCTTTATAATACACACACTTTTCATCAGTTACATTTAAGTCACATCTAACAAAAGGTAACCCATTCATTGAAACACACACAAATAACACATTGGTCGATCGAAAGTTAAGCTACGCTAGCTGAGGCCAATTTGTGGATGGGTGATGAGGATGGGATTTATTATACCAACTAGCAGACGTCCCGCTGTTTCACCCGCGTAGGTCCCGTTCCCGTAAGAATACGGGGATGAAAAGCAGCCTATGTGTTAATTCAGGATGTCAGCTAACTCCATACCAAATTTTATTAAAATCCATTCAGTAGTTTTTACGTGAAAGAGTAACAAACATCCATCCATCCTCACAAAATTTCGCGTTTATAATATTAGTAAGATATTCCTTCGGGCCTAGGATAACACGCTAAGGTTTGGTTGTCAGCTTTTATTTGCTGACCTTCGACATTAATTAACATCATCATCAGAACTCTGAAAGCCTGACAATCGGTCTTACCAGGTGGTTGCGTTTTACCCAGTCTCTAAGTTGTAAAGGTATGATAGACAGTTATTCCATATAAAACATTTGTACCGGTTAGCTGGCCCCAACGTCATCATCATTTATTATAAACTAGCTGCCCCGGCAAACTTCGTTGTGCCTTAGAGTGAATTCATTGCTCTTATCATTTTTTTTATATTAGATATACCTACATACGTTTAATAAGACGACAACAAATAAATCCAAACCAATAATAACTACTACTATACTTTTTATGTAGCGAGTCTCTACTGTGATCTTATTTAAACATTTTGTGTTCGATAGAATTAAAATTACAACATGTATATTTAACCTAACCTAACTGACCATACCTATCCTATAGCTTTTTTTTTTTTGAGGGGTGGAAAATCCTCATGGATGTCCCCCGCTCGGGGAGGCGGAGGGGTCTGTCAGACTCTTACTGACTTAAAACCACCCCGTTTTCCTTCTCACACCTGCGCAGGGGGTCACAGAAACAGAAGATACTTCCGCGACCCCCGCGGGCCTCGCCAAGTCAGCGAGGGGAGTGAGGTGTTAGACTCCCCTCGCGACGTCTAAGAGGGGCACGCGTGAACACGACGCGACGCCACCTCGGGTCCATGCTCGTGGGGGCGGCGGACATCCCCGCGTCCGTCGCCCTGGACCCAACCTATCCTATATAGCTAACCCAACTACCTTTTTTTTTTTTTCCATCGGGGGATGGGGGGGGTATGTGGGACTCCCCGGTTTGACCCGGTATACCCACTAAAAACCCCAGCGTTGTTCCCGCTTCGTCGGAATGGCGGGGACTGGGAATCCGGCGGAGCCATTTCGTCCAGTCCCCGGCGACGAGAGTCCGGCGGAGGTGGTGCGGGCGTAGGCGCCCCCGCGCCTAACACCCGCCCGTCGCCACCATGAGGATGGTCCTCAGGATCCGCAGGCGGCGCGGCGGCCACGTATCCCGGTCCCCTCTCTAGAGCGAGAGGGGAGGGGAGTCCGCGGAAGACCGCGACGCCAGTGCGATGCGATGTCCGACCTAAATCAGTCGGACATCGCGCCCTCCTCCGCAACTGCCGCAGGAACGACTGCGCCAGCGGCAGCAGCAGCAGGCCCAGTCGGTACCTGTGCTTTGCCCCGCTTAGGGGGAGGATTGCAGTTCCTCCCCCTCATAACGTGCTCCGCGGGGCAGCCACCGGCAGCACATACCGCGCAGTGCGGCGTGGCGGCCCCGCAGGTGGCGGCTTTGTGGCCCTCCCTGCCACAGCGGTAGCAGGTGTCCGACCTGTCCACCGCGGACGGACACAAGGGCCGGGTGTGTCCGATACCGCAGCATCGGAAACACCGCAAAGGCTGTTGCTCGAGTGCACGAACTGCACCCGAGCTGAGGCCGAGGGTAAGCCGTCCCTTGGCAAGGACGGCTCGGGCAGCGACGACTGGGCACTCGAGGCGGACGGTGCCCATGCCGCCACGGCCGGGCCTCACCGCCCGGCCTTGGACCGCCGCGACGCCGCAACCACTTCCTCTGTGGTGACGGTGTCGTCCAGCTCGGACACCTCCAGAGCTGCCATCTTCGTTGGTCGGGCCACCTTCGCCGAATCGGCGATGGCCTCCCGCAGCTTCGCCGCGAAGAGGTCCGCGTTAGCGTTCCCCTCCGCCCCCGGGAACTCGAATAAACGAGCCCCGGCTTGGGTCCGCCGACAGGAGACCTTGCCGATCCCCAGCTGGGTGGGATCGGCATTCGCGCGCGCCCGCACAAGGATTGAGGCGTAGGTCTCCCCCCGCCCCGCAGCCTCCGCGGTGAGAGTCACCACGACGGCCGCGGATTTCGGGAGGACCAGCCGCCTCTTTCCTTTCCCCTTTCCCTTTTTACCCTTCTTTCCCTTGCCAGTCGTCTGCGACTGGCTGGAACCCAACTACCTAACCTAACTACCTTACTAAAATGAATTGATTTAAAAAATACTAAATTCATAATTTTAATCTGAACTATTGCCTCTACTTTACTTAAAGTCCCAACAGTAAAATAAGTTCTATTTGCAAAGAATTATTAAAGTTCGTCTCTGTCGTCATTGCGTAAATTGATTTTTGAAATACTTATAAGACTTTTTTATGCTACATAAAACCTCTTAGTTTAGTAACAAAATAAATTTCAGAAATTTCAGGTGCGTATTATAAATTGACAACCTTACCTTCTTGGGCTTAGATAATATACCTCTAGATAGAGCCACCGCGTGGCCGCACATGCGACAGCAATATAAAAGTTCAGTGTTGCTATTCCTTAAAAAAGTCCCAAAATACGACCAAAATTCTACTTAACTGCGGGTTCCAATTTTAGCACTATTGTAAATTATAATTTACGTATTCAACGTGGTAATAAGAGTGTAGAAGTATCCATGTGTGAGAAAATATAATTTCACGTAAAATACCTACTTTCAATCTTACCTTGATTCTCACAAATAAAATACACTTCTACCAGGTGAAGCTTGATGTGTGTACATAGAAGTAACTCTTTAGAAGAACACAACATTATTTTTTCGCGTGTTGTTTATCATTAAAATATATTGAGGTATGGCTGACATCCAGTGTGACATTGACATTGCTGTATAATAACTATTGTCCTTTAGACAAAATCAACTTATTTTGAAAATATCTAATTTTTTGTTTATACTTAACATTTATTTATAAAATGAATTCTTACTTCCAAATATCTATAAGTACCTACGCGATTGCCTTCAAGAGTAAAACTTAATGATTGTCGAAAGGGCTCTGTTCGTTCGTACACATGTTCACTTAAACTGGAAAATAAAGGTTCGCCCACAAATTTGTGTGTGGTTAGACACCATAGATTTATTTGATTATTATGCCTACCTTTTGAACATTAGGCCTGACAGTTAAGGGAAAAGATTTGAAACGTGTAGCAACACTGTAAGTAAGTATTCATAGGTTATGTGATATAAGAAATCAAGTTTACTTTAAGAAATCTTCCATATTTTGGTCTGAAACCCATGACAATAAAAGCGCACAAAGGTATCAATTCAATAATCATACTATAACACTAACAGTATTGAAAACTTTCGAATGAAAAGTGATTTCGTTAATATCCTTTTCTGTGCGGCTTTTACAGCCTATTATACTGCATCCTCCCATCGTAGAGCATACACCATACATTAAACACTTAACTAATGGAGTCCATTTCTCATTAAATTACTCAAACTATTACAACAATTGCAAAAACCATCCGAAAACTTAAATTAAATCGACCATAATAATATACGTAACAGTGACAGCACTTTGTTTGGCTAACATTCAAAAGTTAGCCATGCAAAAATACGGCACGCCGTAAGGGACAGAAGATACGATGCTTTGTCTCAATTTTCCTACGAACTTTGTATTAATGCGTCTCACTTCCACACTTCACACTGTAAATTGGGCTACGTCTAGAGGTATATAGTCTAAGTTCTAGGGTTTAGCTTAAGACTTGTCAATTTCAAATTGTCACCTGATAATGAACTGGGAAGTTTGACTCCTGTCATGTCATCCAAGATAGCGCTGCGTTTGAAAAATGTTTGAGACAACCGATATTCTTGATATTTATTTTTTCGAGGACTTTTAATGTTTTTTATTAATTAGTATGCTATATGCTATTCCGGACAAAGACAAATCCAAAAAGACCAAAATCATTCACATTGATCCAGCCGTTCTTGAGTTATAAATGGTGTAACTAACACGACTTTCTTTTATATATACATATAAGATGTAAGCCGCAAAACTAAAAATTTAATCCCAGTATTTTTATTAAAATCCTTCTCTATATTACCCAAGAGAGTAAAAATAAGAATTTACCCCAAAATTGTATTTCGTACAACGCCCGCTTGCATCCTCAAACTTTCATAAAACATAATGTTCTTGAATAAAATAGCGTCTACGAACCATCTACGTAAGTGCTACGCTGCTACGATGCCTCTACGAAGGTCTACGAAAGTCTACGATTTTTATGACCCAAAATGGTGTCATAACATTTTACGAAAATGTTATGTTACATTTAAATACAAAATTAATTGAATGTCTAAATGATTGATCGCTGTTTGTATGAGAGTGTGAGGAATGGATTCTATCAATCATTTGCGAAGCTAGACTTAGTTTGGTATTTTGTGAGTTAGATTTGACTGTTTTGCTAAAAGAGGCTTTGATTGAATGATTTGCATAAGCGGTCATTGGGGACTTATTTCCTTTTTTCACCCTTTGGGATCACCTTAATACTGAAACTGACAGTTTTATATTTATAATTCTTGTTAAATTTGTTTGTTAAAGATATTTTGACTGGCTTGTAAGTTTAGTAGTTAGTAGAACTGACGGCTATGCCAGAGGTCGTAGTTTTGATTTCCACCCAAGACAAATATTTGTGCGATGATCACGATCATTTGTTCTGTGTTTGGGTGTAATTTATGTATAAAATGTATGTATTTAAGAAATATATTATAATTATGTTTCTCAGTTGTTTAATACCCATAACACAAGCTCTGCTTAGCTTGGGACTAGATAGTACTGTGTGATAGTTGCGGTTGTTTTTTATTTATCACTGCTGCGGTGATAGCCTAGAGGTTAAGGCACCTACCTCTCATGCACGAGGTTGTGGTTCAAATCCGGGCAAGTACCAATGTGACTTTTTCAATTCATATGTACTTTCTAAGTTTATCTAAGACATCATTGACATCGGTGAAGGAATACATCGTGAGGAAACCTGGACTTATAGTTAATATAAGTTTGAAATCGCCAATCCGCCTTGAGCAAGCGTGGTGATCAATGCTCGAGCCTTCTCTGTATGAGAAGAGGCCTTTGCCCTGCAGTGGGACAGTAACAGGCTGGTATTATTATTATCACTGCTGCCAGTTTGAGCTAGTATTATTCCTAGAAATATTGTATTTCTTGAAAACAAATAAAATAAAACAATCAAGCGAGTAACTCCGTCCAATATTTCCGTATAACTGCTAAGCCTGGATCACGTCTTGACCGACATACCGATGTCTGTTGAACCTGACGAGGGTACATGGATAGCATTCTGACAGGATAGCTGTCAAAAATAACTGTGTAAATTAATTGGGGAGACTTTTTTGACACGGTTTTGGATTTCCACGTTACGGTATAAAAAAATTAGTCAATTTGTTGCTCTATGATCAAAAAACCGATTGCCGTAATTAAAAATTAATGAAAATCTGGTTGCAATTATGTATACAGGGTGTAACGGAAAGGGTATATACATACAAAGAGGCTGAATAGAGTATTTAATAACGAGTCTTTCCTCAAAATTTCAGCTCCCAACTAATAACTTTGAAACTTCACGATATTATTTAATATCGACAGTTTGTTAAATGCAAAATCATAACAAACGTGTCACCGCACTATGAGGGTCATAAACCTGTCCGGCAAGGTTCAAGTATATCTATCTCGGGGTCTGCGCGCCTAGTACAAACCTATCGGGCTCTGCCTAACCGCCGAAGACGCGACGGCGTGGGCGGGCTCAACTTTACAATTATGTATGTATATGTATAAAAACGTTGCCATGTCGTTTCTTATCACCAAGAGAATCCGTGCCCTTCGTATGTATATACCCTTTCCGTTACATCCTGTATATGTATTCTTATCGTGTGGTTAGTTACTGGGTAGGGACCACATATCTTCGAACGAAGCACTTCGTATAAAAATGATCGTACTTCACATAGGTGAGTTCGTTTAGTCATCTATTTTACTGCATGCTTCGTTCTCGATATATTTACCATACAGATGTTTAGAAATAATGGTAATCTTGAGATTACCTCGATTAATCCTGGTATCAGTTTTAATGCCGCCAATGGGCATCTAACTTGACATCACATGCCCTCGAGAAATAACTCATAAGCATGCCGGTTTCCTCACGACGTTATACTGACGCAAAGATAATATATGTCGGCGTCAGCGATGGGTGAGCGGTTTGGGCCGACATCAGGGGTTTCGTGGTACCAGGTACATAACGTTGAATAATAATCTTTATTGCAGTAATAACCTGGTAAAAGTAATCATAAAACATAACTTAGACAGGTAATCCGACAGTTTCGTACTGGACTAGTGTCTTAGTTGATGTCTCAAATCCGATCCAGTTCTGCCTAGCTTCCACTTCCCAACACGACTCTATCCAAATGACATCGTTCGCGCCATTTGCAATGACAGCTGACGTCACGGCGTTTACTATAGACTCTGTACTAATGTAATTAACTTCACAACTTCTTATTTTTGAATATCGTTCGCCACGACATATTCAATACTTACATGAATCCGAAAATTCACAGGTGTGTGCCTTGGCTTCGAACTCAAGACTTATGATTTTATAACCCGCCGGTCACACCACTAAATAAATAAATATTCCACAATTTTCACACAATGCCATCCACTCCCAAGCTAAGCAAAGCCTTGTGTTATGGGTACCTACTCAATAACTGATAATTTAATTATGATTGATGATATCTCCAAAACTATGCATTTTTGGACCACCTGTTCTAGGAGTTTTAGTATTATTTTTACCAACAGAATATAATCCTAGAGTTACGGGATATAAAAAAAAACATCTTGTATATTTCTAAACTAGCTTCTGCCCGCGACTTCGTACGCGGATCCTGTTGCTTATGCCAGCGACAACGGGGTCGTCAAAATCGAAGATCTGAAACGTCTGATGTCGAATTCTAAAAGCCCGGGGACGGGAAAACAATGGGATGCGCGAAACGATTTAAGACATTCCAGATTTTTTATTTTTGTTGGTCAACAGGAAATGCAATGCCAATGCCAGACTTAACAACTTTTGCTAAGACGCCATTTCTATTATGTATATGTTATATTGTCGCTGGGCTTTGGAGTTCCACTACAGGTGCTCCAGATCTTCAAATTTAGTCTCACAGCAGAAAACACTCTTCACGGGGAATACTTTTTGCAATGGCACCATTTTTATATCTCTTTTACTTTAGGTGATCCATTTTCCAAAATGCATTATAGCCTATATGCTGCGTGACGTTCTCGATCAGCGGTCAGTCGCGCATCTCCTTCCCCCACTTATTTCTAGAGTCGATGCGTATATACGCTAAAAACTCAAGCGTCATGCTTTTTCCGTGAACGTCTCAAACTCGCGAGACAGTGCATGATGTTCACGATCAGCGGTCAGTCGCGCACATATTCTTCACTGGTGTCTAGAGACCTGGATGTAGATGCGTAAATACGCTGAGAATACAGGCGTGCTTCGGGATCTTATGATCTTTAATTATTTGTCTTCAAGGCAAGAGTGAATAGGCTCCTAATAAACTAGTGCGCCTCACCATCAACGATTGCATCACTGCTTACCATCAGGTGGGATTGCAGTCAAGTACTAGTTTATAATATTTAAAAAAAAAAAAAAAAAAAAAAAATATTTAGCACCTTTGGAACATTGGGAAAGATTAGACCTCTTCTTAGCCATGGTTATAGTTTTATTGTGATGATTCCTACCTGATCAATTAAAATCTAAGTGGCTGCTCCCCTGCGTTACCGGGTAGGCTACCACGTAACGAAGATAAATGGAAAAGGAAATTAAACACTCAAATAACATTAGCCCGAAGGCAAATTAATACGATAAAAAAAAATGGGAGTTTTGTATGATATACCATTGTCATCGAAAATCAGTCCTGAACTGTTCCCGCCTTCACCGCGTGGAGGTACTTATGTTATTTTATAATTATGCAATGAAATTAGTGATAGGTAGCTTTCATTTCTATATCAAATGTTTCTGATCTTTGATTTTTATAAGTCAACAGGAAATGCCTATCAGACCGAACAACTTTTGCTAAGACGTCATTCCTATATATGTTATAGTGTAGCTGGGCTCTTGAAGTTCCACATCAGGTGTTCCGGATCTTCAGATTTATTCTCTCAGCAGAAAATGCTCATCACGTGGAACAATTTTCGCTAAGGTACCATTGTTGTATCTCCTATAGTTTAGCTGGTCTGTTGCGGTTCCTCATCAGGTGTTCCGGATCTTCAAATTTATTCTCTCAGCAGAAAATGCTCATCACGTGGAACAATTTTCGCCATAGTACCATTGTTGTATCTCCTATAGTTTAGCTGGTCTGTTGCGGTTCCTCATCAGGTGTTCCGGATCTTCAAATTTATTCTCTAAGCAGAAAATGCTCATGACATGGAACAATTTTTGCTATGGCACCATTGTTGTATCTCCTATAGTTTAGCTGGTCTGTTGCGGTTCCTCATCAGGTTTTCCGGGTCTTCAAATTTATTCTCTCAGCAAAAAATGCTCATCACGTGGAACAATTTTTGCTATGGAACCATTGTTGTATCTCCTATAGTTTAGCTGGTCTGTTGCGGTTCCCCATCAGGTGTTCCGGATCTTCAAATTTATTCTCTTAGCAGAAAATGCTCATCACGTGGAACAATTTTTGCTATGGTACCATTTTTGTATCTCCTATAGTTAAGCTGGTCTGTTGCGGTTCTGCATCAGGTGTTCCAGTTTCCAAGATAAATTATAGCCTATGTGTTGATCAGTATTAATATCTATACAACAAAAAAAAAAATCATTCAAATCCGTCTAGTAGTTCCGAAGATTAGCGCGTGCAAACAAACAGACAAACAGACAAACAGACAAACAGACAAACAGACAAACAGACAAACAGACAAACAGACAAACAGACAAACAGACAAACAGACAAACAGACAAACAGACAAACAGACAAACAGACAAACAGACAAACAGACAAACAGACAAACTTTTTTTTTTGGATTCGTGCTCTATTACTGTTTCTAAACCCCCCTCAATTATTATTTTTTAAATATATTCAATGTACAGACACAGTTTTTTTACAGTCTTATTATATGTATAGATACATACATATCATAGATAAATTACACCAAAACACAGACCAAATGACCCACAAACATTTGTCCTGGGTGGGAATCAAACCCACGACCTCCGGCGTATCAGGCTAGGCTATCACTACTTGCTACCCAAAGAATACAAATGAATTGAAAAAAATTGTTTAATGTATTTTTTCTTTGTTTCTTTCTATCTGTTTTGACGGATTGATACCATGAGTAAAATGCTCGCTAAATCTAACTAGTTTTATGAAAATGTTTACATCCTTTTGTCTATATCAACTGATTTGTGGTTACTGCAACGTGTCTTTTTCTTTCATACATCTCCGTTTACCGTCTTTTCAATAGTGACCTCATTTTTTGACACATCATCTCTTCCATTCATCATTTATTTGGATTTCGTATTTTCTTACGTAAAGTGAAAATGTGGTAGCTAGGTACCTACACAATTTCATCCAGGTTTTGTCGATATAGTGACAATTTTCTTCGAGTAACTTGATGAGTAATATCTCAAAGAAACATTTTTATTAAACAGAGTCAAAGTTAAACCATTTATTTCAATTAGTTCGTTAAGAATAAGAAGTTTAAGAGTAATAAGTTTTTATTTGTATAGAATGTAGGTTATACAATAAGATGTTACCAAAGTTCAAGAGTCCTTGTACAGACGCCAGCACATCAAGTTACCCCAAAGTGTCAAATTTCTTTGATCGTTTTTCAACTTTTTGTCAAACAGAATAAGGTTCATATTCAATTGGGAAAATTTGACACATTGGGGTAACTTGATGTGCTGGCGTCTGTATATTCTGCCTTTCGGCATACAAACATTTATGAGTAGACACAGGTACTTATATACTAAAAACATTACAGCTTACCAGCGCAGAAAAATATGTATAACTAGCATCATAAATCATCATTCAAAAAATCAGTTAAAGAATAGTAACATTTTTGTAACAATAAGTCGGTTAGTTGTTTTTTGAATATTCTAAATGTTTATTCTTTAACAATTTTGGGTAGCTTATTGTATACCTTTGGCGCCATACACATTACGCTTTTTTTTAACAGTGTGTTGTTATACCTGTGTGCAATGAATTACCTTCTTTTCAAAGTCAAACTAGATTCATCTTTTAAAAAGTAGTTTCTGACTTTACACTGTAGGTAATCTAACTTGAACTTAACTCTCAATGAAGTTCACGAAAGGATGGACTTATTTGAGTGCAATTTGAGTGAATTCGCAAGGGTTTTGTTAAATTTTGTTAGTTACAATTAATCTTTGTATAGTTCAAGTTTTTAATAGAATTTAAGTAGTCTTTTTTGCTTGTATTATTATTTTTAAGTTAAGATAAAGTAGTTTTTTTTTTTTTTTTTTTTTATTAGATATTAAGTAAATGCATGTTTTGTACTTTGTTTGGGTGGAAACCACTGTCGAATTGGGGACACCTGTAAAGACTGTAGGTTTATGTTTAATAAATAAATAAATAAATAAATAAACTTAGTTACCTATGTTTTCTCTGACCGAAGCCTGTCTACTAACAAAACAATAAACCTCTATAAGCCATAATTATTTCCATAACAATTCACGCTAAAACGACACATGTCACAATACCTACATTCCGACCTGACGCGGGGTAAACCGAGCTGTCAAACTAAACTGATATATCGGACTGCTACGGTATTACAAGGATTATATTGTCAATACTGTACGCCGATATGTTTTATTGCTATCCCCGGATTCGGACTAAGCACGTCTGATTAATGCCTCCGGGAATTTTGCTTCGGGGAAATTCTTTTTCGTGTGCGTCACTACAATTGGTCGGCTATACTGCTCGAAATTGAGTTAGGTTTTCTATGTTTCTGGCGATTGTGGGGTTGTTTTTTTTTTATTTCTTGATTTGTTAGCGATTGTGTTTGGGTATTTTTATTGTTGTACTGGCATTAAGCTGCGGTTTATTTGCTGGGGCTGTATTTGATCCAGATTATGATAGACATAAATAGAGAGTGTTCTTTGGGTATCAAAATTGAAGATTGGGTAAGAAACACAAAACCCTGTATAATAATATGGATAATTAAGCTGTACACTGCAATACTATGTAGTGTAGAGATTCTGCTAATATTATAAACTCGAAATTTGTTAGTTGATGGATGGATGGATGGATGTTTGTTACTCTTTCACGTAAAAACTGCTGAACGGATTTTAATGTAATTTGGTATGGAGTTAGCTGACACCCTGGATTAACACACAGGTTACTTTTTATCCCTGTATTCCCACGGGAACGGGACCTAAACCGCGGGACGTCTGCTAGTTGTTCCATAAAACGAACCACAAAGCAGAAACAAAATCGAACATTCTGTATGCACTCGGGCAGTTTCCGAGAATAGGCTTCGTACACAGCCCGCCAACAATGCGTATGGCGAGCGAACTACCGGGTATATTATACCGAGACTCATTAATAGTCTACCGTCAGAAATAAAAAAAAATATTACACCCAAAAATATTAAATGTAAGCTTAAGCAATATTACTTAAGTATTATTTAAGAATGTTTGTTTAATATTTTTTTTTTTTATGAATTGTTAATCGACAGTAACATACGCATATAAAATAAAACCTCAATAATTTGTTGCGATATTGAGATAGATTAATAGCATTAGTTTAAACCTTAGTGGTTTTTGGTTGCTATTTAAAATAAGATAGATAATAAGATTCTTTTGTAAAATGGTAAATAAATAAAAAAAAAAAAAAAAAAAAAAAAAGCGTCAGGGAAATTTCACAAGAATAATTCAGTTTCCAAGTAATTCAATAAAATAGTTCCTAAAGGTTACCTAACAACCGTTATTTACAAAGTTATAGAAGAACACTGTAGCTTATAACAAACCTTTGAAGTGTTATAAAAGATTGTTTGTAAGTATACAAAATAATAATCTACCGAACACTCACTTTGTAAGGAACTTTGGGAGTTTGTTTGATGTCAAAAGCTATAATTTTGTTTTTGTAAGTAAACCAATTATTGTTTTTTTTTCCTGTTTCAAGGTGAGAAGACAGTTAGCTACCTAACTATTTCTATTATACATAATATATCTAGATAAGTAGCTATTTGACTGGCCTGCTGGTCAAGTATTTAGACTCTGGCTTCTAAGCCGGGGGTCGTGGGTTCGATTCCCACCCAAGACAAATGTTTGTGTGATGTGCGCGATTATTTGTTCTGTGTCTGGGTGTAATCTACTATATAAAAATAAGTCGGGTTTTCCTTCCTGACGATATAACTCCAGAACATACGAACCGATTTCCACGGTTTTGCATTCGTTGGAAAGGTCTCGGGCTCCGTGAGGTTTATAGCAAAGAAAAATAACAATAAATTACATTATTAGAGCTAACATACTAATAAAAATAAATTAAATTACATAAATCAGATGCAACCTTCATAGTCACTATGAAAAACTAAGACACAAAATTAGAGAAAAGTAAATGACAGATTGACAACTGACATAATGTCAGGCAAAAAGTAAATATTGAAAATTATTAAATTTAATATTTTATTTCAACAAAACTTACAATCGAATAAGTCTACTATATAAAAATAAGTCGGGTTTTCAGTATTGTGTTCACTGTGAAATTGTGAAAAAAAAGAAAAAAAATAAGTTATTTCAAATATATTCTCGAGTAACTTTATTATTTATTTATTAACTAGCTTCTGCCCGCGACTTCGTACGCGGATCCTGTTGCTTATGTCAGCGACAACGGGTTCGTCAAAATCGAATTCTAAAAGCCCGGGGACGGGAAAACAATGGGATGCGCTAGACGATTCAAGACGTTCCAGATTTTTTATTTTTGTTGGTCACCAGGAAATGCCATCAGACTTATTTTTATACGTCAACAGCGAGTGCTCATAAGGATGAACAACTCTTGCTAAGACGTCATTCCTATATACTTACATATGTTATAATGTAGCTGGGCTCTTGAAGTTCCTCATCAGGTGTTCCGGATCTTCAAATTTATTCTCTCAGCAGAAAATGCTCATCACGTGGAACAATTTTTGCTATGGTACCATTTTTGTATCTCCTATAGTTTAGCTGGTCTGTTGCGGTTCTGCATCAGGTGTTCCGGATCTTCAAATTTATTCTCTCAGCAAAAAATGCTCATAACGTGGAACAATTTTTGCTACGGTACCATTTTTGTATCTCCAATAGTTAAGCTGGTCTGTTGTGGTTCTGCATCAGGTGTTCCAGTTTCCAGGATAAATTATAGCCTATGTGTTGCCCAGACTTAATATCTATACAACAAAAAAAAACATTCAAATCCGTCCAGTGGTTCCGAAGATTAGCGTGTACAAACAAACAGACAGACTTTTTTTTTGGATTCGTGCTCTATTACTGTTTCTAAACCCCCCTCAAGTATTATTTTTTAAATATATTCAATGTACAGACACAGTTTTTTTACTGTCTTATTATATGTATAGATTATATGTATAGATTATATGTATAGATAACTGATATTATTGAATATAATTCATTATTAATCTATAATATAAAAAATGAATCGCAAAATGTCTTGGTAAGCGCATAACGCTTGGACCAATTTGGCCAATTCTTTTATTTAAATGTTCGTTGAAGTTCAAAGATGGTTTTTACGGCGAGAAAAATTCGAATAATTGCTGGAAAACCCCTAAAACAGCTTTTTTCTTTTTCCCATACAAACGTTTTCTTTTACAATGAGCTTTATTGCTATTGTATAAAGTTCATATTGAATTACAAGCACTCACTGTTGTTTAAACAATGTAGGTAAGTTCTTAACGTCAAAGGGTCAATTTGAACATTAAAAGATATACCTACGGAGCAATCATAACCAATTTGGTGGTGCAATGATTTTATTAGCAGGAGATTTTCGTCAAACATTGCCAGTGATTCCACGACCAACACCAGCTGATGAACTCAATGCATGTCTAAAGTCTTCCATTTGTGGAAACATGTCAAAGTACTTCATTTAAGCAAGAATATGCATGTCGAATTGCAAAATGACCAATCTGGAAACATATATATTCTCTAAACAACTCATTGACATTGGTAGTGGCAAATGGCAAATTTTCTATAGACATGTTGACAGGCTGCATTAACATTTCTCAAAGTTTTTGTCAGTTAACTCGATCAAAAGATGAACTTATCCAGAAGGTGTTTCCAGATGTTTCTCAAAATTACAGGAACCTTGATTGGTTGAGCGAACGAGCTATATTGGCTGCAAAAAACATAGAATAGATGTAAACGAATTAAATTTAAAAATGCAAGAACAAATTGCAGGCGAATCGAGGATATATAAATCAGTTGATTCGGCTACTAACCAAGATGTTGTAGTGAACTATCCACCAGATATTTAAACTCGCTGGATTTGCCAGGATTGACACCTCACAATTTTCAATTAAAGGTTGGATCGGTAGTTATAATGTTGCGAAATGTCAACCAACCGCGTCTTTGCAACGGCACACGGTTAGCGATAAAAAAATTACTAAACAACGTGTTAGAAGCAACTATACTGAAAGGAAAGTATAAAGAAGAAGACGTTCATCTTAATTATTCCGAATGATGTGCCGTTTGACTTTAAACGACTACAGTTTCCAGTTCGGCTTGCTTTTGCTATGACCATAAACAAGTCCCAGGGGCAATCATTAAGTGTTTGTGGTATTAATCTGGAAAACCCATGTTTCTCACTGTGGTCAATTGTATGTTGCCTGTTCCCGTGTTGGAAAACCATCAGATGTTTGTCTATGCGCCAGATAATCAAACAAAAAACATCGTATATGACAAAGCACTACAATGAAAATAAAACTGATTTTTGTTAATAATTAAGATTCACATGATTAACAATAAAGGGATTACTTTTTTTTATTTAATTATATTTCTTATTCACAACGCCCTATCACCAGGGTGACGGTTCTGTTCAGGAGAATTTTTTGCCCCCGACTATAAAATATGTAGGAACAAAAAAATGTCACATTACAAATCATTTTGACAGGAATTTATTGCAATTTAATTAGGCAGTACGAAGTCTGCCGGGTCAGCTAGTTTATCTATAATATGTATGTATTTATGTAGATATATAATATATACTAAACAGCTAATAAGCATACCAAAAACTTTTCAGTACCCATTACACAAGCTCTACTTAGCTTTTGACTAAATGGCGTTGTGCGAAAATTATGGAATATTTATTGTTTTATTTATTAAAAAACCCAAAACGTAAGCCTGTATTTCTAATACGAGAGGTATACCTCTAGTAGACCAATATTTCACCAGTAATGTCAAAGGCACGAATCCAAATTTATATTAAGCAATTCCAAATGAAAAAGCAAAAAGCTGTAGAGCTTTTTGCCCAACTCGGGAATCAAACACAGGTCCTTGCTCTTGTGTTGTGTTATGATATTTCAGCTAGTTAGATTTCCCGGTGTACGTAAGCTTGTCGAGAAATCAGTGAATGCATTATAATTCATTTTGTAAAAATAAAGCCTTGTTACTTTTACGTAAAATAATTAATCTATTTAGAGTTATTCACAAAACTTTACTATGCATTCAAACAATGATATTATAAGTAAAAAGGTGTAGATAAGGTATAAGCGACACTTTAAAATGTGGCTATCTAGCCACACTTGACCTCAGTGTCGCGTCGCGCCGTCAACGGACGCGTGCGTGCGTTAGTGTACTGTTTTTAACCGACTTCAAAAAAAGAAGGAGGTTCTCAATACGGTTGTATTTGGGTACCGATTTTCAAACTTCTTTTTTCGTTTGATAGGGTATACTAACAAATTGGTCCCATTTGTATCAAAACTCATACCTGATGAGGGATCTTCGAGGAATTGAGGGAACTCCTCAAAAAATATAGGCACACACGCACCGATTTTAACATTTTTAGTAACAATTCAAGCATTTTCATTTAGAAAGTATCATTTGGTGTAGAAAAACTGATGTAAAAGACAGGCAACGGAACTCTTCAACGCATAACAGCAAATTATTCGCGATTGCTATAGTCAAATGTCTATGCTGAGCTTTTGTATTTCTACAACATAACATTACGCCATTCTATTTTAAAAGGGGCCGGCAGAGATTTACAGATTAATGTTTAGAGATAGAACTTAGCAATTGTTATCCAATTTCAATGATTTTTTCAAGTTTTGAAAGACTTTCTTTACATACAAAGAAACCAAAAATTACAAAATAAAAACTTTTTTACAAAAAAAACAACCGACTTCTTAAAAAAAAAACTAACAGGTGAAAAATAACTCCAGTTTTGGAAGTCGGTGGCCAATAATGAACAAAACAAAACCACCAAAGCCACAGACTTCCGAAACTGGAGTAATTTTTCACCTGTTAGTTTTTTTTTAAGAAGTCGGTTGTTTTTTTTAAAGATCGAATATTGTTAAGGTAACTTATCTACACCTTTTTAATAATATCATTGCTTTCAAATGATAATAGATTCCACACAATCCGTCGTTTAGAGAGTCTCGCGGAGGATAAGCAGATTCACTTTCGCGCCAAACGTCTGCTCTCGCGCTCTCTAGCAAGCGTGCTAGCTGTGGCTGGCAAACGGACCGCGCGCTGCGAGAAGCGGGGTTATCAACTGCGGGGTTATCGCGTAGCGTAGCAACAACCACAGAAAAAATACCCGCGTTAAATCTATGTGTAAAATTTCAAATGGTTTCCATGCCCTCAATTTTGTTTCATCCTGAATATAGGGTGACTGGTAATTAGTGACCGATACTTAAACACGTGATTGTACTCATGATTACGAATAATTTTCCCAAAGAAACTTTTTTTTATACTCATTAACTTTCAAATAATTCAATTACGTCAGTACTGCACAACGGGATCGGTGGGGGTGGCGTGAGAGCGAGTGACGCTTCTACTACTAGTAGATTTTGCCCTTCCCGAGGTCAGACTATCAGCTGATAGATCGTGCTGATTCGTGCCTACTGTGATCGATCACAGGCCGCGCGCGGGAATTTTAAACAGCGTTTTTGTTATTTTATTGTTTAATAAGCTATTGTGTATAAAAAAAAGTTTCTTTGGGAAAGTTTATTGAAATTCATGATTACAATCACGTGTTTAAGTATCGGTCACTAATTACCAGTCACCCTATATAAAAATATCTTTTTGTACAAAAATACAGTTAAAATGTGTTTGTTTCAGGTACTATGCTATCACACCATGAAGATCCAGAGAGACTTGCCTTGCACCATTTAGAAAAGTAAGTTTTATTTCTTACCTTTCTCTTGACTCAGTGGCTCATGGCTAAATATTATGAGCCACATGGGTCCACCGAAGGTTAAGCTACACTTGCTTGGTTGACCGATAGTCCATTACGAAGTCGAGTAGGACTAAAAACTTCAAGTCTTACATCCTTCAAATTCCTGCGACGCATAAAGCAGTCTTCCTCAGTACTGACTTTTGGCCGGCTGGAATAGTTTTCAGACGCTTTAATGAAGCACGACCTAAACCTAGTGTGGTTTAAATATTATTTTTATTTATTATTACTATGGGTTTTTGTAACCTGAATTAAAGATTATTATTATTATTATTATTATTACTTACAGAGATTCGTTCATGTCTCGGAAAGCACGTTAAGCCATTGGTCACGACTGTCATTTGTAGATCTTTGGCAGTTGTCACTACTAACTACTATTCTACTGTTTGCTGGTAAGAAGTGACTGACAACTGCCAAAGATCTACAAATGAACAGAACCCCGAAAATTTGACAAAACATTTTGTACACTATTAATTTTGAAGCCTGATTTATATTCAAACCATGGCCCGGTTGGTGTACCGTGGCTTTCGGAAACTCTTGTAGGGTTAATTGTTCTGATGTAAATTTAAATAAAATTGTAATGAAAATGCTTACAAGATTACCGCTTTTAGCACCTGCCTATTGTATTTCTTTCTTTTGTGTGGTTGGCGACTAACCTGGTGGCTGAGTTTTTATGCCGCCCATGGGCCTCTGACCTGGCATCACATGCTGGCAAGGAAAGTCTCTCTCGCACACCGGTGTCCGGGTTTTAAAGCAACTGATAATTTTACAATACTTGTTTCCGACAATAGTTCGTGTGACGGCGAAGAAATAAAGGTAGACTGTAGTTTTGTGTATGCTGATTTTGTTGCGGTAATGACATAGGTATACAGGTTTGGACAAACATAAATTTGAAGGTTATGGATTTTACACGTGTATGCGTGTTTGTTGAGTGCGATTCCCAACAATATTACAAGAATCTGAAAGTAAGAGATAAGCTTTGGCTCGAACTCGACACTTACGACTAAGTAGTCCCCTGACCAACGGATACGACCGTCGGGCCTTCAATTGTTGAGTTCCACATTCTGCTAACCTTAAACTTACTCTAATTGTCTTCTTTACATAAATTAATCGTATGCAGTATGAACTAAAGAACTAAACATTCATTCACATTTCTAAATCATTTATCCTTCACTGAAATTGCGTTTCTCTCTTACTCATGTAGATATATCACTTGCCATCAATACGAGAGAGTGCCTCACAGATTTGGCTTTCCACTTGTGACTGAATTGTCAATATGCATTCACGATATATGCCTTTACGAATATCTGAGAGGACCTAAGTGCTAAAGTTTCTAGGAGAGAAAGGAGAACTAGACTATATTTTATCACATGAATATGTGACCTCACGCCTAAGGAGCTTGGCAGAGTGTTTTATCAGTTTATTTTATGCCCTATGTGATAAGTGGGTAGAAAAAATACAATTGAAATTGAGTTTTTGTTCCGATTTTAGAAGCCTGTATTTATTAAAGTGAAACTTTTATTAGATCGTATCGATCGACCCCCCAATAAATTTTGTTTGGATCTTGTAAACGTTCAATCGCGCAGATTATTTTAACATCGCGATGTAGATTGTCAATCGTTAGTTCCTATGCGGCGAGATAGACTACCTCGTTGGTCTAGTGGTCGCAAGCGCTACTGCTGAGCATGAGGTCCCGGGTTCGATACCCAGGTCGGGCAAAATGTTATTAAGTTTTTCTATCTGGAATTTTTCAGTAGCAGCCCGGAGTCTGGTTTTGTGCCCGATTGATGGCAATAGGCTCGCCCCCTATTACAGGGGACTTAAACATACCTAACTGGCGAAATGTAGGTGTACTACCAGGTTCACTTCTGCCTACCCCTTTGGGGATTACAGGCGTGATGTTAGGTTATGTTATATTATTGGGCTTTTTTTGTTTTACTTCCCAAATAAAACTGAGTCTTTCCTTCCCTCTGAAGTGATAAAAGTGTGTTGCCATCAACTCGACACAAAATCCAGGCCGCTAGGTTAATCAAACGGACCTCTATCTATACCTTTTCAAACCCGACTCCCCAACATACTAAAACCCCTGAACTATGAGTATACAGTACACACCAAAACCCTTATCAACACCTAATACGTGTTATCAGGATTAACTAACTAAATGTTCCCTAACAGCTATTGAAACAGTTTTCAAAGACACCCTTTCAATAAAGGCGAGGGGCCAGTAAATTGATGAAGGGACATTTTGGATAGTGATCGCTTTTCTTATTCAGGTTGATTGGGTAAACGGAGGCACGATACCACATAATAATAATAATACCAGCCTGTTACTGTCCCACTGCTGGGCAAAGGCCTCTTCTCACACATAGAAGGCTCGAGCATTAATCACCACGCTTGCTCAAGGCGGATTGGCGATTTCAAACTTATATTAACAATAAGTCCAGGTTTCCTCACGATGTTTTACATTGGTACTTGCCCGGATTTGAACGACAACCTCGTGCATGAGAGGTAGGCGTCTTAACCTCTGGGCCATCACGACTACAGTATAATATGAAGTCTGACTCTTGAAGAGCTTGTTTGGAATGCTAGACCTATATTTGGCCAGCGAAATTAATTTTATTTATTTCAACGACGTCACTGCTTGCGGTAGCGTCGAGGATCGGGTTACCCCCTTCCCTCAAATATGGCGAGGAGTGTAATGGCTGATCTTTGCGTTATGCTCGTGAACGGGTGCTGCTTGTGGTGACTGGTCGATTTGCTTACCAATGTTTTTTTTATTGTTATAACAGTTAACTGCTTATTGGTTTCACTTCGATGGTCCTAGATTATCATTTTAAACTTAGAGTCACAGCCTTATGAATATAAGCCAGCAATGCACATGTAAGCGGGTAATCTCGGTATATTGGAGTGTGTTAGCTAACACGTGACAATCATTCTGAAATGTAATGTTTTACAATGTGTATAAACATTAGTGCTATTTATTGAGCATTTAATTGTATAGATTCTTTGTATACCTAGTTTTTTAACGAATCAGACGTTGCTCGGGAGTTTGTTCCGCCACTTCTTCTTCCCAGCAGAAACACTAGGAAGTGGCGAAGGGTGAACCGTTTTTGGGGGATTTTTTTTGACGTTCAAAAAGTGCTGATTCTCAACCTAGTTTGAATAAAGACTTTTGATTTTAATTTTTGATTTTGATATGTTTCGTATTAAAATATCACAACTCCTTAATTTCAATATTAAATCCTTGTTAAGTTGAAGCCCTACAATAAAAATGTAGAACGCATTCTTAAATCGATTACAGGGATCGATTTAAAAACGTATATTCGATGGAATCGAACGTTATCTAACACGGCAGGATATGTTTACTGTCCCGATATGTTTACATTTCGCTTCAGCTCGAGCCAAGTTATAAGATCGGTTTAAGCGGGGTTTACACCGTTGCGTAACTTGTTATACAGAGGAAACATTAGTGGGCACGACACGCACCTCCGCCTTTCAGATTCAAGTGCGAATAGTATAATTATCACTTGCTTCAAAAACGGTTAAAAAAAAACATCGTGAGGAAACCGGCCTGCCTGAGAGATATTTTCTCAATAAATAAATAAATGTTCCACAACTTTTCACACAACGCCATTTAGTCCCAAGTTAAGCTTGAGAGCTTGTGCTAATGATAATTAACAGCTGATAAACATACTTATATATTTCTAAATACATACATATTATTGATCAATTACACCGAGACACAGAACAAATGATCGTGCTCACCACACGAACATTTGTCCTGGGCGGGAATTAGACCCACGACCTCCAGCATAGCAGTCAGGGTCACTAACTATTAGACCAACAGGCCAGAATGGTAAGTGATGCCAATTGAAAGGCCCATGGATGGCAATAAATTCTGACACCAGGCTTGTCGTTAACCATACGATAATGAGAAGAAGATGTGCGAGATGTCAAAGTTAAAGTCAAATCATTTTGATACTTTAATGAGACCGATGAAAAGCACGGATAAAATTATTTGGGATTATACACCACTATTATTTAATTAGTACAAATAAAAATGGTCTGTATCCGTACCTGTTACTGATCATATGTGCGTAATCAATAGTAAAAAAAACGCAATTCAATTTTTAAATATTCCACTTTTTAGTTAAACTTAAATAACGAAAACAGCTGTTGGAGGCGGGGCATGCTTGAGCGAGATCATGCGAACGTGAGCGAGAGATGACGATTAATGAACTACTACTACTATGTCATGAGACCGCGGGAACGCGCTGGATGCGAGCCGTTTCCAACCGGTCTTATTGGAGATCTATAGGGGAGGCCTATGTCCAGCAGTGGACTTCCTATCACTGAATTGATGATGATGATGATGATGATGTCATGAATAGCCTGTACATTATTTCCATAAATTGGGTGACTTTTTAGGATATTAACAAACGCTAATAACTTTGCTGTTTACGAATACTATTTATTGATACTTCACAAATATAATGATAATACCGTCTAGAATAAGCCCTTTAAACTCATTGCAATACATATTGAAGAAGTTAAAAATGATACTCGTAAATTAATTTCAGGCAAAACAAATTTTATAGAGGCAGAAGCTGGGCTTGAGACTACAATAACTTGCTTCGGTTCAGATTTGCATGGAATATAATTTAACATTATCAACATTGACGGGTACCAATCTAAAGCCAATTTTAAGTTTTTTAAAGTGTTCTATCATGACGTGTATTTCGTACACTGCGGTGTAACGAGCAGCCGCTAAGGCTCATACTTTTAGAGAAGGCACATAAATTCCGTTCAGAGGGAATGTAAAAGACAGTATTTGTTTCCAATTTTAATATCTATATTTTACATCGCTCTTCAGTTTGTATTGCGGATCCTGGCTTCTGTAAGATAATATTTACTGTTGGATTGGCGAGTCAAAAGTATAGAATTTTAAATCTATAGAACTAATATTTCAAAGAGGTAAAATTTGTTTGTGTTTGTAAGTTTGTGTGTAGGGGTAATTAATCTTCGGAACTAATGATCCATTTTAATTTTTTTTTGCACTGGTGGAAAGTAACACTATTCCCGGATGATATTGGCTACTTTTAATCCCTGTAATCCCACGGGAACAGGAACTACGCGGGTAGAACCGCGTGATGTCTGCTAGTCTAGAATAAAAAGCTCATTTTAAACGTCGTTTTTAACTAGAATTTGAGGTCGGTGTTTCACAATATGTCTACCCTGAGAAGAAACACTAAAAGAAACTCTGAGGTCACAGTCTCCTTCGAATTCCAAACATTATCTTGGTCAGATCACGTAAGAACCATGCAGATTAGTGTCTGAAATGGTCTTTTGAGGGAAGAACCACACAGATAATGAAAGGACCAGTTCAGTCAGAAAAAAAAACAAAAAAATCAAATCAAATATTCTTCTCAGAGTTGTTTCTATTTACCTCTGTGTTTCTATTGCCTCTGTTTGATGGTACTTATTTAATTTTCAAGGCAGAAATATCTTTTTTAAATAACACATCTCCAGCTGCTAGCATTACTAATCTTCCAACAGAGAAAGCTTCAGCCTAATTTATCGGACGCTGCAGACTAAACCTCGAAGCTCACTGGTCATAATCTAGATTTATTGGTCTACCTGCACAAATAGCGTTTCACTGAGCAAATGTTATTTTACTCAGCGCATTCGCACTACACGAAACTCTACTTAACTCTTTTAGAGAAGAAAAATATAAGCGCACGAAGGAGGTTTTATGCTGTCTTGTTTTGTTTTAGTTGTTTTATATTTTGGTGTTTTTGACTTGAAATAATTTAGAAGAGGTTTTGGTATAGAACATGGTAATAATAAAACACTAAAACCCTTCCAAATGATTAAAATATTTATGATTATAAACATTTTTAACAATGAGATCGAACTCGAAATAAAAAAAAAATGCGGTGTCATTTTCATTTGCTAAATAAAACAATACATTTTGTGTGAATCAACAGTTTTTTTTTGTATTAAACTTTAAAAAACAGACTAACAAATATGGTAGAAACAGCCCATTCAAAACGTGGTTTCTTATTAAAAAGAATTGGCGAAAAAAACACACTTACTTTCTAAAAATATATTTTTCACAAAACGAACGTTTATTTTTCATTAATATAATAGAATCATAGATATGAGGACAGAATAATTCGCAAAATATATACATAACAGCATTTTATTACCTGTAAAACCATCACTGTTCTAATGGGAAAGAGAGATAGAGCTTTACAAGATAAATTACACTATCCTTTTTTCACAACAAAACGCTGGTGGCTTCAACTCGTCATAATAAGGCCCCAGCGCATACATATTTATTCCTCTGAGTCTGCCCATGTTCGCACAGACGGCCGTCCAACACAATAAATGAATCATTAACTATACCGGTTCCAAAATGGCTACCATTGCCTTGATTCACTTATGTGTATATGATTAAAATATGACAAAAGTTAAATTTATCATGACGAGACTTCGCAATTTATTTCTGCGAAAAATTATCCGACTGGTGTAATGTAAACTTCCCAGAAATGTTGGGGTTTGCTTTTTTATTTTATAAACTAGTTCTAGACTGCAATCCCACCTGATGGTAAGCAGTGATGCATCTTCATTCACTCTAGCCTTAATAAACTGTAATCGGTCGGGAAGACCGCAGCAGGCAAGTTATTCAAGTCCTACGATGTACGTGGTATAAACGCTGAGACGACACGCTTTATCCGGCTTTTAGTTAAACAGGGACTGGAACAACTTGCCTGCTTCTCTCTCTCGTCCGAATTTAATTTAAGTAGGTACTTCTAAGGGTAAAGTGAACAGGTTTTCAATAAAAAAAATGCTCTTTACCATTAATTCGAATTCGGATCGCTATGGAAACACATTCATTGTGCGAACAGCCAAAGAGTGGAATTCCCTGCCGGTGTCGGTGTTTCCTGATAGCTACAACCTAGGGGTCTTCAAGTCAAGAGTGAACAGGTTGCTTCTAGGCAAGCGTGCTTCATCGTCGACCACATCATCGCTTACCATCAGGTGAGATAGTGGTCAAACGCGTGCCTATCAGTATTAAAAAATTTTTGCACTGCTTACCATCCGGTGGGATCGCAGTCAAGCACTAGTTTATAACAGTAAAGTCCAAATGCAGTTAAACACGAGTGTTTTACTTGGACTGGCTCCTTATCTAACCTTCACCAGCCCAGTTGGGTACTGGCTGGTGTTGGGTCTTTTTAACCCCCGACGCAAAAAGAGGGATGTTATAAGTTTCACCGCTATGTGTGTGTGTCTGTCTGTCTGTCTGTCTGTCTGTCTGTGGCACCGTAGCGCCCAAACGGGTGAACCGATTTAGATGCGGTTTCTTTTATTTGAAAGCAGGGTTTCTTGCGATGGTTCTTAGACATAATTCATCAAAATCAGTTCAGCCGTTTCAAGGTTATCAGCTCTTTTGTGTTAGCTACCGTTGCTATTTTAGACGTCTATGGGTATTAACTTTACTTACAAACGTATGTGTGTCTTAAACTTTCTAACACCCATGTGTGTTATATTAATAAGCAACATTATAGTGTATTTGGTCTGATACAGCCAGGATATCTAGCAGACTAATACACTCTTGGGAAAATAACAGCAGATATGCCGTGTTTGGATTCATTTTAACCTGCATTTGATTCTGCATACAATGCACTGATGGCAACTGGGTGAGCTGATGCTGCAGCCAGGCTATCCAGCACACCAGTAGGTAGACTCTTGACAAAATAATAGCAGATATGTCGTGTTTAGATTCATTTCTACCAGCATTTGATTCTAAACACAATGCACTGATGGCAACAGGATGAGCTGATGCTGCAGCCAGGTTATTCAGCACACCAGTAGGTAGACTCTGGACAAAATAATAGCAGATATGTCGTGTTTGGATTCGTTTTAACCAGCATTTGACTCTACATACAATGCACTGAAAAAATCTCGTAACTGTAAACTCTATAAAAGAAAATTAAAGCGTTTCAAAATTATAAAATAAAAATTAAATTAAAAATTTAAAAAACCCCCACCGCAATAAAGTAAAACATTTAAAAAGTTAAAAATAACACTTTAGCCATGAAATTTTACGTAACGTCGGGGTACCGTTAAAATAAGTAACTACATACCTATTAGTACTAGGAACATTCCTTACTTAAGCGGTACCCCGACGTGAAGTAAAATTTCATGGCTAAAGTGTTATTTTTAACTTTTTAAATGTTTTACTTTATTGCGGTGGGGGTTTTTTAAATTTTTTTATTGTTATTTTTTTTAATTTTTGTCTTTAGTTTTTTAATCTTTTCTTTTTTTTATCTGTATTGCTGATCTTTTGTTTTTAACCCCCGACGCAAAAAGAGGGGTGTTATAAGTTTCACCGCTATGTGTGTGTGTCTGTCTGTCTGTCTGTCTGTCTGTCTGTGGCACCGTAGCGCCCAAACGGGTGAATTGATTTAGATGCGGTTGTTTTTATTTGAAAGCAGGGTTTCTTGCGATGGTTCTTAGATATGATTCATCAAAATCGTTTCAGCCGTTTCAAGGTTATCAGCTGTTTTGTGTTAGCTACCGTTGCTATTTTAGACGTATTAAATTTACTTACAAACATATGTGTGCCTTAAAATTTCACACACCCACGTGTGTAATATTAATAAGCAACATTATGGTGTATTTGGTCTGATGCAGCCAGGATATCTAGCAGACTAATTCACTCTTGGGAAAATAACAGCAGAAATGTCGTGTTTGGATTCATTTTAACCAGCGATGGTTCTTAGATAGAAACGTGTTATTTTTAACTTTTTAATTGCCAGCTTGTTTTTTGGCGTTGGTGGTTTTTAAATTTTTAATTTTGCTCCCTTAAAACTCTATACTCCACTATGACAGTTGATGGTCTACGTGTTAGTACGAACGTGCATTAGTACTGCACAATACAGAAACTACGTGAACGAAGACGTGGGCACATCTAGTTTCCAATAAAACGTCCATTCAAGAACTATTTGACCGGCAAACAGGTCAAATGAACGTTTAAAGCACAATAAGTTTTTATCTTACCCTCTCGTAAAAGAAAATAAAAAATAAAACCTCTTTTGTTCTTCACAGATTCGAGTCGAGAGACTTACGGGAAACAGCTCTAGGTAAGTCCAAAGATTAAGATAAATACTGTAGAAGTGACGTTTATGTTCAGGGCCGTGACAAAGGATTATAAATACAGCACTGTTTTAATCCCGCCGGATTCTTACTGAATTGACTGCAATCTAGCGGGATCTTACGACATAAATAATACTGTTTTTAATATTTATTAAAAAATCAACATTTATTACTGTATAATTTGGTAAGTTATTAAGTAAGTTAAAAGTTAAAAGTTGGTAAGTTAAAAGTATAAAACAAAACTTAAACACATATCAATAAATTTGTACTTTAGTATAATATTAAAATACATTACGATCTTTTTCAGAAGTAGTAAAAGTTTTGTTAATATTTTTTACTTAAGTAAAAGAATAATCAAAATATCAAAAACATTAAGTTACTTCTCTCTTTTGCTCAATTTGATTTGATATTGTGCGATTTGATGCTAACAAATCTTCAAGTTGTTCCGGAATTCCGCTAGATTGCGGGTTCCTACTTTGATAAACTGCAAATTCTTAGCTGCGGCATAACTATTTGCAATACAATTTACGCCTTAAGCAAGTCAGAGAGACTGATAATCCGACTAACACTCACAACAATACTCGTAACTCGCATCAATTGCAATATATGTATTGTTTACACATTTAGGGCGTATTCACGCAGAAAGCTACCTTCGTTAATCTGCAAGCGCTTATTGGAACCGTTCTACACAAGAAGCAGCGCTATTATGTGCCGATTGTCAGCGAGAAGTTCCGATCTACTCCGATAAGCTTCGATAGGTTCGACGTTTAGCATGCTACTAAGAGATACTGCCGACAATCTGTAAAGGCCGACAAACTGTAAAGCAGTTTGGCAGAAGATTGTAAAATGTTACTTTTCTTGAAAAAATATATAAAAAAAAAGATAGCTTTTGCTTATTCTTGCTTGCTTTACATAGAGGGTATTTGGACGGACCAGTACCATTAAGCGTTGGTATATCGACGCTGGTAGCCAAGTTTCTACGTGAATACACTCTTAAGTACAGTCGCATCCTGCTCCAGTTCACTCTTGAGCCTATCGCCACTTGCGACCTTCGTCCGTGTTGGAACCTTCGGTAGTTGGTTGGAGAAGGATGTAAATGAAATTACAGAGTCCAATATAAAGTCTATTTTTAGATCAGGAGTTATGTCACTTTGACGTTTCTTATTATATATCGTTAGCACACAAGTTCATGCTATGGCGCGGCGGGGACGACTGGCCGCTCGCCTGTATACGCGTGGCACATTGCATTTGCCTACGTTTGCATTATAACTGTAGTTCCTACAGTCCGAACTCTTTGTATACAAAACATTTCGTTACTAAAAAGTGATTCACCGCACGTGGGGCCAAGTGTACTTAAATCATCAACTTTATCATCTTGACTGCTTTGAACGGAGACGCCCCAAAATGGGAGGCATTTAAAATAAACAAATAACAAGACTCCCAGTACCTATACGTTAGTAACATGCAAGGACAAAAACAAAAATAGATTGTGACATCATTGCTGCAAGGTGACAAGCCCAGCCGAAACCTTGCAGCAATGGTTCACTTACACACAATCAAGCCTGCTCTCTATCATAGACAGGATGCTGTTGGCGCTACCCCGTACCCTACAGACCAAAACAAGAACATGAAATGCATAGGAGTTTCATGTCTGTACATTCTCAACTCTATGGTGAGCAGTAGACAATTCTTTAAAATATTCATATGTACACTGTGAGCTTAGCTTCTTTTCAGACTGTAATGTTAACGGATATGACAGAAAATAGAAAACTGAAAAGCATTTTAAAAATGTTTCCTCGGTGTTGCTTTTCTTGGTGTTTAAAAGGAATTATGCATTAAGTTTTCTTGAAAGGTACACTATGTAAAACATAGCATTCTCCAACACACTTGTTTTAAAACGGACTATTATTGCATCGTTTGTTGTTCCAAGACTGTGGTTGATACATTTGTCTTTGCATATTTTTACATTGTAACAAGACTTAAACCCGAAAAGATAAAGACGCACATCTCTGATTAGTCATCAAAAATATGTTTTTTTTTCAATTCCACTAATAGTCCTAAAAGTTTTTTTTAAATCTATCTATTACAGTACTGCACACGACATGGTACGATTTCTATGATTTCCTTTTGACATTATTATAAACTAGCAGACGTCACGCGGTTTCACCCGCGTAGTTCCTGTGCCCGTGGGGATCACAAGGATAAAAGTAGCTAATGTCATCCAGGAATAGTGTTGCTTTTCAGCAGTGCAATAATTTTTTAAATTGAATCATTAGTTCCGCAGATAACCCCCTACATACAAACTTACACACAAACAAACACTTTTTACCTCATGATTATATTAGTATAAATCTATATAGATTGTAACCAAACTATGCTTATTTTCATCAACACAAGTGTTTTTTTACCTCCTTGAACTTGATGAGAAAAGCAAAACGACACGTTGTAAAGGCATAAAATCTCCAAAATGTTCCAATTAAAAACACCAAACTTTTGTCAAAACCAAACAAACCCTTTATAGCATCTAATCGAATCAATTCTCGAGATCTTTGTAACTCAAAACCCTGTTGTTCTTCAATTCCGTACTAACTTGTCTTAAGACATCTTGACACGATCCAAAGGCGATAGCAAAAAGTAATTGTTTCCGAGATAAAACACACATCTTAGAATGTTCTAAGAGAAGGAGTTTCGGAAACACTTCGGGACGGTGCCATCCGTAAACACTTCGGGAGTCCGTTCAGTTTTGCCAAATGCATTTTACGTTCCGAAGTTTTGTTTCGTGTTGTGTTCGGGCTTTGTCGGTTACTGTTCGTTGTTGGTTTTCGAGTTTGACGGAAGATGTTTCTGTTAGCGGTGGTAAGATATGTTTGTGAATGAAAGTTCTTTATCGTGGTTTGCTGTAGGAGTCGACTGGTAAAAATCGTATCGTCGGGCAAAAGCAATATGCTTTCTCCATTCAAACTATCTGTCTCTTTCGATATCAAAAAAGTGTGCGAGTGTACAGTTTTATTTTTTAAATATTTTAACAGTTAGCTTGTGATAGGACCTTTCTTTAAGCACACAATGCCTGTATTAGAAGACTCCTCTCTTCCTTATCAAAAGAAAATATATACAAAAAAATAAATAAAAAAACGTGATTCAGGTACATAAGTAGTTTATTGATAAGGTATTCTTACAAGTCATATGCAGATTAAATATTTTGCTGATAAAAAATATTAAAAATACATTATTAAAATAGGTAGTAAAAATAGTAATATCATAGTTTGTGTGTGTGTGTGTGTGTGTGTGTGTGTGTTGTGCCTGTGTTAGAGGTTATGTGGTGGGTTTCAGAGTTCTTCATAAGGAAGTGGTTATAAACTTTAAGCTGTAAACTTTTCGTCCGCACTTAACTGAACCTTATTAATTGATCAAATATAGCTTTTGTCACATATAATTACATTCCATATATGCAGAGATATATGGAAGAAGATATGCGACCAATTAATTGTAAAAAAGGACACGGTAATGTTGTGCTACAACAACAAAAAAAAAACTAACAGCAACTAAATAACAATAATAAAAGTCGATTTATTTAGATACGTGTGGGTATCACCAATACGACATATAGTGCTCAAATCAGATCATGACCTTGCCTCGTGTAAGGTTCTAAGCTTCATCAGACAAGAAAGGTTATTTTTGACTTTATTCGTAAATAATATAAGCTCCATTATATCGCTATAAGCTCCTTAAAAAAAGACAACCTTCATAATAAAATAAATAAATATTACACAACTTTCACACAACGCTATCTAGTCCCAAGTTAAGCAGAGCTTGTGATATGGGTACTAAACCGCTGATTACATACTTATATATTTTTAAATACCTATATCTATAATAATTTTATAAACAGGTAAAATTCCAAGACATGTGTCATCTACCAATTCGCACTGGGCCCGCCTGGTAGATTATGGCCCATACGCAAAATAAATGTTGTTAGTTACAAAAATCGAAAAAGTGTGCTTAGGTGGTTTGGTCATATGAAAGGATGAATGAAAGGCGATTGATGGAGGGTATTTATTACGCGGATGTAAGTGAATAAGTGGAAACGCCGGGAGGGGACACCCTAGCAGGAGATACACACACCTTAGGTGAGGTTCTTCAGAATGGTTAGACGCGTAGTACTTGCAATCGGCGTGTTTGATGACTACTGGATATCTATATGAATCTAATCAAAGCAAAAGACGTCCAAACAAACAACAAAGTACTTAAAAATCGTAACAGATGGCGCTATGCTTCACTGCAATCTGACCTGCAGGCCTAGCCATATTACAAATTCTATTTCTATTCTATTGCGACAAAAGAAAAAAAATGGTGTATATGGAATCAGCTGTTTGTCAACTGTCAAGTGTTAACGAGTAGAATTTGTAATATGACTGAAAATGAAATACACTTGACAGTTCACAAACAGCTGATTCCATATACGCCATTTTTTTTCTATTGCCACCTTATCGATTAGGTACGATAATAGAAATAGAATTTGTAATATAGCTAGGCCTGCTGATGGTTAGCAGTGATGCCTTCAATTATGGTGAATCGCACTAGTTTATTATGAGCCTATTCATTCTAGCCTTGGAGACACCTAAATTATAATCGGACCCATTGCTGCCGCTCTAAGTAAACTAACATTAAACCATCATCTTCTCCATACAAATCTACTTTTTGGAAGGGGCAACTAGAATCATTTTTTAAAGTTAATTTTTGTTCGACGTTCAAAAGTGCCTTATAGGGGCCTAATTGAAATAAATGGTTTGACTTTGACTTTGACTTTGACTTTGACTTTGACCATCGATCCTAGAACAAACTTTTAACTTGTTTCGAACACGTTTTATAACAGAAACAAAACAACAGCGAATTCCCTGAATTACGGGAATTTGATCCCCCAACTTTTCTAACAGTATCCGAGCAAATGAAAATTTGAGAAGGGCCTCCAAAAAGTTTTCGGGTGGCATTGTCACCTTTGAATTTGATGCCTCTATCTTGATGGCGGAATGAAATCTGAAGGGAAGATCAAAGAACTTTGAGGATAAATTCTCAAAATACCTCCTCCCGAAATGCCTTTGACGTAAATCAGAAACACCTGTAAAAATTGTCCTTTCATAGAACGTTATGGCTCGAAAAAATCGTGGGAATGTCAGGGAGAGGGCAAAAGTTTCGGTATATCACCTCAACGGTCAAAGTAATTGTAGATGCAAAATGGAATTCTTACAATTTTACAAAGAATTTAACTAACTTTAGAATTTTAACTACTAAACAATTTGAAGTATACAGGGTGGAATGGATATCATCGCATATAGGAACACCATGGGAGTAGTTCCGTCAGTCCTATAGACTATTAGACAATCAAAAAATGATTTTATTTTCATTAAACAAATTATTATTAAATAAATATTCCACTACTTTCACACAACACCAACCAATTCCAAACTAAGCAGAACTTGTATTATGGGTACTAAAAAGCTGATAAACATTCTTAAATATTTCTAAATACATACATATTATAGAAAAATTACACCCAAACACCGAACAAATGATTGTGCTCATCACACCTGGGTCCTGAGTGGGAATCGAACCCTCGACCTCCGGCATTGCAGTCAGGGTCACTAACAACTAGATGAACAGGCCACTCGGATCGAATAGTGATGATCAATCAATCAATCAATCAAAACTTTATTTCGAACAATAGTCCATAATAATATGGTTAGTAGCGAGTATTTAGGAGCTCTGTTAGTACGACATAAACAGAAAACAATCTTACACACCAGTCCAATTTACCAGTTCAAATTACTCGTTTATAATACAATTTCACTAACATAATATAATAAAAATAATTTCATTACAATCAATTTATTGCATTCTAATTTATTTCATTACATTTAGTACACACACACACACACTAAAATACACGTAAAATATTTTGTAGTACGGATGAAACAACGAACACAGACACAGACACACACACACACACACACACACACAGACACACACACACACAGTACACACACACAGACACACACACTGTACGGCACTGTGACACAGTACTGTTTTACAGTTTGGCAGAAGTAAAATATTTTGTAGTACGGATGAAACAACGAACACAGACACAGACACACACACACACACACACACACACACACAGACACACACACACACAGTACACACACACAGACACACACACTGTACGGCACTGTGACACAGTACTGTTTTACAGTTTGGCAGAAGTAAAATATTTTGTAGTACGGATGAAACAACGAACACAGACACAGACACACACACACACACACAGACACACACACACAGTACACACACACAGACACACACACTGTACGGCACTGTGACACAGTACTGTTTTACAGTTTGGCAGAAGTAAAATATTTTGTAGTACGGATGAAACAACGAACACAGACACAGACACACACACACACACACACACAGACACACACACACACACAGTACACACACACAGACACACACACTGTACGGCACTGTGACACAGTACTGTTTTACAGTTTGGCAGAAGTAAAATATTTTGTAGTACGGATGAAACAACGAACACAGACACAGACACACACACACACACACACACACACACACAGACACACACACACACACAGTACACACACACAGACACACACACTGTACGGCACTGTGACACAGTACTGTTTTACAGTTTGGCAGAAGTAAAATATTTTGTAGTACGGATGAAACAACGAACACAGACACAGACACACACACACACACACACACAGACACACACACACACAGTACACACACACAGACACACACACTGTACGGCACTGTGACACAGTACTGTTTTACAGTTTGGCAGAAGTAAAATATTTTGTAGTACGGATGAAACAACGAACACAGACACAGACACACACACACACACACACACACACAGACACACACACACACACACAGTACACACACACAGACACACACACTGTACGGCACTGTGACACAGTACTGTTTTACAGTTTGGCAGAAGTAAAATATTTTGTAGTACGGATGAAACAACGAACACAGACACAGACACACACACACACACACACACACAGACACACACACACACACACACACACAGACACACACACACACACAGTACACACACACAGACACACACACTGTACGGCACTGTGACACAGTACTGTTTTACAGTTTGGCAGAAGTAAAATATTTTGTAGTACGGATGTAACAACGAAAAAACGCTTTTTCATTTTTTTTTTTTTATTTAATTTAATTTCAATTTAATTTATCCTAAACTTAACTACTAAAGAAAACAGAATCATGCAAATAGAATTACATTTAGAAAACACTAATTTAAATATCTTTCCTCAGCACCGGGCCCGCAACTATGCCTACGGGACCAGTGCATCAGAAAAGGGCAGTCTGGCCTCTCCACAATAACCTTCACATTAAATAATAGATAATCACTGGGCCTGGAGCTGGTAACCGATGAGGTCGAAAGGTTCTCGAGTGGAGGCCACGTATCGGCAAGCGCAGTGTAGGACGTCCACCCACAAGGTGGACAGACGACCTCATTAAGGCCGCGGCAACGCGCTGGATGCGAGCCGCTTCCAACCGGTCTTATTGGAGATCTATAGGGGAGGCCTATGTCCAGCAGTGGGCTGCCTATGGTGGAAATAATGATGATGATGAATCACTGGGCAAAATGTTTAACTATTGACTGTCAAACAGCTAGTGTCAAATGTAATGATAAACGGCATGCATGCTTCAGTTATCGTGTAGCTCAAACTTATATTAGGTTAATTTAGAGGTCAAAATTCGACGGTTTGCTTTATTAACTTTAAAAATACAAAACTTTATACATCTCATTCTTAAAATGGATGATTGCGCGTCACTGATGAGCTGACACCGATGAGGGTTTCGTGGTACCGAGTTCATAACGTAGAATAGCAATCTTCATTGCAGTAATAACTTCACTTAACAATCGTAATTACAAAACATAACTCAAATAGGTAACTGACAGTTTCGTACTGGATGTGTGTCTTCGTTGGTGCCTCAAATCAACCTGAGCTCTGCCCAGCTCCCACTCACCAGCATGACTCTGTCCACGTGACATTACCGATAACACATTCGCAACATTTTCAAATGACAAGTAACGCACGCCGGTCACCATAGACTACGTACTAAGTTAATCAACTTCACAACTTATTATTCAAGAATGTCAATTTCCAAGACATATATATAAATAATATAAAGTATATTCAAGAGTAACCTTGTGTATCTGGAAATATATTATATTTTTGCTTGAAAAAATAGGGTCTATAAGATAATATTATGAAAGTGTTTTCTATCTTATTTTATATTAAGTATAAAATTATCTGCCCACGACTTTGTACGCATAAAGGTTTACTACGACTTAAAACAAATTTTTAACACTTTTTAAAAACGAAGCTGATGTTTTAAGTCGTAGTAAACCTAAGTGAAAGAATTGTTTGAATCAAATTGTGTCGAATTAAAATATAAGTTTGTTTTTTTTTGTATGTAGAACCTTCTACATAGGTTCTACATACAAAATTACATTTTCATTTTACTTCTCATATTGGTATGAAAATGAATTATTTTGTTACAAAAAGTGTTTTCCGTGTGTTGAAGATTTAATATATTCTTAAAAATCATTCATTTCAACAGACACCTATTTCTATGTATTTTTTTTTCACTGGGTAAAATTTTTGTTATAAACATAATTATTTAGAATCATACTTATTAACAGTTAAAATACATTCATACTTACATACATAACCTCACGCCTTTTCCCATGGGGGTAGGCAGAAACTACAGAGCGTCATATTATTATGCTACATTTCTTACATACTTCTTTTGCTTCGTTTACATTCATTCATGTTGTCGTACACAGACACACGCCGGTTGCGAGTACTACGCACTTGACCTTTCTTGACAGTTAAAAATACAGACAAAAACGCAAACGTATCTAAAAATGTCAGCGCTGGGGTTCCAGAATCAACTAAAACTACTACTAAAGTCATAGTATCGAGATGTCCGCAGATATCTTTTTTATTGTGTTTATTTTTTACTTCAAAGATATAATATAACTAGCGAACGTCACAAAGTAGTAGTTTTCATAAAAAATACAGTTATAAAAAGTAGCCTATGTCATCCACGAATAGTGAAGCTTCCCAACTGTGAAAGAATTTTTCAAATCGGTTAAGTGGTTTCTAAGTTTATTCGTTACATACAAAAATACAATTTAGCCGTCTGTTTGGTATTAGTTATATAGATAACAGTGTACCTACCATGATAAGGGTCACTGTTTCAATACAATTTATGTCCCTAAAACAAAATTGTAATCTGCTCAATATCCATGTTTACGTTACACGTTCCCATAAATTGTGAAGAACAACAAAAACTGGATCGGTCTGAGTTGAATTCGAATACAAAGGGTTCTGTACAGAGGCCAGCACATTAAGCTACAATCATGTGTCAAATTTCTTTGATAGTTTTCCAACTTTATCACAAACAAAATAAGGTTCGTGGTCAATTGGGAAAATTTGACTGTTTTAAGTAGCTTGATATACTACACATAATGTGACTGTACATAATACAAGGCTAGAGATAAAGTTACTGTTACAATCGAGCAAAAATCACCATTAAAAGTCACGTTTCTTGTATTTAAACCCCAGCACTTTATTTTTTAACTTTCAACGTGGCAATGTCACTAGTCTTTCGTTTAATTATTGTGTTGTGAATATTTCCTTATCTTCTATTTAACTGATTTCTAAAAAGAAGGAGGAAGGCAAGGTTAATTATGTCATTGTATGATTACATACAATCAACTTTTGTAATTTGTTGAAATAGCAGCAATTAAAATACATTATTCTGTGAAAGTTCATTAGGTACATCCTGCTGACAGAAAGGTAGACGAAGGCTTAATAATGGAGTTTCGTTATCATCCTATGGGTTCGGAACCCGGACAGAAGGTCAGGCCGAAATAACAAAGGTTTCATTGCTGCAACTTTGGAAGGGAACCCTAAAAACAACTAACTTTTGGAGGCCCTACCCTGAACTCGGAACGTGTTAGTAGGTACAGGTCTATATTTGGTACCAACAAGTTGTACTTGCTATCCTACCCGAGCGAGACATAGCGAAAGTACCAAAGCTATAGAAATTGAAAACAGTAATAAAAAGTGCCCTCCGGGGGGGAGGACTGACTTTTCTTTAATCGTATTGTATTTATTGTATTAGCTTTTATTAATACTTTGTTTTTTTAGCACTATCAGAATAACAGAGCTGCTGCTGCGATATTTATATTTTTAAATGTCGCAGCTAATGCTAAGACAGGCGCCTTTTTGGTCTCGCACAGGTCTTTTTATTATTATTATTTTATTTTTGTCTTTAGTTTTTTATCTTTTCTTTCTTTTATCTGTATTGCTGTTATTTTGTTTTATGTTCTGTGCGTCCGAATAAAATATTTTCTTTCTTTCTTTCTTTCTTTAAAGCTCTTGGTTCAATTCTCGGGTCGAACAGTTACATAGGGTTATTACATCAACATTCATTTTTAACGGTTGAATTGCCGACGTTAAGCCCACAAACACAGCCTTCATCGATACATGAATGTTTAAGCAATCCAGCTGCTAGACAATACAGACGTAGTGCGTTGGCTAAAAAGAACTAAACCTTTTGAATTAGTGTAGTGTACAAAGTAATTCAAATAATGGTAACAATGTTGTGCTATACATATAACACGTCATAAACATAGCGTTTTTTTATAAACTAGCTGCCCCGGCAAACTTCGTTGTGCCTTAGAGTCAATTTATTGCTCTTATCATTTTTTTTTAAATTAGATATACATACGTTTAATAAGACGACAAAAAATAAATACAAACCAATAATAACTACTACTACTTTTTATGTAGCGAGTCTCTACTGTGATCTTATTTAAACATTTTGTATTCGATAGAATTAACATTACAACATGTATATATAACCTAACCTAACTGACCATACCTATCCTATATAGCTAACCTAACTACCTTACTAAAATGCATTGATTTAAAAAATACTAAATTCATAATTTTAATCTGAACTATTGCCTCTATGTTACATACAATTTATACTTATAGTTTTCCCGGTCTACTTTAATTAAAGTCTTAACAGTAGACTAAAATCTATTTGCAAAGAATTATTAAAGTTAAATACACACATCAAAAGTGTCTAGGGATCAACATATATTTTTGCAATAACTTTTCTCCTGATTGATATTAATTAAAATTTTCTTTAAGGATTAATCAAATAAAGTGTTTTCGTTTGTCACAGTAACGATAAACCAAGTCACCTTTGCATTAATAAAGAAATTTGCCATTTTCCTAATAAAGGGATTTTTGACATTTGAACCACTAACATTAAAGTTCGAAAAAAAGACTGAAATAACAGTTTTCTTTAAAATTTTATTGGGTAACTTAAACAATTAATAATCCGTGTTTCTACCGCGAACACTAATAACACAAGAACATCGGTTTGGCATACTCAAAATGAGTTCATCCAAATCACGCTGTGGAATGGCCGCCCATGTTCGTTGCAACAACAAAAAAAGGTCTTCTTGCGACTGGATACCCTCCATATTCGGCAGAGCTCTTCTCTGTAGCATATCCCATGCATGCTCAATCGGGTTCAAGTCTGGCGACTGAGCAGGCCAGGGCAGGACATTGATGTTAGCTGCGGCGAGAGTCTGTCTTACAACTCTTGCGGTGTGCGGTCGTGCATTATCATGCATTAACTGAAATAAGGGACCGATTTGCACTTGTAGAGGAACGATGACGTCTGATACAATCGTCTCAGCATAAATTTGAGCGTTGAGGTTGCCTCTGATCCAAATCAACTCAGTTCTTCCGCCGATCCAAATACCCGCCCATACCATGATGGTTCCACCACTATAAGGATGGACTTCCTGGCAGGATTTTAATCGCTGTTGGCGTCCAGGGGTTCTCCAGTGTCGTATACGTCTTGTATCCGGTCTCATACCAAAACGAGACTCATCAGAAAAGCACACGAAACGCCATTGTTCTTCTGCCCAATTTCTGTGTTCAAGAGCCCATTGATATCGAATCCTACGATTGTGCATTGCTATAGGTGGTACCCGTCGCGGTCTTCGGGAATGAAGGTTCACTTCATCAAGGTTTCTGACTGTTTGGTCGCTAATTAAGTTCCCTGAAGAGTGATGAAGCCTCACGGCTAACATCGTGGCGGTTATTATTGGAGCTCTTCGAGTTAAGATTTGAATGTATCGGTCTTGTCTCCGTGTGGTGCAGCGATACCGTCCTCCATGGCGCTCAGCCACGGTACCAGTGCTTCGGTAACGTGTCCAAAGTCGACTGATAACACTCTGACTTGTATTTAGAGCTAAAGCCACAGTACGTTGCCGGGAACCAGCTTCTATCATTCCCACGGCTCTGAACATTTCTTCCCTGCTTAAATGACGTCGCCGCTCCATAATAACGTTGGTTTTAATCAGTAGTAGGGAAACAGTAGCACTAATAATGTCTTCAATGCGTCGTATGTTTTTAAAGGGAAAATATTGACAGCTGATTTTCATCTTTTACTCGAATTTGATTCACAGTTCCTGATTCAAATTATGAAATGCACCAAAAAGGATCCATATAAATTTATAAAATCATTAATTTATTACAAAGCCACATCTCAATCTCAAGAAATCCGCATAAAAATGCTTGATCCCTAGACACTTTTGATGTGTGTACATAGATACATACGTCTTACCAATATTATAAACACGAAAGTTTGTGAGGATGGATGGATTGATGGATGTTTGTTACTCTTTCACGTAAAAACTACTGAATGAAGATAAAGATAAAGATATTTTTATTTGCAAATATGGGTACATGATTGGTGGTACAGAAAAATTTAAGTGATTCAGCCATATTTTACCACTAGGCATGCAAATACGTGAAACATTATAATTATTATTATATTATTATTATTATAATATTAACAAAATTTAAAACTAAACAATCAACATTAAAAAAATTAAAACTAAACAATCAAAATAAATTAAATTATTATAAATTCGAAAATTAGTAAGATTAACTAATCAGTTATAAATTGTTTTTCATTTAGGAATTCACTTATACTATAATATGCTCTACTTGCTAAAACATTTCGAAGTTTATGAGAGGCAATTCCTTCCAGCACTAAAAATTTAATAAAATTTAATAAAAAAAATATTATTTATTTTTTATTTTTTGAATTTTAATAAAATTTGATATGGAGTTAGCTGACACCCTGGATTAACACATAGGCTACTTTTTATCCCTGTATTCCACGGGAACGGGCCCTACGCGGGTGAAACCGTGGGACGTCTGCTAGTATTATATAAAATCCAAATACGGCCGTTCTTTAAGATTTGAGAATTACTTTGTATTAACTGTTACTGATTTTCTGTACCCCATCGCTTCGCTTTGCATATCTTCGCTGACTCAACCAGCACACCGAATAAAAGTATCGTCCATACTATACCTTTTGTGTTTCGTACGCCACTTCCAAGTCAATTTGGTAGTTCAAACTTAGCTTATTTCCTATGGGAAATTCTCAGTAGACGCGTAGATACAGGTAAATTGATTCTGTAGGAAAACGAGACGGCTTCTATGTAAAGTTTGACATTTTCCTCTTTTTTTTGCGTATTTGGAATGAGGTACATAGCTTAAGGCGATAGTGAGTGTCGTATTGATGGATTGTTCGCTTTTTACACGACTTTCAATAAAGGGTTTGTGTTTTTCGCGCGTTTCTTTTCATAATTGAGGTAGGAGCCTTTTTGGCCTCGCACTGGTCTTTAGTCTTCGTTTTTTTTTTCTTTTTAATTATGATGTTGTTGTAACCGATTTCGAAAAGGAGTCTGGAATGGGTGATACAAGTTTGCCGATTATTGTTATTAATTACCGAAATAAAAGGCGCTGGTTCTTGGTAGTGAAACCAAAAGTGTTATGAGTCAATCGGAAAAACATTAACAAAGGTTAAAAACATTATACGAAATATTTATTTCTTAGTCTCCGCACTATGCGAGTGATAATCGTAGGTGTGCTTCGTGGAATAGGAAATTAATTATTTTATTATATTTTATTTCAAGCCCACCTACGGGTGTACTAAGTGGAATACTTTGGGTGTGCTTCGTCTGGGTGCGCTTTGTTTGGGTGTGTTTCATGGAATACCTCCAATGGCCGACCGAAACGGCGTCACAATGGGCGGCCAAACCAAACAAGAAATTTATTTTTCTTTTGCAAAAAAAAGCTACAAGCTATGCGAGTTTCACTTTCTAGTAGCGCTGTTAACACTCCCAACCAAGCTAAACAAACCGCTTTAAAATTAGAAATGTATAGGCAAGCTTGAGAGATCTATCCACAAACAATATCGAGTCCAGAGGTATACTTAACCATAAACAGAATTAATTTACTTCCTCTCAACTCCTATATTTGCCATTACTCCGACCTCTAGGCAATTAATTTATCGAAAACTCAAAGCCCGTGTACACCGAGCCACACAAGTTTCCCAACATATTGTACGTATGTAACGTTAATTAACAGACACTGAGTGGTGTTGGGTACTCTTAATTAGTAAAGTTTTGGGCAGCGGTCACCTAATCTCGCTAAGGGTCAGACAACGAGGCGGCAGAAATTTGAAAGGTACCTACAGAAGGTCGAGGCCGTACAACTGGCGGACACAATTGCATGCACACATAGATATACATACGTATGTGGAAGCATAGAAACGGCGATCTCAAACAAATGCCTGTCACAAGTAAAGTTAGAGTGAATAGGCTCTTAATAAACTATACTCCATTATCAACAGCATTAGACAGAAGTTTTGAAAAAGGTTATTTTTAATGCACACTTTGTAACGAAAGTACAAATAGGGTATATGCATGTATTTTTTTTATATTTTTAATTCACTATTTACAACGTTTTATCTTAGTAAAAAAATATAAACATATTAAAAAATGCAGTAATGAAGCTTAAAAAAATATTTAAAATACAGAATAAATTTGAGCTGTGTTTAAACGCCGCCATTTTCGCGCGCCATTTCGATTACGTCATTTACTATGATCCTGCTACTATTACTTAGGGTGTCTTCGTTCTTCTAACCATTTCACCACGAAAAAAGCTCAAAAACCAGTTTACCGGTATATTATATTGCTTGTACCCGAATGCAATAAACATTATCAGATTGTGCTTTTACAAAACCACTTTCAGTAATTTTTCTTAAATGTTAAATAACCTCACTATTAAGCTAAAATTACACTTGAACATTAAATAAGTTCACAACATACGGCAATAATTATGTTTTCGAATAAAAAGTCCATTCTAATACTGAATGTCATACTTACACATTGTATGTTTTGTAGACGTTGAGTTGTTGTCGTAGTATTTGACGTCAATTTTCGTTATAACCTATGGTGATGCGTTTCACAAATTCGAATTTCCCGCGCTTAATTCGCAATTTTATTTTTAATTTTAAATAATTATGACGCTATTAAAAAGTACAATAATGATTTAGTTCATATTTTCTACCGTTAAAGATTCGGAAAAAAAATATTCGAACCATATTTAAATTACATGCATATTCCCTATTGTAAGTATAATCATATAATTGTCTTTTTTGCATACATTATTATTGAGGTGGGCAGCACTGCTCTCCAGTGTTTGTGTAATCTATGGTTACACCATAGATATTGTTGATCTGTGTATTAATTAATTACATCTCAACTAAATAAACCCGATATAACAGTCTTCAAGTAGATATGGATTTTTGGCGTCTCAGGAAAATAAATAAATACGAAAATTTTATATTAAAATCCATTCAAAGCAAAACTTATTAAATGTAACTTAAACGATTCCGCAATAGGTACTTACTTACTTAAAATTAACTAATTAGTATTATAATTATTACTGATTAGTTTAAATGAATGAAAAAAAATATATTTTATGAAGTAAAATGAATAGGTATCTTTGACTACTGTAGGTGACGCGAACACACTAGATTTCACCCATTGAAAAAACGTTTAACACACACAGAACATGGCCGCTGCGCATGCACCAGTTATAAACATAGGTGACGCGAACCCATTAGATTTCCCCAACCAAAACGTGCCCAACGCGGCTAAAAAAAATTAACTTCTAAAATAACAAACAAACTGGCCCTTAACAGCAAAGTGATCAATTAATTTATACATCTGTCACATATAAAAGCTTTTACCATGTAATTAACGGTGATAGTATTAACAGAAATCAGTATTGTGTAGTTGTGTTGTGTTGTGCAGTATTGTGTGACTGGCCTGTTGGTCTAGTAGTTGGTGACCCTGACTGCTATGCCGGAGGTCGTGGGTTCGGTTCCCACCCAGGACAAATGTTTGTGTGATGAGCACGATCATTTGTTCTGTGTCTGGGTGTAATTTATCTATAATATGTATGTATTTGGAAATATATAAGTATGTTTATCAGCTGTTTAGTACACATAACACAAGCTCTCAAGCTTAGCTTGGGACTAAATGGTCTTGTGTGAAAAGTTATGGAATATTTATTATTATTATTTTGATTATTATCCATCAATTATTTTTTGCATTGATTAAACATTTCCCGTTTTTGTGTTAATAAATTGTTATGTATTAAATTAAATGAGACTTGAGGCTAAATCATTGCAGCCACACGGGTTGATCAAAGGTTAAGCTACACTTACCACCAGACGTACGGTACTGCGCCACCGGTACATGGTAGATATCCCAACCATACGTCTAAACGCTTTGGGAACACATTCATTGTGCGAACTGCTAAAGAGTGAACAAATTAAATAAGGTTAACCTGAACCTTATTAAATTTGTAATAAAGTCGAAAGTATATATAGAATATATAATATTACAGTTTGGGGTAGCTTGATCCGCTGGCGTCTATGCTAACTTCACTCCACGTTTAATGGGTTATTCACCAACTCGACACAAGAGACTGGACACACGTGTGTCCAGTTGGTGAAACTCAAAATTAGTATCACTTATTATTTCGTCATCTGGACACACCAAGATTTTTATTCGTGTCCACATAGTGAAACATAAAATAAAATACTTTTATGTTTTCGCCAACTGAACACATGTTCGCATTTAACCCGAATTCAAGATAAAGTACAGTCAAACACATTAATGTTTTGTGTCACAATCATCATCAGTCACTAAACGTCCTACTGCTGAGAACGGGTAACATTAGCTAAGTATATTTTTCTTCACATTAATAAATCATGATATTATAAAATTGTTATTTAATAAATCTTTTATTTCAAAATTTGTCTTAAATAGAAGCTAATAAGGTTTTTCAAGTAAAAAAGTGAGGCAGCTTTTTCATGAAATCGAGGCGATTATTAACCTGACTGTACCCTTTTTTGCAAAAAAAAACTGGGTGTGTCCAGTTGTTGATATCATAAAAGTGATTTAATTTAAGTTTCACTATGTGGACACGCGCAAAAATTTTGGCGTGTCCAGATGACGAAATAATAATTGTACTAATTCTAATTTTCACCAACTGGACACACGTGTGTCCGGTATCTTGTGTCGAGTTGGTGAATAACCCCGTTTAATAATAAAGGCATTATAATCTTACTCGCTATAATATCTTACCACAAACAACCTAGTGACTTAGTAAGCTAAAGTGGTTTACTTAGATTAATTCAGATCATACAGCATTTAAGTTTATAAGCAGTTACTGTTGACTTTAAAGTTTTGGTTTCTGAACTGTTGAAAATCAAATACATTCTCAAGGGATTAAACCTTAAATCTTTGAAGGTTGTATTAGTACAGTCTAAATATTAATACAGTAGGACGACGCCTTTGATCTCTGGAAAAATGCCGACAACGTCTACACGCGTTAGCCCTGAATAATACCTCCCGAACTACGAACATCGTTTTGTTCGCAGTTCGGGAGCGGCTTTCCCGCGTCTCGCCCCTCACACCCCGCACGATTGCCCTGTCTAGACGGCTTTGTCGGATGACTGTAAGTTTTTAGACTGTGGTATTAGCGTAAGATTTAACTAGAGATTATGATGCTTGAAAGTACTTCGGTAATATACTTTTCACATTGGTTGAGTTTAGTTTTCACTGTTAATATGAATACCTATATTTTTTTTTCTTGGTATATTGGAGTGTGCTAGCCTTACACATGACAATACTTCTGAAATGTAATGATTTACAAAGTGTATAAACCTTGATGCGCATTATTGAGCATTTCATCATTGTATAGATTCGTGTACATTATGCACAGTCAGACCAATTCCAAATTTAGAATAATAAAAACAAACATCCGAATAATAATTAATAACCTCCTCCTTTTTTTTAGAAATCGGTTTAAAAAGTGAAACCGTACAATAAAGGCTCATCCAGGCACGCCAAAGCGGTTACACGACGAGATGCCGCCAAATGATAAACCTAAATACGTAAAACCATTTCTATGAAAACGCGTGCAGCACTGTGGATCGCGCTGTTGCGTCACGCCTGTCTGTGCCAGCCTTAACTTTTATATTAACACTGTAGGCTCAGAGTTTGTGAACAAAACTTTTTAAATATGAACACAGAACAATGCGTAGAACGAAAAACGCGACGAAACAGGCTTTAGTCGCGAACACAATGTGCTGGGAAAAAATCGGGATTGAATGGGATTTTCAATGTGTTTGAATAGGGTACGAATGTAAAATGGCGGAATATATTGGAGTTTTGAATAACCGTTATAACTTCAGCGTGGTAAGGACATTATATGCACAACCACTGAAGCATGATCACTGAAGAAACGGGCTGTGTTGATTTTAGAATCGATTTGACTAAGTGAGGTGTATGACGAATTGTAATAATGCCATGTAGCCCTCTTCCTCTCTTCTAAGTTTTTGTTGTGCCGCTGTGCCCGACAGGGTCCATAATGATTCTGTACCTTTATATTCTTAAGACCATTTATGTAGTACATTGTGGAACGCAATAAATATTGAGTATTGAGTATGTGTATTTTTAGTATTGTATCTCTAGCTGTGGTGGCGGCCATCTTAAATTTGAAATTTATTAGTCAAGCTCTTTCGTTTGATGCTCATATGAGGGAGTTGCGTAAAATATTATCCGCTATTTAGTGGCGGGCGGCGGCGGCCATCTTGGAACGATCTTCATCAAACATAGCTGAGAACACTTCTAACTACTTCACCTGCCAAACAAAAAAAAAACAAAATCGAAATCAAAAGTTACAATGACACACATACAGATACCTACGTCAAACTTATAACACCCCGTCGTTTTTGCGTCACGGTTAAAAGCATTTCTGCCGATTAACGTAAAAATCATGCTCGACATTGTAGACTCTAAAATTAAGATTACTACTTAAACTTCAGTTAATACTTCCCTCTGCATGTTTAAGAAATCATATTTTTTTCATTTTATTTTTACTTTTTTTTTAATCGTATTTTTTTTTTGTTTAACTAAATTTAAATTTTGAATACTAACTAGTGGACGTCACGCGTTGCCCGTTCCCATGGGAATATAGGCATAAAAAGCCTTTGTCACCCGTGGTAGCTTCTGAACTTACAGTAAGAATAATATTCAAATCCGTCCAGTAGTTTTTAAGTTTATTCATAACATACAAAAATACAAATATTTCCTCTTTTTATTAATATTAGTATAGAGTACAAGTATTATGCAGATAAGATACTGCCTCAGCAAGACGGCAACATCTTTTTCTAGCTACGCATATATATAATAAAATAAACAAGGCCCTACATACCCACCCCACCCATACCCCATACCCATTCACTAAAAATGAAGTTAAAAAGAAAATAAACATCTGGCTACAAAAAACACTGGATTACATACAGACAGGAAAATAATAACATAAACCATGCAATTTGCAGGTCCCATTAAAAACATGGCCGATAAACACACACTCACACACACACACACACACAACACACACACACACCTCAAGCAGATATTGTATAGTTTAAATTTGTTGAAATTTTATTACATAAAATCTGTGTAAATCTACTGGGAGAAGACACTGATTCCTGTAACACAGGTTACAACCTAGAGCAGGAGTCAGGGTTTCCATATATGTCAATAAAATATTATTATTATTATATAGATAGATAGAAAAGGTAAACTCCGACAATGAACGTTAAATACAACAATAAACCAAACGAAGATACACACACAGCCTCAAGCCAAATTCCAAATCTTCCATTACAGCAATTAAAAAGTAATCAAAACAAATTATACTCTGTAATAAACGCCGGCCAATAAATCTGTAGGGAGCTCAGTTGTACAACTTAAAGTACCATGGCGACTTAATAATTGCTTAAGTTTAGTACCTAAGCTTATGGTTCGGGCGTTTACTGACATAGTTTAAGTTTACACAAGTTTCGGTTAAGTAAGGATTGAAGGGCTTAAGCAAACAGGAGTTGCGTAATGCGTATAAGGTTTCATTAGCAAGATTAAAAAAAATAAGGATTTATAAACAGCAGTGATAGTAGTATGTCTGGTGGACTGCATGTTGAAACGTTAACGATGATGAACGTTTTAAAGTTTCTGCCTATCCCTATAAGAAAAAGGCTTGAGTTTACGTAAATGTATATTAATAAGTTTGTTTTTTATTTTTCTCTTCTGAAAATATTACAGTGTTTAACACTAGCTTAAACTTTAAACTACAATTTTTGAGGGACTGGTGTTTGAAACATGTTAGTAGGCATTGTATGCAATATGCAACGCCATCATATTATATTTTGTGAGTCTCTAAAAGGATTTTGAAAAACAGCTGCTGCAGCTATGAGTCGATATGTTACACCCGATGACATGCATGCATCAGTCATCGTGCTCAAACCTATTTTAAAGAGCTCGAAGACCCGTCACACGGCGTTTCCAGAACTTTTGTCAACTTGAAAAATAGCAGTGACCCGTTACAGTTTGCCTTTGGCACTTTTTGTGTCGCGAATTTTATTCGCAATTGTAACAGTGAACGTACCACGCAGTGAAAACGAAATAATTGGACGCACGAATATTTCCAACAGTTTTCTTTTATATCGAATTTCGTTGCATTCGATGTAGGTACTGCAAGGTTTACGGCATACACTCCCATTAAAAAAGTTAAATAATGTCGAAAAGAACATAGAAATTTAAAAATTGTAGCAAAGTAAATTAATTGGACGCACTTATATTCACTGAACGCATGAATACAACGATGCATTCAATGAAATAGCAAACTTTTCTAATCTTTCGGGAAATACGGGCCTAATTTTTTTATCTTATGCCTTTTAACGTTATTACATTCATACATACTTTAACACACGCCTTTTTCCCATGGGAGTAGACAGAAACTACAGAGCGCTATATGCTACGAATCTTACTTACATACTTCTTTTGCTTCGTTTACATTCATTCATGTTGCGAGTACTACGCACCTGTACATTCCACGAAAATTTTGAACATGTCAGGATTAGAACTGTGTAATTTATCTATAATATGTATGTATTTGGAAATATATATTATAAGTTTTTTTTATCAGATGTTAAGGACCCATAACACAAGCTCTCAAGCTTAACTTGGGACTAAATGGCGTTGTGTGAAAAGTTGTGGAATATTTATAAAAAAAAAACTCAATCTGCAATCACAATACTATTTTACGTTTGAACAAAAATACATATAAAAGTCGTCATATATTCATTACCACAAATTCTATGCCACCACCAACATAGAAATCACAAAAAACCCCCATTCCAATTTCAATTGAGTTCTGCAGCCGACACGCATGCTCATTATAAACGACAATACATAGACATTTTTTGTTCACTAATGATCGTACGTCGCCCTCATTGTTCCTAGCTTTACCTTAACGAGGACCACATTTTAGACTTATCATTTAAAGGATATCGTATGTGTTGAATCAGCGATTCTTTTGAAGGTCTTTTTGGTTAGAAACGTGGGTTAAAGGGTGGATAGATTAAAGGATGGGAGTTCGCTGTTTTTAATGCGGGTTAAGTTAGCGTCGTATTTTGTGTTTGATTGAGAAATGTTGAAGGGAATATGGAAAAAATGTGGTATACACCCAGCTAAGGTTTAAGTGTGTTATAGTATAGAATTCATATTCTGGCACCAAATGAGAATTATGACGCCCTAAGCCCCTTCTCCTTAATTTTAATGTGCTTAATATAACTAGTTTTCCGTCAATTTTAAAAAGCAAAACAGTATTTGTCTATTATTTTTCACTATCAGACGTCCCGCGATTTCACTCGCGTAGGTCCCGTTCCTGTGGAAATATAGGGATAAATAGTAGCTATTGTGTTAGTCCAGGATGTCAGCTAACTCCATATCAAATTTTATTAAAATCCATTCAGTAGTTTTTATGTGGAAGAGTAACAAACATCCATCCATCCATCCATCTATCCATACTCACAAACTTTCGCGTGTATAATATTAGTATTGGTACAGACGCCAGCCCATCAAGTTACTCCAATGTGTCGAAATTTTCTCAAATGAATATGAACCTTATTCTTCTTATAAAACTGAAAAAAGATCGAAGAAATTTGACACATTGGGGTAACTTGACGTGCTGGCGTCTGTACCTTTCCAAAGACATTCAATACATACTATAATAGATGGGTCATCACGAACAAAAATCATCCGATATTTTTGACCTAGTGGACACAAGTCGAAGAGTCTAGTTTAGTACGCTCCGCTGCCACTCCAATATTGCTAAATTATGCGCTAAATAAGACATGCATAGGATCACAGTTTTTCATTAGCATTTCTTCGCATGTTTCCTTCATAGTGGTTAGAACCAATCTGCAAAGCCTTGAGCATAGGCGTAGGATAGCTAGCCTTTCGGTTTTCTATAGAATACATTTTGGTGAGTGTGCACGGGAATTACATGACTTGATTCCGCCATTACCTTTCTACCATCGGACAACCGCCGGCGTACGGCGAGTGTCCACCCTTACATCGTTGGCACTCCCACGATTCGGACAAAGCTGTTCGCTTCGTCGTTTATACCGCGTACATCGAAGGCCTGGAACAATTTGCCTACTGCGGTCTTTCCCTCCGATTATAATTTAGGTGTCGTCAAGGCTAGAGTGAATAGGCTATTAATAAACTAGTGCGCTTCACCATCACTGATTGCATCACTGCTTACCATCAGGTGGGATTGCAGTCAAGCACTAGTTTATAATATTAAAAAAAAAGTACCTAGTATCTTCAATGTCCACAGAGTAGACACAATAGTTAGACGAATAACATGTGTCATATGTGAATCACTGGTCAGGAAAGTGGTTAAATCTCTTTGGTACTATTAAATCTGCAGGCCTAGCCATATTACTAATTCTATTTCTATTCTAGAAAGAAAATAGCGTAAATGGAATCAGCTGTTTGTAAACTGTCAAGTGTGTCATTTTCAGCAATACCTATTACAAGTTCTACTGTTAACACTTGACACAAACAGCTGATTCCATATTCGCCATTTTCTTTCTGTTGTCGCCTTACCGATTACGATAATAGAAATAGAATTTGTAATATGGGCTGCTGGCATTAAACAGAAATATCTGCCACCAATTTATTCCAAACGTACCTAATTCAAATCAAATTTTCCATTTTACAGAACACCGCCCCGCAGACCCCTAACGCTATTTACATCAAAAGCAAAAATCATATTTCCATGTAAATATCTTTTATAGAAAAGAACTTAGCATTTCATTACATGGCTGTCATAGTCACATCGAGCGTTTTTCAATTTCCGCCCTATTTCCTTTTAGTTGTTCCAGTTCATGGAGGCTTATAGGTAGTAAAATAAGCCTTTTAATGTACCTAATCATTATGTGTTTGTTTGGAAGGATTTGTTATAGTTTTGGAAATCAAACAGTATTCCTGACGGTAAGGGCGCGTTTTAATCAAAGGTGGTAGTTAGAATCTAAATCTAAATTTTTAAATCTAATGGGGTTACGTCAACGGCCAATATTAAATGTACCGTTTGCAATGACTAATTATAGGCGGAATGTTTTCTCTATGAGAAGTGCACTTAGTTTTAATAGACTTCGGACCTTAATGTCGACTCATTTCGCACCCGTGTTTCGACCTTAAGACGGCTCTTGGCACAGTCTTTTTTTCTTGTTACCTAGCCGACTTATCGACTCTTAACAAATTATAATGTTTACCTATTTGCACTGTCTTCTTTATCGACTTTTTGTTTTTTTATTTGTTAAAGTATATGTTTGGAGGCTTGTTAATAACTATTTTTTATTTTAATCCTCTTCAGGGGTCATTGCACTCATCATTTTGAACAACTTTTACTATGGGACCAAACCAGAAATCGCAAAAAAAAATATTAGCTGTTCCCTACATTTTAACGAGTAATGCGCACATAAAAATGTAGAGAACAGCTGATTTTTTTTTCGCGACTTCGGGTTTGATCCCATAGTAAAAGTTGTTCACAATGATGAGTACAATGACCCCTGAAGAGGATTAAAACGACTTAAATTTAACCGAATATTGTAAAACTGGAAGCCAACCCAAACATAGTTGGGAAAAGGCTAGGCAGATGATGAGGTGCTATTTAAAACATTTTACTCGCAAACGCAGCCTCAAAAAAAAAACACTACCCTCCTTTTCTCATCCGTATCAAAACATCTTTATCCAAGATACCTCTTTACTTTAGTGCACTCCTCTTAGGGCTGTCCCCTAATCAGTAAAGTCTCCTAATAATAGCGTATAGGGTTGTCACAGAGGCAAGTTAAATTGAGATCTCTAAGAAAAACGGGGGCCCTTGTGTTTGCAGGGCTCTCGTGATGTAACGAGCCCATTACACTTTCGGCCCAATTTAGGGGTACAGTGGGTTTTTTGTTGTTTTTTTCTTATTATTTTGATTATGGGATAGAAGGGAAATAGATGTAAAAACATTTGACTTAACATCACGCCTGTAATCCTCTAAGGGTTAGGCAAAGATGTACCTCTAATTAGTACACTGACACCCACATTTAACCAGTAATGTTATGTAATAGGAAACGAGCCTATTTTCATCAATCGGGCACAAAACCAGACTCCAGGCTGCTACTGAGAAATTTCAGATTGAAAAACTCAATAACACTTTGACCGACTCGGGGATGGAACTAGACTTCATGCTCAGGAGTAGCGCTTTGCGACCACTAGATTCAAGATGAAAGGAAATAGCTTGGTAATGCTTTATCTCTAAGGTGCTTTGTCATAAAACTATCCTATGGAGAGCAAAAAAAAAACAATATTTTTCGGGCGGGAACACCTATTATGAACGGTTCCGTAATCGAAAGCAGTATTTATAGATTGTAATTGTAACAAGTACAAGTATTTCTCAAAAATGAAAAATATTTCATATCTCACCGACAATATAATCTTTACTTATATCACTCGCTATTACATGAGAGAAAAATAATGTAACGGACGATATAGGGGCGTACTTGAGGCGTGATGTTATGTCATTTACATTAGAATTGAAATATATTAGCCAACCATCGGATATTTATATATAGGGAGTATGTCACCCACCAATACGAGTATATCATTTATTGACATTTTGAATTTGCCATTGTTTTATCAATTATTACAGCGAAGGGCAGATTAAAATTTTAGCGAGGCCACACTGCCACTGACTTGTTTGCTCAAGTTGGCAACACTATGTGAGCCGACGTCTCGAGCGGAAACATTTTTGAGTTTGACATTATCCGTCTTGTAATAATTTAAGTGGCTTTTGGAATATATTAACCAAGCAGTAGTGGCAATCGTGTGTTACGTCATCCTTCGCTTTATTTGCCAATTATGATACGTGCCTATTAGTCTAATGGTATGTGGTCCTGTCTGCTATGCTGGAGGTCGTTGCTTCGATAGCAGCATTCATTGATGAGCATCATTTGTTCTGTGTCTGGGTTAAATGTATCTATAATTATGCATTATTTTATTTATTTTACCAGTTTTTTTTTTAGTATATTTATCACTTACCTAATACTCATAGCACACGCTCTGAGAACTGGATGGCGTTGGATGGATTACGTTTTTGTCATAAAGCTACGAAACCCTACAAATGGCTGCAATCAGAGTCTTAATTCCCGGATAAGGATTAATTCCCTCGAGTTTCTTGATTCGAGGGCCGGTTCAAATTCTCTTGCACAGCGTCAATGATTATCTTTGCTACTGGTAAGGAAAATGGACGATGAAGACATAGATTGGTAACGTTGGTCTAAGATTTTTTTCCAAAAAAAGCAAGTAAATTCTAACTACTTCAATTTACCGAAGATAACTTGTTTCATCGAATTTTAATCATTTTACAATCTTATACGTCGACGAGCAAGTGTAAATGTCACTTTTTCGACAGTAAGTGTATAAAAGTCGAGTTAAAAATGACGAGTAAAAACCTATTTACCCAAAAACCAGCCTGTAGTCTGCACCACTATTACCTATCCACACTCTAATTGCCCATCGCACTCAAAAGCACAATAGTCCATGCAAAATTGATCAAAATCCTTTTCAAGCTCCAAACCTTCGTCTAACGTCACAAAACAAATAAACGACCCACTTTCTATGCACGCCATTGTACAAGCTTGTTAAGGTACTGTTGTAAAGTGACAATTTGCGAGAAGTGGCAAATGGGAGGCCGTCTGGGACAAAGAGATGTATGTAGTAACTATGCTTTAAGTAATATTTCGTTTTATTTAAGAAGAAAAGCACTTTAATGATGTTGTTGTGTTTAGTTGTTTGGTTGGAGTTTTATTGTTTCGTTTGATATAGAGTACCGTTTTAGGGTTCCTTGCCTCAAAAGGAAAAAAATAAAACCCTTATAGGATCACTTTGTTGTCCGTCTGACCGTAGATAGGACAGCGATGCGGATGAGTTTTTTGACGCCATTTTTTAGACTTAATTTTTAGATTTTATTTTTATATCTAGTGTATAAAGTTAAGTATGTATTATAAATAAATACAATACCTAGATAGATAGATAGATAAAACATTTATATAGTACACACAAAAGACACAGACGAACACGCAATACAAAATATGAAATAAATAAAACAAATTAGTGATGAATGTTAGACAATGTGCGGTGTGCGTCTCAGGGCTGAACCAATTAAATTTCTTTTCAAAAAGTATTGTTGTAGGTACCCAGTTCTGAGTTCTTTTTTGTGTTGTTATTGACTAACTCGGAGTTTATGCCGCCTATGGGCTTCCGACTTCGCTTTTTCAGGCATGCCAATTTCCTCACAATGGTCTTCTTCGTCGTTTTTAAAATAAGTGATTAATATTTAATACGCACTTAAAGCTACCATTCACAGCCTTGGGTACAAACTCGCAACCAATACCACAGTCCACCGGTTACACTACAAAGCTATCATTGAGTCTACCTTTGAAATTAGATCAAACAGTTCATCTTGCATAACATTTGTGTTCAGAGCAAAAATAACACCGACATCATAACATTTTGCCCCATTTAAAATGTAGCAAAAATGTTTAACTTTGCTGTTAAAAGTTTAGCTTGACTCAAATTTAGGTTAGTGGTTCAGCCGTTGAAGTTGATTGTGCTGTAGTTTGTTATAATAAAGCCTACTAGAATACCGTTACGGACAATATTCATTTATTGTTTGCCACAGGTGTAAAATAAAGTTCTTAAAATTATCGTTGTAGCAATTAACTCTGAAACTTACCCTCAGTGTGTAGGTACAATATTAATATTTACAATTATATTATTTCAAATAGTAAACATCCCAACCGAACACATTCATTGTGCGTACAGCCACAGTCTAAAAACATACAGTCATCCGACGAAGCTGTCTAGACAGGGCAATCGTGCGGGGTGTAAGGGGCGAGACGCGGGAAAGCCGCTCCCGCACTGCTAACAAAACGATGTTCGTAGTGCGGGAGGTATTATTCAAGTCTAACGCGTGTAGAAGTTGTCGGCATTTTTCCAGAGATCAAAGGCGTCGTCCTACTGTAGGTATTAATATTTATACTGTGGTCAGCTAAGGAGTGGAATTCCCTGCCAGAGTCGGGTTTCCTGATAGCTACAACCTAGGGGTCTTTAAGTCAAGAGTGAACAGGTTGCTTCTAGGCAAGTGTGCTTCATCGTCGGTAGGTGAGATAGTGATCAAACGCGTGCCTAACAATAATAAAAAAAATAGAAAAGCAAAACTCTATGGTATGCTAAGCAAATAAATTATGGAAGGCAAAACTATCAGATAACCTTTTGTACCGACTTCACAACACCAGTCTATTACTTAATCCAAACCCATCCATATCGTGATGGTCCAGAGGTTAAGGCTCCTGCCTCTTATGCACTTGGTTATAGTTCAAATCTGTAACAATGTTATTTTTTTCAACTCATTTGTACTTATAAGTTTATCTTAGACATCATAGATGAAGGAGACACTGTACGGCTTTCTATTAATCTCAGCTAAATATGTTTGAGATTTGGTAACTGTTGGTACTTGGTAATGATTGATCATTCATCCACGGATTGACCTCGGCGAGCGTAGCCTAACTTTCTATTGACTAGTGCAGCTGTTATTATTTATGTTATACTTATATACTAACAATACACTAATTTAGTCATTTAAATATTGCTATTAACAATCTGAAATGAGTGCAAAGTATTAAAAAAAAACTAACAAGTGAAAAATAACTCCAGTTTCGGAAGTCGGTGGCCAATAATGAACAAAACAAAATCACCAAAGCCACAGACTTCCGAAACTGGAGTTATTTTTCACCTGTTAGTTTTTTTTTAAGAAGTCGGTTGTTTTTTTTTTTGTAAAAAAAAAATATTTTGTAATTTTTAGTTTTTTTGTATGTGACATGTTTTCAAATCTTGAAAGAATCATTGAAATTGGATAACAATTGCTAAAGAAGTTCTATCTATAAACATTAATCTGTACATCTCTGCCGGCTCCGGGCCTTTTAAAATAGAATGGCGAAATGTTATGTTGTGGAAATACAAAAACTCAGCATAGACATCTGACTATAGCAATCGCGAATAATTTGCTGTTATGCGTTGAAGAGTTCCGTTGCCTGTCTTGTTTATCCGTTTTTCTTCACCAAATAATGATACTTTCTAAATAAAAATGCATGATTTGTTACTAAAAATGTTAAAATCGCTGCATATGTGCCTATATTTTTTAAGGAGTTCCCCCAATTCCTCAAAGATCCCTCATCAGGTATGAATTTTGATACAAATGGGACCAATCTGCTAGTATACCCTATCAAAATAAAAGAATTTTGAAAATCGGTCAATAATGACGGAGTGCTGAGGTAACAAACCCTAAAAAAAAAAAAAAAAAAATATACAACCGAATTGAGAACATCCTCCTTTTTTTGAAGTCGGTTAAAAAGCCGATTGTTTCATGACACTCTATTGTTTATTGCATTCTAATATTTCCGTTTGGTGGTCAATACTATCAGAGGGATTGCAGTTTTTAATAAAAAAAACTTTTTTGCAAAAAATAAAACCGACTTCAAAAAAAAACACTAAACGGTGTAAAATAACTCTAAATTCGGAAGTCTGTGGCTTTGGTGGGTTTGTCTTACTCATGATGGGCCACCGACTTCCGAATTTAGAGTTATTTTACACCGTTTAGTGTTTTTTTTTGAAGTCGGTTTTATTTTTTGCAAAAAAGTTTTTTATTTTTCCATTTTTAGTTGTTACCATAAAAATGTTTGCCATGAATTTATTTCATATTGTTAATTGTTTACAATACATGTCATCCTAATAGGGTTTTCCACTAATCCCTAATAAATTAAAATTAACATACCTAACTGACGAAATCTAGGTATATTGTACCCACCTGCATACCCCTCAAAGCATACAGGCGTGATGATACGTCATTATGTTGTATAAACAATAAACATCCAAGCGATTCCAGCAATCACGACAGATTTGCCGTTTATTTTTGAAGAGTTCCGTAGTATATCTCCGAAGATCAGCACCGGATCTTCACCAAATTAAAATGGGACCACCTCAGGAGTATACTCTTTCAAATAAAAAAAGAATTTTGAGAATCGGTCCACAAATGGGGGAGAAATCAGGTAACATACATAAAAAAAAAAAAAAAAAAAAAAAAAATACATACACACGAACATAGAACCTCCTCCTTTTTTGAAAGTCGGTTAAAAAGAACTCTCATCGAGTTCTATGAGAAAGACAGCCGTTGTGAGAATCAATATTGAAGAAATATTCATTGTTAAAGCAATTGAGAAAACAAACTCCATCACGGTGTTCCTACAAAACCAGCTAAAGCATTACCTACATACGTTGCCAAATTTTAATTATATACTCAAGCTACATAATTAACACAATAAAAGCTGCTGGTTCAATCGAACCGACCCTTCCTTTACAAATATACGATATTAAATTTTACCTCAAACGGTGGCTCGCTATCACACCGTTGTGTAACATTTAGAGGTTATGTAAGCGAGACGATTTTTTATTGTATTGTAACAAACATACTAGGTAATTGGGCGTGGGTTTTTCTTAAGAATTACGTATAACTCTTCTTTCTAATCTTCTTATTTATTCTTCGTAATTTCTAATAATAAATAATATTCATTTATTTCTGTGAATCGGTTTTGACAAACACTTTTTTCACGTCGAACAGGCAAAATTTTCTTCGAAGCTAATAAGCGAGGTTTGTGTTTCCCTATCTGTCTATTCCACAGATATTTACAACGTTATTTTTTTTATATCCCTTAACTCTAGGGTAACATTGAGACCATATCAAAGAATCAACTGGCAAATGAATTATGTTTCAATCATCCCTTTTTTTAATTTTTCATACAATATAATTCGACATAGTCACGATTATTAATGTAAAACACCCTTACGTGAAAGAAAAGTGACGTTAGAAAGAAAATTCGTCGTACTGGTGACAATTTTAGACCTAAATCTTGTCTTCCCAGGGTCGGTGGGACGGGCCGCTTTGCAGTGCTATTCGGAATTCCCTTTTAAATACGTCATATAGTGCTGCTGAGCGTGCCCGTCTGCTGGCCGTGGGAGAATGGGAGTCGGGTTTGTGGCTTCAGGCACTTCCGTCAGCCACCATAGGCACTTTGATGGATGACACTTCATTTCGGCTCGCTACGTGTCTACGCTTGGGTGCTCCTTGTGTTGCTCCTCATCGGTGTCACTGTGGTGAAGCTGTCGACAGCTCCGGGCACCATGGCCTGTCTTGTTGCAGGAGTGCAGGTCGCATAGCACGACACGCCAGCATTAACGATATTATTCGTCGTGCTCTTGTCACCGCCGGCGTACCAGCAATTTTGGAACCTAACGGCTTGGTACGAGACGATGGAAAGAGACCAGATGGAATGACGTTGTTGCCTTGGAAGATGGGTAGGCCTTTGGTGTGGGACGCAACCTGTGTCGATACCCTTGCGCCATCTCATATTCCAAGTACGGCGAGTTGTGTTGGCGCTGCTGCTGCAGCTGCTGAGGCCCTCAAGCGGCGCAAATACTGTAACCTCATTGGAAGTTACGGTTTTGAGCCGTTTGGGGTCGAAACGCTCGGGTCATGGGGTCCGAGTGCACGCAGCCTTTTTAAGGAGATTTCTCGCCGACTGGTCGACACTTCGCGTGACCAGAGGGCTGGCTTATTCTTTGGCCAAAGAATTAGCATTGCCATCCAACGTGGCAATGCTGCCAGTCTTCTGGGCACGTTTCCAGATGACAGCGATGGGGAGGAGTACTTTGACGCCTAAGTGTTCCGATTTTTTTACTATTTTATTTGTAGTTAGTTTAAGTGTACATATTTAAATTAGTTTTATTGTGTTTTCTGTATTTTTAATTACTATTATATCAATATAGAAAATAAATGACCTAATTAATAATAATAATATTCCACGACTATTCACACAATGCCATCTAGTCCCAAGCTAAGCAGAGCATGTGTTATGGGTACTAAACAACTGATAATTTAATTATGATTGATGATATCTCCGAAACTATGCATTTTTGGACCACCTGTTCTAGGAGTTTTATATTTACCTACAGAATATAACCCTAGAGTTAAGGGATATAAAAAAAAAACACCATGTATAGACCTAGATAACGCAAGAGCAACTACTTCGCGTGCCTAGCTTACGTACTAAAATCGTAAGTGGCTACTTTCTCGCTTTGTTTCCTTCATTTTGTGGTGAATATTATGCGTAATTATTAAAAAAAAAACAATTATTTTTAATCTTATACCCAGTGATACCTGTTTTTACCAAATTTGAGAAAAACAAAACATTTGTATTACATTGCGTACACTGTACAGTCAAAAAACGGCATGCTTGGTTTTCATACAGATCTTATAGATACTTGATTTATCTAGGTCTATCTACAGGGTGTCTCATTCAAATGGGTCAGTATGGGAAAGTTTGAAACTTTAAGACATACCTACGAAGACCTGTTCTGAGGATCCATGTCATCGATTTTAATAAAAAGGGAAACTGCATTCATACATTTTAAAAAACATCTGTACTCCGTTCGGGAATCGAACCCGGTTATTTTGAAAAAAAAAACCTACACCATTTCTATTTAGATATCAATTGTGTAGGTCTTAAGCAGTAAATGTCTGTATGAAACATGATGTCTAAAATGAATAAAATGCATTGTTTCCACATACTTTAATTTACTTTAGTAGGTGCTCGAAGTGGCCACCGCCTTTTTCAATACCGCCTCTGGACTATTTCTTGTTTGTTACTCTTTCACGTAAAAACTACTGAATTGATTTTAATAAAATTTGGTATGGAGTTAGCCGAGACCTTGGATTAACACACAGGCTACTTTTTATCCCTGTATTCCCACGGAAACGGGACCTACGCGGGTCGTCTGCTAGTACTAATACATTTCTTAATAGATAAATTACACCTAGACACAGAAAAAAAGATCTTGCTCATCACACAAACATTTGTCCTGGGTGGGAATCAAACCCACGCCCTCTGGCAAAGCAGTCAAAGCCACTAACTACTAGACCGACAGGCAGTAAAATGACAGTTGTATGCAGAGAGTTGCCTGCCCATTCACAAAACTCTGGCCAATTTCTGGCCAATGCTTGGCTACCGGATACCGCGCTGACTATCAAACCATGTTCTTGTACGGTCTGACAGTCAGAAGCATTCAAAGCAATTTGTTTATCTCAACCTGTTAAAATTTCTCCATAGCCAGTGACAAGGGTCTTTAAATTTTATCGACGCGACAAGGCATTACATTTATCTACAATAAACGTTGGAACTTGGGACTCAGTAAGGATGTTATTATTTGAAGATGATGGTTGCAAACGACTGTGTACAATATAAAAGAAGATTCGTGCCTTAAGAAATACTGTCGCAAGATAACAGGAAACGGGGTTTGACAACTTACTAGCAGACGTCCCGCGTAGGTCCCATTCCCGTAGGAATACAGGAATAAAAGTAGCCTATGTGTTAATTCAGAATGTCAGCTAACTCCACACCAAATTTTATTAAAATCGCTGCAGCCGTTTAGACGTGAAGAAGTAACAAACATACACACTTCCCAAACTTACGCCTTTATAATTTACTAGCTGATGCCAGCGGCTTCGCCCGCTACAACACGAAAAATATACCACGGGAAGATATAATCGTGATAAAAACTATCCTATGTGTTAATCTAGGTTATAATCTATCTGTGTACTAAATTTTATCCAAATCCGTACAGAAGTTTTTGCGTGAAAGAGTAACAAACATCTTCACAAACTTTCGCGTTTATAATATTAGTAGGACTAGCAGACGTCCCGCGGTTTCACCCGCGTAGGTCCCGTTCCCGTAGGAATGCAGGGATAAAAAGTAGCCTATGTGTTAATCCAGGGTCTCGGCTAACTTCATACTCAACTTGTTTGACACCTACTATTAATTTGGAACCTCCATTAATATGATTTTATCACGCATCACACAAAAATACCAACTTCAATTTAAAATATAAAACGACATGAAAACAGTCAGCCATGACGATGTCTCCGAAAAAGCCAATATTGTTGGATCGGAACTCCAAAAATGTCGGGCCAAAAATCACTTTTAATTACGGACCGCAACTGTCAAACGTCAAGCGCGAGCCGAACCCGCGGAAGTTGGCGGGAAATTTCAATATTCACTGTTATGTCAACGTGAAGAGTTTCACTGGATGAGGTTGGTATTATACTTTTTTGAATTTAATTTTGGAACGTTCCGTTTTAGGTCATTTTTTTTTGTTATAGTCTTTTGGTATTGTTGACATAAGCGGAGCGGGAGCGGGAAAATATAATGGCTAGTATAACAGACGCCACATTAAGCTATTCGAAACTGTTGAATGTTCTTAAGTCTTTGTACGCCGCGTCGATCACACGTTGACCGCGAACAATTGAATTTCTATTGTGTCTGGTAGTTGGCAGTCAACGTGTTAATTGAATATGCACCTTGTACTTTTGTAATAAAGTTAAACCACTCTCAATACATGAATAAATAAAGTTAAAATGACTGGTCTGTTGTGGTAGTAGTTTGTGGCCCTGACTGCTATGCCGGAGGTCGTGGGTTCGATTCCCACCTAGGACAAATGTTTGTGTGATGAGCACGATCATTTGTCCTGTGTCTGGGTGTAATATTTATCCATAATATGTATTTGTTTAGAGATATATTAGTATGCTTATCAGTTTTTTAGGACCCATAACACAAGCTATGCTTATCTTGGGACTAGATGGGGTTGTGTGAAAGTTGTGGTTTTTTTTTATAAAGACCTTGGCGTGGCTTGATCTGCAGCAGATTAAGTATTATGCCTTGGTAAGTACAAAGGCCAGTAGCTGGCCTCCATTCCTACCAAGGTATAATACTTTTTCCTAGGAACAAAGACAAACATAATTCCATTGATATGATAGACGATATTAACTCTTTAGCTACTACATAGCGGCGAATTACTTACGTCTCAATCCTGTTCCAACACCCTTTAATATTAAATCAGTAGTTAAGACTTGTATAGAAATTACAGCTTTCAAAATAAAATGGATCAATAAATTAAGTTTATATAATGAACCTGAACTGTGTTGTTCATTTGCGAGGCTAGATCTGCAGTGCTATTCTGTAAGTGGTAAATCACTTCGAAAATAATATCGCAAATCATCTCGAAAGTCATACTCACCACGCTTCTCATGTTGCCTGCACAAGTTTCGGTATTCACATGTCAACGTCAAAATACTCACCAGTTTTAGTTCCTCTCAATTGGTGGCGCCAGTGTCGAAATCATTCCATATAAGAATACGATATTTTAATTTCACATGATTTTACTGCGAATTCAGAAGTGATTTCGCAAATAAACTTTTCAGAATAGCACTGCTGACCTTTAACATTAATTTAAGAATTGTCGGAAAACCCAGTTATTAAAACTAATGGGTTGATAAACACTATCATAATAATAGGTTTTTATTTGCACAAATAGTAAGTAAAGTACAGACGCCAGCACATCAACCTACCCCAATGTGTCAAATTTCTTTAATAGGTTTTCAACTTTATTCTAAACCCAACAAGGTTCATGTTCAATTAAGAAAATTTGACAGTTTGGAGTAGGTTGATTTGCTGGCGTCTGTACATGATAAAGAGGTTCAGAAATAATTTACAGAGATCCTTTACCACTTACCTCTAATTAAGAATGCATTAATAAATTCAATTCAAAGACGGCATATAAAACACTAGCTTCTGCCCGCGACTTCGTCCGCGTGGAATAGTTACTTTGGGTTACTTTAGCCTTCCTCGATAAATGGACTATCCAACACAAAAGTCTTTTTCAATTCGAGTTGGTGATTCCTGAGATTAACGCGTTTAACCTAACAAACAAACAAACAACAAACTCTTCTGCTTTATAATATTAGTATAGAATTGAATACAAAAATGATTATTTGTAAACAAATTAATGTCATTATGAGTTTCAAAGGAGATTTATGTCAAAATCAGTCATCATTTTAATAATTTTTTAGTTACTATTATTCCATTTATAATAGCATTAAAAAAAGAGGCTCGTCGAAGCAGGAATGCAGAACATTTTATTTTAAAGCTAAATGAAAACAATTCATTCAAATTGTTTTATTTTAAATTTAGAAGAATAAAAGTAAAACGAAGAACGTGTCCGCGTATTGCTCATCCTTGCTTCTTTGAGGTTTGTATCATTGACAATACAATTTCCAACTAAAATGAAATAACATATTATAACTAAATTAAATCCACATCATTTCTTAAAATAAATTGTTGAAATAGTTACAACTAAGTGCGACTGTCTGCAGTGAAAATAGATCATAATAATTTCAGCGTCCATAGTAATTTTAACATGTTTAATGGTAATTTCGTAAACTGCCTAATGTTATGTAAAATGTAAATGGAGTAGGTAAAAGCTTCCAAGAAAAACCCTCTTACTCTTGAAAATTCATGAAGTTAACACCCTAAACTCTTCAAAAAAGCAATGAAGCCCACATAAAAATCTTTATGATCATTATTACCCCTTTTAGTAACTTTAAATCTCTGTTACACTTCAAAAGTGACTTCTACTGAAAAGCCTTTAAAGTCTCGCGACATTAATTTTATGAATTAAACATTTTTCTAATTTATTTCCATCTTTTTCGCTGAGAACCGTCGTAGGCAGCTTACAAAGGGGACTGTCGAAGTTTCGGGCCCGATTTCTTAAGAATTTGACTTCAGTTTCGAAGAAGTTTCCCCATTTGCGGATCATAAAATTAAAGGCGAAAAGGTAGGGGATTAGAAATTAGGAATGTATTTAGGTATGAAGGATGGTGGTCTATCTGTGATTTTAATGGCTATTAAATTTTTGATGTTGATTAATGTTTGCGGAAATTTTCATTTAATTGTGGTTTCCGATCAAAGGTTGCCACACCCAAAAAATTTAAGCCAGACCTTAAACTACATATTATTATTTAACATCCGGCTTTTCCTTCACAAGTTTTACTTTTTTTTTTTTACTATAAACTGTTTAAAATCGTAATTTCTGTTCAAACAGGCTTTTAATTAAAAGAATTGATTGTCATTCTGTTTGAATTTTTTTAATTGTTTTTTCAAATAAAAAACAAAAAAAGAAATTACAGTAAATATGACAGATTGCGTTTACACCCCCATTTGATACTAAATTACAAATTTCAAAAAACAAACTAATCTCACTCCACCTCAATTTTGTCACAACTTATGACTGATTTAACTGAAAACATGCTGATGTTCTAAAGGGGTGTACCTTTCTGCCTATTCATTCTAGGGACAGAGTCGTGACATTATAATACGAAAAAAAACTTGAGAGGTGTCAAGGGAAACCCGGTTGGAACGAAGTTCCTTATTATAACATTATCCGTGCTGGGTATAGTTCGACCAAAGTTGCTTTACCGGAGGACGCCATCTGAAAAATGGCATAATACTTTTAACGAACAAAATCACGTTTAAAGTGGGTTATACACTTAAAATTTTATAATTTTTAGCCGCACAGCTTACAATAGCTTACTGTAGCAAAAAGTGTCGTGACAACTTTTCGTAAGAATTTTTTCCATCTAGCCCCCTTTCACAACGCGCGATAAGGAACTTCGTTCCAATAATATCTACTAAAGAACAAAACATTTCATTGAAAGAGACAGAACGAAATAATTACGTAAACAATATATGAAAAAATGTTTTATTAAAATATCAACAGTCATCATAAACCTAAGTACCGATAGCGAAAAACATCTGAGTATAAATAACAAGTACTTCTTACTAGGACAAAAATATAACAATATTACTACGTCGATAGCAGCAATTTTTTTTGAGATCATTTTTTTTAATGATGGCGGTATAATTTTACTGTTTTCTGATCCATGAGCTATTGACATAGCCGCAAAAAGCAGTAATTACTTGTACAGGGGGAAAACTGGCATCGACGATCAACTTGAAACCGTGACGTTTTTAATGACGTTTCAAACGGCAATAGCCCAATGGTTCAGGCATCGGCCTGTCGATTGCGTGAGTTCGATTCCCACAGATCCCCATAGATTATAAAAATAATACACTAGTTGAGGAAAAGGACGTTGTTATTCAGTATAACTGTACAGGATAGTGACGTCATGTGATATTTTGACTCGATGTAGGAATCGCCGCTATTTTTTAGATTACGTGAAAAAAGAAAATATATTTGTCGAATTTTCTAGTTATCAAGATTCAGACGGACTCAAAACTAAAATTTAGTCCGCTAGCCTATTTTCGTCCGTTAACCGACTTTAAAGACAACCATTTTTTCAATTTCTCGGTAACCTGAGGTCCTGAAGGATAATTTAATTACCTTGCCAATTGCCTTGGCAACTCATTCTTATTATAATAATAAATAATAATAATAATAAATGTTCCACAACTTTTCACACAACGCCATTTAGTCCAAAGTTAAGCTTGAGAGCTTGTGTTATGGGTACCAAACAGCTGATAAACATACTTATATATTTCTAAATACATACATATTATAGATAAATTACACCCAGACACAGAACAAATGATCATGCTCATCACACAAACATTTTTCCTGGGTGGGAATCGAACCCACGACCTTCGGCATAGCAGTCAGAGTCACTAACTACTAGACCAACAGGCCAGTCTATTATATTAACCATAGAAATAGATCAGCGCATCAAGACATTTTCCTCCATACATCTCTATTATATTACGTCATCTCTTGTCTTCTATGTAACAAAATACACATGCTTATATTATTAATGCTAAGTAATTGCAACTCCACGCTCGCACGTCGTATAATTTTACGCACGAAACAAGAGACAATCTCGTGATATAACACACGTGAGGGAAGATTGGTAACAGCGCCATCTAGTGAGTGTTACAGGTGTACGGCGATCTTCACCGGAGTCGCTGTGTGTCATACATTTATCACTTACGCCGATGTTAGTAGGGTGTCTAGAATTTTGGTAGGATAAAACTTATTGAACAAAAAATAAATAGTTTTGCTCAACACTCGATTAGGCAGAAGTGTAGCAGTACAGCTACATTTTGCCAGTTATGTCAAAGTTCCATATAATAGAAGAAGTGCCTATTGCCATCAATTGAGCACCATTCCTGACTCAAAGCTGCTTCTGAGATATTTCACTTGGAAAAACTTAATGTCAGCAGTAGTACTTGCAGAGAGTAAACCAACAAGGTAGTAGAATAGAATAAAATAGAATAGATTTTTATTAACTCACCACAAATTATAATAAAGAAATTCATTAGCTAACAGATACAATTTTATATTTAGTTCGTGGAAGACTGGTGCCTAACCTAAGTTTTTTTTTTAAACCTGTAAGTCAGGTCACCAGGCGCCCAAGCAACTTTAAAATTACTTAACAGTGTTTCTGAAGACGATTTGTTTACAGTCAGAATATTAATACAAAATTTAGAATGCAAGGCGACTAACGAAATGTATTTAACACGTTGACTGCCAACTACCAGATACAATAGAAATTCAATTGTTCGCGGTCAACGTGTGACCGACGTGGCGTTCAAAGATTTAAAAGGCAGATGTAAGTGGAAACGCTGGGAGTGGATAACCTAGAAATACATAAACCCTATTGGTGAGGTTCTTTAGAAAGATCAGATGCGTAGTACTCGCAAGCGGCGTATGTGTATAACAACAAGTGTGAATGTAAACGAAGCAAAAGAAGAATGAAAGAATCGTAGCAGATGGCGCGGAGTAGGTCAAAAGCTGACCCTAACATAGTTGGGAAAAGGCTAGGCAGATGGTGTCCGCAACTGTTCGGAAAGCGGAACAGAAACTTCATAATAACCCTTAAAATAAAATAAAAAACAATAGAACGTTAAAGTAAAAATAAGTAATTAGGGCTTTTATAAACGAATATGTATATCAATGAAAATAATAAATCACAAATTATACGCAAAACGTATGCATCCTACAGCGACGCACAAAAAGCACTTTGTCAGATTGCAACTTTGACATCTTCGATATGCCACTGGAAGCGTCGCGTGTAGTTTATAATGTATCCCGCATATACCGAGTCAAACAAGCTGCCAGACATCTCGTATATGCATTGTTTTTGAAATGTTAGTTAAGGAATTCTTTGGTTTCTGGTAAACCTTATAGGAAAATGGTATGACGTATGTATTAGCGTAGATTACTTTTTAATTTTGATACCTAGTGAAATACCGACCTCACTTTCTTGTAAAAAAATTACAGGTTTGTATGAACCTTTTTACAGAAATAAATATAAATTACTATGAAATAACTCATAGTAAATAATATGTATTTCTGTTAATTGTAATTTCTTTTAAATGAAGATGTATGTTGTAAAATGAAGTAGTTTATTTTTTTAAATAAAGTATTATCTAGTGAATGGGTTGTGGAGGTTAATTAGGTACTTGTTTGCTTTGTAATTTTAGTAATCAGCTACATCTGCTTAGACTAGAAGCCGAACCTAACTTATTAACAAAAGCTGGACATTAACTTATTTTTATTGCAGACAGCTCTTTTTTTGTTTTCAACGAACATAGAAATATGTACAGTCAGCCTCATAAGTCGATATACATATCCATATTTAATAAACTCATGAACACCTTAGCTTACACAAATTGCTAAACAAGACTAGTGAATTTTGAACCTTTAAGACGTTAATTAAATCCTGGCACTAGTCTTGTTTAGCAATTTGTGTAAGCTAAGGTGTTCATGAGTTTAGGAAATATGGATATGTATATCGACTTATGAGGCTGACTGTACCCAATGTTCAGACGCCAGCACATCAAGATACCCCAATGTGTAAATTTTTCCCAATTGAATATGAACCTTATTCTGTTTGACATAAAGTTGAAAAACGATCAAAGAAATTTGACACATTGGGGCAACTTGATGTGATGGCGTCTGTACCTACCTATATTATTATTAAATTTAATGATTAACATTTTATGGGTTTATGTATCAGTTTAAAGAGTTTCTTCAAAAAAAAAATCAACGACACCGTTCAATATCCACATCTCCGCCTTGCCCTACAATATTATAACAGTATAACACACAAACGATCAAATTACAACGTAACCGACATAATATGACGACGCCATATTGGATTTCGTGTGACGTCATCTAACTCGGTATAATGTCCGGAGTAATTACAAAACTGTATGTCACCTCATTTGACTAAATCGGTTGGAGCATTTAAGTTGTGGGCGACCTATATCGTGGTTAACTTTACCGCTTTCTGGCTTCGGTGCGATAGAGTAAGAATGTAAATTAGTATTAATTATGAGACAGATGTGAGTGGAAACGCCGGGATGCCTTAATCCTAAAAGGACACTGATTTTATCACACTCGTGTTTTATAATATGCTAAAGTTTGTCGGAATTTTTGTGTGTATTTAAATTTCTCCAGCACATTAAAGTGGCTGAAAGGATATTAAAGTAGCATACAGCCAACATCAGGTCAGGGAGAAGTGTACACGTAGAACACCCCCACATTTGGCCAGTTATGTCTAAGTCTCATGTAATAGGGGCGAGCCCATTGCCATAAGTCGGGCACTAATTAAAAAAAACAGATTCTGGATTTGGATTTTTCCGACCCTAGGATTGAACCTATCTGTCAGCAGTTAGCGCTTGCTTAAATATTATTATGTAAGTTGCGTGCACATTTTATCAAAAAAAAGTAAAGTATTTCAGTTAAAATGTCCCATTTTGACTTTTTAATCTAAGAGCGCTGACACATAATATTTTTTTATTTATTTAAAAAACCGTAAATAAATAAAAAAACGAAGTGTGCCGATATTTAAATAAAAGAAGAAAAAAAACAAAACTAATAAAGTCTATCACACTGAATGCAAAATAAATAAAACAAATTATTAACGAACACCGCACACATTACATAGCACCGCACACATTACACTATGTAATGTGTGCGGTGTGTCGGTGTGCGTCTCAAGGCTGCCCAAATAGAAGTCCAACTGGTCAATTCAGTATGCCAGCTAAATTCGCCTTCACTATGCCTACATCTTCATGATTGGTGATTTGACAAGAATTACACTGCACCTCAGCATGTGCCAAGCCAATGTCCCTGGCATGTGTGTATTGTTCACTATCGTCCGTGCCCTTACTTAACGTTGAATCACAGTCTAAAACCATACAGTCGTCCGACGATGCTGTCTAGACAGGGCAATCGTGCGGGGTGTGAGGGGCGAGACACGGGAAAGCCGCTCCCGCACTGCGAACAAACCGATGTTCGTTGCGCGGGAGGTATTATTCCAGTCTAACGCGTGTAGAAGTTGTCGGCATTTTTCCAGAGACCAAAGGCGTCGTCCTACTGTATTAATATTTAAACTGTGGTTCAACCGTCTCATAAAGCAATTACTACATAACCACTCTTCTAAAGATATCCTTATAGTACTTACTAAAAACAATGTAAGCACAATACTTACCTACACTACAACAACAAAAAAAACAAACTCTACAAAACAGCTTCTAATTATTATAACCAACAGCACAAACAACCCTTAACACTACTTAAAAATAATAACACCGGTTCTCAAGTTTTCTCAAAACAATATGGACCTACTACCACAGCGCAAGCACTTTGCTTGATGGTAACTCTGACCTTACATATTTGAAGCTAGAAGCTCTCGTTTTTATGATACGAACACCGTAAAGATTAAATATACTGGGCTGGTATCCGCAACTACCGCGTATTTTGCGTATGGGTTGTAATCTACCACGCGGGCCCAGTGCGAATTGGTAGATGTCACATGTCTTCGAATTTTTGGTTCTAAGTTATGCCGGTTTCCTCACGATGTTTTCCTTCACCGTTTTTGAGAGCTGGTGATGAAATAAATTACACAAAGTGAAGCGCCTGCCTGGGTTCAAACCCACGACTTACTGTTCGTAAGTCGGGGCCACCACCACTGGGCCACCGCTGCTCTCAATAATATGATTGTTACATTTTGTAAAACATGAAGAATTACGAAAGTATAGGTAGACCAAAAAACCATGGATGGATAGTGTAAGAGATAGTAGAAGAAATGGATAGTAGAAGAGAGAGATATGATAAAGTTAGAATATAATAAAAGAATAGAGTAGAATACTCTTTATTGTACACCATAAAAATTTACAAATTATAACTTTAAGGGCTACATAGGGTGTTACAATGGGCGGCCTTATCGCTAAAAGCGATCTCTTACAGACAACCTTTGGATGGACTTGATAGGGGAGGAGAAAAGATGAGTAGGCAGTGTAGGGTATACTATTTACACAGATATACAGGGTGTCTCATTCAAATTCGTATGTCTTATAGTTTCAGACTTTCCCATACTGACCGATTTGAATGAGACACCCCGTATACCATACATGACTATCTCAATAGATGTTTAAAATAAGTATTATAAATAAGAACAAAAAATACTAATCATTTACAGAGTAACAAACTGTGATATTAAGACGTGTTAGGAGAGAGGTAATAATTTTAATAATATACGAGTTATAAGGCGAGCGAATGACTAAGTATATGAGCGTTAACACAGCAATTAGGTATAGTCTTGATAACCCCTTTCACTAATCTAAATAGGCTTGTGTCTGGAGTGGGCGCACGTCAATAGTGCAATGGATGGGGATCAAACTCACGACCTCGATCTTCAGTCCAACGCCTTAGCCCTTGGGCTACTATTTCATTGCCACTTTATATTGCATCGTCTATTAGAACTTAGAACATCAGCAGGCCTAGCTATATTAAAAGTTCTATTTCTATTATAGAAAGAAAATGACGCATATGTAATCAGCTGTTTGTCAATTACTGTCCAGTGTATTTCATTTTCAGCCATATTACAAATTCTAGTCGTAAACACTTGACAGTTGTCAAACGTCTGGTTCCATGTACGCTATTTTCTTTCTATTGTCGCCTTATCGATTACGATAATAGAAATAGAATTTGTAATATGGCTAGGCCTGCAGTATTCAAAATAGCAATGGAATTTATTCATAAATGTCAATGTATCTATTTTAAACCAAGAACATTGATAATGGTGCCCTTTAAACCTCGTCATTTCTCTTACACAATGCGACAGCTTGTATCCATTACAAATTTCTTCATTACGTCAGAAAGTTATAGCCCTGAATATTAGGACAGAGGTTTTACCAATCCATCTCAACCCAATTGGTACCTACTCACTGGATGAGGTAACTGGCTAATAAAATATGGATGCCTTTGCGTAGCTCTGGAGTCAGGGTTCCGGAATTTTTACCCAGTCCAAACCATTAAAATGTATGACACTTACACACATGCATACTTATCACTCTGCTTTTACGTCGGTGACACCGCACAACCTCAGGTCCAGTTGAAAACTAGGGGGGAGCGGAGGGGGAGGGGGAGATTTTGAGAGAGGGAAGAGGGTATTGTGAGAGGGGACGGAGGGGCAGGGGAGGGATGTGGAGGGGGGTGGAGGGAAGAGGCAGGGGACGGGAGGGGAAAGTGAGGGAGAGTGTGGGGGAGAGGGAGGGAGAAGAGGGGAGGAATGGTAAGGGGGAGAGGAGAGGAGCTTTACCGCGGCAGTCTCCGAGTGCCACACGTCATTTTTTTTTGTACCTGTTTTTATTATTGACGTGTGCCTGTGTCGTGTCAAATAAATGTTTTTTTTCTTTCTTTCACGTATGGTATATATTTAAGTACCTAAATAGTACCAACTGCCTACTCATCTTTTCTCCTCCCCTATCAAGTCCATCCAAAGGTTGTCTGTAAGAGATCGCTTTCAGCGATAAGGCCACCCTTTGTATCACCCTATGTAGCCCTTAAAGTTATAATTCGTAAGTTTTTATGGTGTACAATAAAGAGTATAATATTCTATTCTAAATACACAAGAGAATGATTGAAATAATGTATTGGAGCAATAAAGATGATTCAATAATGGACATTTGACGTTTTCGTTTAATTGACCGCCTCGTTGATGAAATGAACGCAAGCGCTACTGCTGAGCATGGGGTCCCGGGTTCGATCTCCGGGTCGGGCAAAACCGTTATTGAGTTTTTCCTTTTAGAAGTTCTCAGGAACTACTTGGAGTCTGGATTTGTGCCAGATTGATGGCAGTAGACTCGCCCCCTATTACATGGGACTAAAAAATAACTGGCAAAATGTGGGTGTACTACTGGTTACCTCTGCCCAAACCTTCGGGGATAACAGGCGTGATGATGTCATGTTTAAGTGAAAAAGAGAGGAGTTTGAAAAGTACGGCGATTATCAAACTACACCGCGATCCTTCACATAGCGCGGGGTCGCAAATTTTAACATTGTAAATGAGATCCGTTGTTAATAATCATTCAAACCGCTACGCCATTTATGATAAATATCATGAATATAACTTTAAAATTCAACCCAAAGGTTGAAAAACATTCGCATTATTTTCCCTCTAAATAGTTCAAGCGAATACGATAACACGAAACAGCTTCAAACAGCAAAAAAAAACGATCTCATCTTACTTTGGCGCGCACCAAAAAAGCCAAAAGAAAAGCCAAGAAAATCCGCTGATCCCACAGCGCTTCCAGCGCTTTCTCACGATCTCAGATCCGAGTTTACGACAGCTGTTTCTCGGTTCTGAGTACTCACTAAAATATTCAACACGTTAAGTAGTCCCTGAAATTTTAAACCGCGCCACCCCAATTTTTCTTTGGCAATATTAGGTGGGCCCATAATTTTTGTCTGGAGAAAAGGTGTTGCGAAGAATCCTGCGTTTTTGTAAATTTTTTCTTCTTGTTAATCTGTTAAAAGGTTGTGAAATATGGTGATGGTCTTATTATGGATCGTTTCGTGTGCTTGAAAGAGAAGTATAGTACATTAAATTGCACCTGTGGTTTTTAGAATAAGGCTTGTAAGTGATTGTGTGAAAGTCATCATCTGCCTCACCTTTTTCGAACTTAGTTAGGGTGAGGGCTTCTAGTCTAACAGTATTTTACATAGAGAATTTCAGTGTAAAGAATAATATTAGAAGTCTTCATGATTTATAATAATAACACTTGAATCTCCAATGAAGGCCAGTTTTATTAAAGCTCTGTAGATATTTGAATATTTTTTGAGTCAAACTAGATGCAGCTTTTACATGAAGTTATAGCCTGCTATTTATGTTGAAGACAACATAAATACATGCTTGAACCACTTATACCTATATCTGTCACTCGTAATTATTATAAGACGTATTAATCATCTTCTGCCTAGCCTTTTCCCCACCATGCTGGAGTTGGCTGCTCTCACTTGTAAAGCTCGGTTTCCACCACGAGCGGAACGGACCCATTAATGACTTCGTTAAACTCGCAAGCGCAAACTGCATACTTATTTATACTTTTTTTATTTCAGTCAAATTTACATCATCAACTATAGATTTCCATTCCGCTTCTTTTATATCTATGTTTCGGTATTCTTTAATTGATATATTCTATGCAGTTTGCGCTTGCGAGTTTAACGAAGTCATTAATGGGTACGTTCCGCTCGCGGTGGAAACCGGGCTTTAGTAATTTACATACATACAATTAAAGTATTATTTGTTTGTGTTTTTTATGCAAGAAGGAAAGACCATAACTTACAACTTGATACAATGAGTTCAATACAATGATTCTGGATCCGTGGCAATGAAAGTTTTCATGCGTCTTTTTTTCAAATTTTCAATAATGGTCCTCCTCTATAAACGTATAAAATTGAAGTTTATTAGTAACACTCCGTTCTGTTTGAGGTTAAATAAAAAAGTGGAATATTACACAGCCGCCGTAAATACCGTCTTGAATAAAAATCTAATCAATCTCTTTGTAGGTAATTGGGCGTTCTGAAAAATGAACTCTGAATAAAATTGTGTAGAGCAGCTACGAAATTCTATGATAAGTAAGTTTAATAATTTAAACTAAGACATTTTACAATGATTTAAAGGGATGAAAGTTTAGTAGGTTTTTAGAAAGTTTGATTTGTCTAAAATTAGGTAATTTTTATGACATTGACGACCTGCCGGTCGATTCAGTAAGGGAAGGTTCATATCTGACGGAACATGCGTCGCGTATTATCGGTCGCGTAACGCCAGAACAGACAAATGTATAGAAAAACACTTGACGGTTCACACTCAACAGATGATGCGTTAGTGCGTCGAGGTACATTGTCGCAAACGCTCGGCGCATGTTCCGTCAGATATTCATATGAACCTTCCCTTAAAGTCACGCGGTGGAAACTTGAGTGAATGGAACTGTCAAAGCCTAGCATTAGTATGGAATGACATCTCAATTCGCCCTCACTACCACCTATGTTTCACGCGGTGATTTGACCAGAATCGCACTGTTGTGTCGGGAAAAATTATATTAGGTTATTTAATTAGCAATTTTCCAGTAGCTGCCTAGAGTTTGGATTTATGCCTGGTTGATGTTTATACTAAACATTAGTAAATCTTATATATAGGGTATTCTTTTACCATCAAACATTCACACAGCAGCCTTTTTTGATCAACGCGGAGATCTAGAAAATAAAACTGTAGTTTAATACCTACTTGTCCGAAATGTATGGCACGACTGATTCTTTTTCGAGATTTTCGAGTTGATCAATAGTGAAAATTGTACATATTCTTGTTTAGAACATCCTGTTTACATTTGGGTGGTGATAAAAAAATAACCTGCATACTAGGTATCCAATAGAAAAAATTATCCAGATTCCAGGTATTGAGAAACTTGACTAAAGGCCAAAAATTACTTATTAGGAATTTTCGCTAAAAAACTTATGCATGAAAGTATTTTGCAACTCCCGCTCTTTATCTTACTCTGAAGATATGTTATTTACCAATAAATTATTTTTATTGGACGCTGCCCAAATGCGAAAACACGTTTGCAGGGAAATTAAGATGTTATCTCATAATGTTTCGAACTAGCTGCATCATTATACATATTTGTTGTTAGAAGCGGATAAACTAATTGTATACATTTATCATAACATCTTACTTTTTACTTCTTACTAATATTATAAACGTGAAAGTTTGTGAGAATGGATGGATGGATGGATGTTTGTTACTCTTTCACGTAAAAACCACAGAATAGATTTTAATAAAATTTGGTATGGAGTTAGCTGACACCCTGGATTAACACATAGGCTACTTTTTATCTCCGTATTCCCACGGAGACGGAACCTACGCGGGTGAAACCGCGGGACGTCTGCTAGTCAATTATAATGTTTTATTTATTACACTGACCAAAGACATTCAATACCTATAGACCGGACATCACAAACAGAATTTTCGTCCGAAAAAGTGTGTCCTGCCGGACACAAGTCTATGAGTTTTTTTTAGTACGCTCCGCTACCGCTCCAATATTCATATATTATTCTAGGTGGCGTTACTGAGACATGGGATCAAAGTTTTTCTATGACATTTCCTTGACATGCCCGCTCTATAGTCTTTTAAATCTCTTTGATACTGACACACGGTTGGGCAAAACCAGCTTAACCAAGGGATGAGGTGTTATCCAGTAACGGGTTGTGGAGGTCAGACACGCAGTTGCTCCATGTTAAACACTGGTATTCTGGTGCATCTGGTTATCCTTTCAATCGTGTCAATTAGAGACACAATAGAAAGACAAAGTAGCCCAACGAACTATGGAGAGGGCTATGCTCGTAGCCTCTCTGCGAGATCATATCAGAAATGAAGAGATCCGTAGAAGAACCAAGGTTACCGGCATAGCCCAGCGGATTAGCAGGTTGAAGTGGGAGTGGCAGGGCACATAGCACGGAGGACTGATGACCGATGGGGTCGAAAGGTTCTCGAGTGGAGGCCACGTATCGGCAAGCACAGCGTAGGACGTCCACCCACAAGGTGGACAGACGACCTCATTAAGGCCGCGGGAACGCGCTGGATGCGAGCCGCTTCCAACCGGTCTTATTGGAGATCTATAGGCCTATGTCCAGCAGTGGACTTCCTATGGCTGAAATGATGATGATGATCATGAGAAAGACAATGACAGCGCGGACACTGGTGTCCTCTTGGGGTTTAATGAATTAAACTGGAAGCCGACCCCATATAGTAAGAAAAATGCTAGACAGATGATGAGCCAGTCGGGGGTTGCGGAATTATCTTCTGTTCCCGTGACCCCCGGCGTAGGTATGAGTTGGAACCCCAGGTATGGTTTTTAGTCAGTAAAAGTCTGTCCTCCATGATGATATTCCACCCGCACCAATAAAAAGGCGCATGATATGGCAGAGGTTACGCTAATAAATAGTACACCCATATTTCGCCAGTTATGTTTAAGTTCCATGTAATAAGGAGCAAGCCTATTGCCACAATCCAGATTCCTGGACATGAGTTCAAAACTCGGATTGTTCGAAGTTATTCGGCCATAGTTTCTCAAACAGTGGCCATTTTCAATTGACAGCAAACATTTCTCGTTAACCTCTATCCTATAAAGTCCTGTGTTATAGGAGACATCCTATAACACAGGACTTTCCTTGCGTAGGGGACATTATTCATAAATTGATTTGTATAAAGAACTCAAACTTAATATATGTAATAATGTAACACGCCACGTATTTTCTGTTTTTGGGCAATAAAATAATAAATTGAGAAATGAGTTCAAAACTTGGATTGTTCGAAGTTATTCCAACATAGTTTCTCAAACGGCGGCCATCTTGCAAAACCGTTTCAATATGAATTGACAGCAAACATTTTTCGTTCCCTCGCTTTAAAGCACCGCGTCAAGAACCCTGCCTGCCCATCAAAAGGAAACGGGATGAATTCTCATTGAATTAAATTTACGCCAACCCTACACTCCTGATGGTATATTTGAAAGTTTATATTCATGGTAATGTTGTTCTTGATAGGGCTGCCAAAATATTTATTTTAGTTTTCTGTCATAATCTTATATTAAAAGAAAGTCATGTTAATTACACCATTATAACCCAAGAACGGGTTATAATTTTGGATTTCGGTCTTACATCAACAAATTATAAGTAGGTGTTTTTATCTGTATTAAATAAAGAAAGAAAGAAAAAGTAAATCAATTATTTAAAGGCTCAGAAACACGTTTAAAACAAAAATATAAACTTCAAAATATTATAAAAATTGAATAAAAACTTTAAAAAAATAAAAAGACCCGTGCGAAGCCAAAAAGGCTATCTCATTAGCTGCCATATATTAAAAAAAAAAACAGATGGAGACGAAAGAACAAAATTCTTATTGCTTGGGTGTCCAGAATCATGAATAGAATTTATGGAATCTGTACGTGTTGTGACGGATTCTGTTATGTTTTAATTACGGACATATCAAACTTTTCAACTCATTGAAAGGCCAATAATTCTAGTCACAGAAAGCTTCGACCATTTTATCCCCCAGAAAAATATCGACTCAAACAATTCGAGACAACAGAAAATTGACATCGCGCGTTACACCATGTAATGCAGAACGTTATTGCCTGTTCCACGACCCAATAATTGCGAGTTTCCCTGTTGAAAAATACTGGCCACTTTCCTCACAAAAATAAAATATAAAATGTTCACCAACCCTACGCACGCTACCGTATATTTGGGTAACAAACAACAGACCTGTCTTCTCATATTTAGCCAGCAATATTTCTCCTACCCTTTGTGTACGGAACAAAATCTCGAAACAAAATCCCCGTCAGATGTAGTGAAACGTCTTCTCGTGAATTACACGGTTATTTAATCTCTGTTACCCACGAAATAAAGATCATTTTTGTTTGGGTTTGCGTGATAAAAAAATGTTCGAAGGAAATTGGACTTTGTGCAAAGGAGTTGAGAACGGTTTTCGATGAGAAGTGTTTCGCGTGTAACGTGTTTACGGCAAATTGCAGCGGCTACTTGAAAGTTATAGCAAATCTGTCCAGAATTTGTCATTGTCTTGCTCTTTACTTTATTTCCAAATCTATTTAAGTTATGTTGAAGAAAAGTCTAGAAACTTAAAAGTAATAATACAGAAGTAGGTTTCTACTGCTTTTCCAAAATTAGATTCTATATCTGCAAAGCCTTTTTCAAAAGACATTAAATACCGTCCTATAGACCGGACATCACGATCAAAATTTTCTTCCGAAACTCGTGTTCTGCTTGTACACAAGTCTATGAGTTTTTTTAGTACGCTCCGCTGCCGCTCCAATATTTTATTCTAGATGGCGTTACTGAGACATGTGATCAAAGTTTTTCTATGACATTTCCTTGACATGCCCGTTCTATAGAATTTTAAATCTGTTTGCCTTTTTCCAACTATGTTGGAGTCGACTAAAGGTCTCAACAGGTTCAGCTAAATGTCAGTATTACATTTAAAAGGAACAGACCTCCGCGACCCACTTTTATGATACCCATTGGTAAGACCTCCGTGGGAAAGACTTATTGTCAGATTTTCGGGACCCATAAGTTTACGACTCAATAATTATGTTTTCCAATTCAGGAAAGGGTTAAGGTATGTAATGGCTAGTAACTCATCCATTGGGTGACCTAGACATTGCTTAGCCTTGAAGATTGCCCCTTGCAGTTGTTACTGCTAAGCCACAGGCTAGTCGGTCATTCAGCATTAGTGTGGCAAGACAGCTCAATTTGCCTTTACTTCACTGACATTTTCACGTGTTATTTTTTATTAAAAAGCACTACAGTCTGTTGTCAAAATAACGTGGTAAAGGAGACATAACTAACAACACTGGAAAAGTTACATAAGTTGGCATTAAGTCCGCCTTAATACGATTATTTTTACTCATGCATAGAGTTTAAAACAAAAGTGAATAAAGAAATAAAATTTCTAAGTAGCGCAAGCAAAGAGCAAACTAACAAGAATCCAGAAATATGTCCCATTAAAAGAGGATTAGATTCTTACCAACGCTACAGTATAAAATTTTTCTTATTTCCTACGATTACGGACAAAATGAACTACTCGGAACAGCACATGAAGATTAGCAGGAAATATAATTATTTGTTGTTTACACTGTAAGTCATACGTTTTTCACAGATACAGGTAAATTATTAGAATTCAGAAAATAGAAAGAAGAAAGAAAATAACACTTATTATAAAAAAATATATCAAAAATGACATGTCCCTCTCATGTTAGCATCTTGACATAGTCATATTTTTGTTAACGGCTAGCTGATGTTACGGCTTCACCCACAATATACAAAATTCCACCATACATCATTTTGTTATTATCTTGAAGGGTTTAGACAGTAGTTTTGTTGAAAGCGCTCAGACGACTTACTTTTGTCGACACCTCTTAAAAATATCATTACATTCAATACTCAATACTCACACACATTACATTACATTACAATTTAGCTGATGTATAGAAAAACGTGATAAATTCTTTACTAAAAAACCCTCTTCGAAAACCACGCTATCCATTGGTTAAACCAACATGAAAATTGATGCAGTAGTTTTTGAGTAGAGCAGATAGGCATTACAATTATGTAGTGCTAACAAAAAATAAGAAAACATAAAGTAGAGTTTCATAATGAGGAAACACAAATCCCTTCGGTATGACCCCGCCACACCAAGTACGAGTGGCAGAAGAAAGTACCTGGTCGCTCCTAATGTCCCAGTAAGGTTTATCTTTGCTAAGAGACAGTATGAAAGACAATCTTCCCACTTATACAACCTCCTGAATAAAGAATTAAACATCTATCCCATGAAACTCCGTGAATGTAAAGTAGCTGTAAATGACTGGCTTATGAACAAAACCTACGACGACATTGAGACTTTGGTTTCATCGCCTCTATAATCTGTGACAGTTACTAACATGACCACAGTAACTAAATCGTTAGTGAAGGAAGCTGTTTCTGGCTTCTTCCGATCCCAAGACAAGGTCGCAGGGCTAACCTAAAATCTAAAACTAAACCTAAACTAAATTAACTCATATACACAAGGCACACCCACACAAACACAAACACGCACACACACAAACACGCACACCCACACACACATACCCACTTACACCCACAATCAAGAATCACTCGCATACATCACACAAGTGCGCTACTTTTTGTATGGTTATATTTCTTTCATTTTATTTTTTTGTATTCTCTTTTATTTTCAATTGCATACAATGTTTAATGTTAAGAGGAAGAGCGGAGTCACCTAACACAAGCATCTCATTGCTTAAAAGGTGACCTCCAAATCGTGTTTGCTGTAACCCATGTAATTGAAATAAACATTTTTATTTTTTTTATTTTTATAATTCTGAATTGTAAATGCTGACCATTTCGAAAGTTTATGTCAATTACAGGACCCCTGAATAGAAGTTGTGTAAAAATTAGGTAATTGATGCGCTGAATCACAATGGTTGTTGAGTCCCCAAGGGTAGATTTTTTAGCAGCTTTTTAATTTTTTTTGACATAAGTACTAGTTGTCATCGAAAATCACACTAATAAATACTCTGACTATTACTTTGAGTCTGAACGTGGAAGATTTTAAGAAACGTAGAGGAAGACCAAAAGACGAACTATAATTTGAATGATCTATGCTCGTGCTAATATTTGTATATTTCCATGCGTTTTTTTTTTAGAAGAATTAGCTAGAGGTATTTCTTTAGTAAACCTACATATTGCCAGTTATTTTAATTCCCATGTAATAGGGGTCGGGTGACATCAGTAGTACCCAACAACAGACTTTTCTAAAGAAAGAAAAAAACATTTATTGCAGCTTGAAACAAGCACAGTAAAAACATGATAGCTCACAAAGCTCATTTCAGCATTTCTAGATGGGGTCTAAACCAACACCACACAAAAACTCTGATAACAGAACCGTGATACACTTTCATTCCTACGGACGTTCCGTTTTCACAATTTGAGTACACACCTCTAAACACATCTATTTAAAAAAATAACTGTTTGCTCAAACTCAATCTGAAAACCCGCATCAATCCGATCCCAAATTAAACTCCGCAAATGAAAAACAAATTAAAGAAACACTCAAATGTAAAGTATCCTACGCCGAATCCATCAAAGAATCCAAATATTTATCAGACCCATACTTTAGGGCATCATACACAAATAATGTTGCTTATTTATATCGAATCCTGTCATTTGAGTAGATAAATAAATAACATTACGCGGACCAGTGGAGCCGAAAATTGCTGTGTATACAGCGTCCCTAGCGGTTTCATTTGCAAAATAATCTTTTTGGTGGCTGGTACTATATGTTCTACCTACGTAACTTTGGATGTGTCTATGTAAGAACAGAAAATGCTATGATAACGAAGGGTTTTTGGTTTTTCATGCAAAGTTTTGGGTATGTTATCTGTTGTGGGAAAAAAATCTAGTCAATAAATAAATAATAATACAAAGCTAGAGAAATAGTAAAGGATCATGTTGTAAAGAATGTATTGAGTGTGAATATGGAGTAGAGCAAATAAACGATGGACGGTTTGTGAGTAAGATGATAATATTATATGGCTAAGAAAAAGGTGTCTAGCAGGGTGGAAAGGACCACGGTCCAAACACGGTCACCTAGAGTGGAATGAAATGATGGTCCAGTACTTCACAGTTTTAAACAGAGATACCATCGAAAGAAAACGTAATAATTAGCACAAATCCAATGAAAAATACGAAAGTACCTCAAATGAATTGGCTTAAGGGGGTAAATGATGATGGTGATTTGGATAATAATGACAAAGAACGAAAAAGGAATGGAGCTGTACAAATGAATAGCAGCCTTATTTGTTCACAGAGCTTTTTTCGTGGTTTTAACAATTGCTATGTGACTTCTGTAGCAGATGTGTGTTATCATGTAGATTACCCCACAGATGCAGATCCAGATGATGATGATGATGATGTTGCCGATGTGTGTGCATGTTTTTACCTGTTGCCAATAAATATTATTTCATTAATTATTTTTTTTTCATCTTTATTGCTTCCCATATATTGTATTCATAGGTGGTAACTTTATAATCGAGACTACTACGAACGAACCCTATAAGGCAAAACAAAATATTTTTGTTTACTTCTGTGATATCTTATGAATAAAAATACGTATATTAATAATATATGTACACCTCAAAATAGTTTTTCTTAAAATTTTATAAACAACACTTAATTCAGTGCTTTCAAATATTCCATACAAAATAAGGAAAAGAATTATGAAGTTGGTGGGTAAAAGACAAAAAACATCATAATTGAAGCTCCATGCGAATGGAATTGGATGTTCAAAACGAACTCCGTTTTAATGGTATATCAACAAACGGATCAATGGATTGAGTTCAATGCAATTAATTGAAGGAAATTACGTAAAATGGTATCAAATAATGGAAGTACAGTAAAGCGAAAGGGTGGGTAGGTACGCTATATACAAGGTTAAGTAACATCGAAGATTAACCTGAGATCATAAGTTTAGTATTATGATTCTAGAAAGATTTCAATCAGTGATTTAATGGGAAAAAAATCATCCCCAAATTTGATACCAGTGACTTAATAGATGATTTATATCATTCGTTGATGGAATTTGTTCAATTTAATGCAGAGAGAGGAATTATTCGGTTTGGACAAATTACAAGTTGGAATTATGAATAACATATTTTCGAACCCTAATTTTGAAGGTGCCTGCCTTATATTTAGACTTTTATCTTAAAAATTTAACAGCGACTGATTGGATAATTTGTACGAGTTATAGTCCAAAAAAAGAATAAAGAAATAGTATTCTAGACACCGCAACGTTGATGTTATTGTGTAACTTAATTTAGCAGTGATAACCGAGTGGTGTGTCTGGCGAAGTGTCAAATCATTGGTCTCCAGTTTGAACCCAAGGCACGCATCTCTGATGTTTTGGTTTCATATGGATTGCGTAATGATCGATGAACTCGAAAAATATTTCTTAGGCAAGCCAGTTTCTTCAACATGTTTTCCTTCACAGATTTTAAAACAAGTGAATCAAAAAAAATCAGATGTGCGTGGTGCATGGATTTATGTGCGTGTTATATAATTATCACTTGCTTCAAAAACGGCGAAGGAAGACTTCGTGAGGAAACCGGCATGCTTGAGAGATATTTCTCGACGACATTTGATGCCTAGTCAGAGGCCCGTGGGCGGCAGTAAAACTCTGACACCAGGTTAGTTACTAACCACACGATAAGATGAAGACGACTAGACTATCAAGTAGGAACAATACAGGCTGATTATTAAACTACTTGGTTAAGATACACTCGTCAACTTTGTCCAAATACCAGAAAACTTACCTAAAGGTCAACATCGCCAGGTAGAACAGTGATTTTCGTTCCAAACCTTCATGTTTTTGCTCAGTCCGTAAAACAATGAAGCCTAACCCTCAGTCGCTAACGAACCTTAGCAAAATACTGCTGCAACGAAAGCTGAAACGGTAATTTACATGGATGATACAGCACTAGAAGCCACACGACAGGTGAAAACAGAAACACAACACTTCCACAAAGTGCCATTAACGAAACGATGTATGAAACTTATACTCTTAGCGGATATCAAAGACTTTATTTTGAAGTTGGAGCGCATATTGCCTAGTGCCCATACTTCTTCTACTATTTTGGTGTCTACTATTAACTATTCAACGGTGCAGTGGTCGTCCAGTGGTAACGGCCACGACAAACTGGTTGTGTTTTTGCCCAGTCCAGACAGGAGCTTTACTTTGTGTAAATGTTTTCATCACCACTGTTATCAAAATAGTAAAGAAAAACATCGTGAGGAAACCATGTCCTAGGTCCTAGAGCCAAAAATTCAAAGACATAATTATATTATGTGTCGAAGAGTAAGCAGGGGTGAATTATCACTGTTTAGTTTATATTATGATTATTTTAATTATTAAATCATCAAGTTCAATGGTTCAAGTTCTGTTTTTATCTATGATAGGACCGAAAATGTAGGTACTACTGCACTACTAAACAAATTGTAGTTTGTTAACTCTGGAGCAAAACGTTGTTTATCGATTCACTAAATCTTAATTCTTAGCACTATTGTCCAGATTGAACTTTCTGAAACTGACCATGTCGTGGCAATAACAACAACCGATGATTTATGAAGCATCTTTGTTTCTAGCGAACGTTGCCTGTCAATCAGTATTAATAACGAATTTCGTAAAAGAAAAATTTATGGGTGGTGATGAAACTAAATATTTTGTTAAAGAACCATTGTTTGGTGATTAAGGTACAGCCACAGGGCAAACAGATTTGTTAGTTTGAACTGTCATAATAATAACTTGTTTTTAAATCTAAAAAATAAACCGCTTTGGATTTGATCTAGTAAATCCTTAAAGTACACAAAACTGAAAAATGATTAAGTCTTGTTTTGAATGTTTTATTATTTTACTTTTTAGAGTTAATTTTTATCAACAGAATAGAGTAGAATATTTTTTATTTACTTTTTAACAGATTCATGTTTGTATAAAAAAAAACCTATACAAGGTGTTTTTTTTTGATATCCCATAACTTTAAGGTTATATTCTGTAGGTAAAAATAATATTAAAACTCCTAGAATAGATGGTCCAAAAATGCATAGTTTCGGAGATATCATCAATCATAATAAAATTATCAGTTGTTTAGTACCCATAACACAAGCTCTGCTTAGCTTGGGACTAGATGGCGTTGTGTGAATAGTCGTGGAATATTATTACTAAGTATTATCGATATTATTTTTATTACATAATTAGTTCAAAAATTGTCACCAGTACGACGCATCTTCTTTCTAACGTCACTTTTCTTTCACGTAAGGGTGTTTTACATTAATCATCGTGACTGTATCGAATTATTTTGTATAATAGTAAAAAAAAAGGATAATTGAAACATAATTCATATGCCAGTTGATTCTTTGATATGGTCTCAATCATACCCTAGAGTTATGGGATATAAAAAAAACACGTTGTATATTTCATGAAACTGCATTGCCAATTTTAAAATTGTTAGAAATTGTCGTTACGCTTACGACAAGAATTTGAAAGAGTTATTCTAGAGCTAAATAATGTTAATGGTTACTTACAAAGTCTAGTTCATATTTTATTTAGAATATAATAATATAGCCTGGGACTTACAGAAACATTTGTAAATGAGGTCATTTACAAGCAAGCTCGCTAGTCTACGAGTCAGATTAGACAGTTTTCAAACCAGGACGCTTAAAAACCACTGCTTATTTCTAGTCTATTTTGTAGGAACGTGTATAGACTTAGCCTTAATGCCTTAGAAAATTACAATTTGTACCGTTTGGCGCAGCTTGGTTGGTAAGATGTTTTTTTTATATCCCATAACTCTAGGGTTATATTCTGTAGGTAAAAATAATACTAAAACTCCTAGAAAAGATGGTCCAGAAATGCATAGTTTCGGAGATATCATCAATCATAATTAAATTATCAGTTGTTTAGTACCCGAAACACAAGCTCTGCTTAGCTTGGGACTAGATGGCGTTGTGTGAATAGTCGTGGAATATTATTATTAAGTATTATTTTTATTACCTAATTAGTTCAAAAATTGTCACCAGTACGACGAATCTTCTTTCTAACGTCACTTTTCTTTCACGTAAGGGTGTTTTACATTAATCATCGTGACTTTGTCGAATTATTTTGTATGATTGAAACATAATTCATATGCCAGTTGATTCTTTAATATGGTCTCAATCATACCCTAGAGTTATGGGATATCAAAGAAACACGTAGATAAAACTTCCATTTTCTAAATCAATCGGTGTGATTTTGATCACATACGTGCTATGTAGCTGACTGGCCTGTTAATCTAGCAGTTGTTGGTCCTGACTGCTATGCCGTAGTTCGTGGGTTCGATACCCACCCAACACCAATGTTTATGTGATGAGCACGATCATTTGTTCTGTGTTTGGGCGTATTTTACCTATAATATGTATGTATTTAGAAAAATATAGAAGTATGTTTATCACTCGTTAAGTACCCATAACACAAACTCTCCTTAACTTGGGACTAGATGGCGTTGTGTGAATAGTCGAGGAATATTAAATTTTTTTTGTATGTTACATTTATGCTATTTCCAGAAATAAATATTATTTATCATGTACAGAACTCATGGTATCAGTATATGCGACGCTGTGTCTTCTACTCTGCATGTAGTGGACTTTACCCATTCATTTATCTGATACAGAATCATCCGATCACTTGCATTACTGCCCGCCTACATAAATATACGTAAAAGCTGCATAAATAGAGCCACGAGTTACAGCTAGTACGCTGCATATTTTATAAATCCATCCATCTGCCCAAACGGAATACTAAATGTAGGTAATGAAACTGACAAAGTGATATTTGAAAGCCATCGCGTATTCCACGTGTTTGAATTTGAAATTTTCATTGGAAATGTGTGTTTATTGAGGACTTTAATGGTTAATTTGTTTGTTATGTAATTATTGGATTAGGTGATTGAAGTAACCTGATTAACAAAAGTGGAAAAATAAAATATTTTCTTCAGAAGATGTGAACCGGAAGATATGACGATAAAAATAAATAGATCCGAATAGAACTAAATTAAGAATGAAACTAAAAGCCCAACGAGCTTTGGAAAGGGCTATGCTCGGAGTCTCTCTGCGAGATCGAATCAGAAATGAGGAGATCTGTAGAAAAACCAAGGTTACCGACATAGCCTAGCGGATTAGCAGGTTGAAGTGGCAGTGGACAGGGCACATAGCACGGAGGACTGATGACCGATAAGCAATGGAGTTGATAATTACATAATTAAGTTGGTACAGCTAGATACATTGTGCTCACATATTATTTACAAGTAATAACATTAATTTTAAAAAAAGTGAAATAATAAAGCAATAAATAGAAAACAATGCATAGGTACATTATTAGATTAGCAACCAGGTTGATTTTGTCAAGATTCTCTTCGATGGTAAGCAGTTCAATATTAGCCGCGTATACTCGTATAGTACGAGGTTAAAGTTTAACTTGCATAACCTCTTAGATTATGTGAGTTTGTACTTGCGGTATCCTGTTCCTGTTGCTTATGTTATAATCCTACTATCCACAGTATGGATTCACACATGTAGTTGAAAACAAACAGTTTAAACCAAGATCAGAATAAATAAGCTGAAGTGGCAATGTGGTGGCCAAATTAGCCGTGGAACTGATTGATGGTCGTCAGGGTAGACGTGTTCTTAAGAGGAGACCGCGAATCTGCAAACGCAATACAAGAGCCTCTCTCTCCACCTAGTCTTAGGTGTGGGGCTAGGTGGAGAGATGATTTTTGCAAGATATTCTATTTTTTCTTATTATTTATTATACTTTTTATTTTATTTACCTTCGTCCGTGTGTCACTGCGGGGTGCCAACTGAAAACCAGCGCTGGGTGTCTGACGCCCAGCAAATGCTGAGATGGTTACCCTTTCGGCATGGGCACGCTCAGCGCAATTTGTGTACCTGCTATTAATTTATTACTTCTGTTTTCTTGGTTGCTGTGCGCTTGTTGTGTCTGTGCTGAATAAATATTTTTCTATTCTATTCTATTCTATTCTACTTATTTATTTTTATATAAATGCCTCTTTGTGGGCTATTGTACATTAATGTATAAATTATGGTATTACAGTAGGCCCTATCAGAATAACAGCACTGCGGTATTTATTGTTATTCTTTAAATATCGTGGCTGAGATAGGGGCCTTTTTGGCCAGGGGCCTTTTTGGCCTCGCACTAGTCTTTTTAAAATTTTATTGATTAAGTTAGTTTTAGTTTTGTACTGTTAAATTCCAGTGCGTGTCCCAAATAAATACATTTTCTTTCTTTCCTTCTTTCTTTTTTCTTTTTTTTACTTTCCTTCCTTTTTTTCTTTCTTGCTTTCTTTCGTTCAAGATGGCTAGTAGTAGCTAGATGAGAGTGGCTTATTGATTTGCTTCGTTTACGTTCATAGATTTAGTCATACACGTGCACCGGATGAGAGTACTACACACCTAACTTTAAATTTCTGAAAGACATCATTTAATAAGGTCGTTTTAAAATGTCTCACTCTCGGCGTTTCCACTTCAATCTGTCTTGTATACACCTTTTCCTAGTCGCATTTCATTTGTCCTCTCAACGTGACAAATCCATTTATGCAAAATCTTTTTAATTTTTGTCAAACTACACGTCATTCCTCAGTCTATCATTTATAGTAATGCCATTTTCCTAAAAAGCAGTATTAAAAATCCGATAGTAGAAAGTTCGAACCAGGATCACTTTTAAAATAGTCTGATGCAGTTTGTAGCAGTTATTTTAGTTCAATCCCAGATTTAACGCCACCAACTTCATCAGACAGTTTCAAAAGTGTTCTTGATTGGATTTTTTTATTAACCCCCGACGCAAAAAGAGGGGTGTTATAAGTTTCACCGCTATGTGTGTGTGTCTGTCTGTCTGTCTGTCTGTCTGTCTGTCTGTCTGTCTGTCTGTCTGTCTGTCTGTGGCACCGTAGCGCCCAAACGGGTGAACCGATTTAGATGCGGTTTTTTTTATTTGAAAGCAGGGTTTCTTGCGATGGTTCTTAGACATAATTTATCAAAATCGGTTCAGCCGTTTCAAGGCTATCAGCTCTTTTGTGTTAGCTACCGTTGCTATTTTAGACGTCAATGGGTATTAACTTTACTTACAAATATATGTGTGTCTTAAAATTTCAAACACCCATGTGTGTAATATTAATAAGCAACATTATGGTGTATTTGGTCTGATGCAGCCAGGATATCTAGCAGACTAATACACTCTTGGGAAAATAACAGCAGATATGTCGTGTTTGGATTCATTTTAACCAGCATTTGATTCTGCCCACAATGCACTGATGGCAACTGGGTGAGCTGATGCTGCAGCCAGGCTATCCAGCACACCAGTAGGTAGACTCTTGACAAAATAATAGCAGATATGTCGTGTTTGGATTCATTTTAACCAGAGTTTGATTCTAAACACAATGCCCTGATGGCAACAGGATGAGCTGATGCTGCAGCCAGGCTATCCAGCACACCAGTAGGTACACTCTTGACAAAATAATAGCAGATATGTCGTGTTTGGATTCCTTTAAACCAGCATTTGACTCTACATACAATGCACTGAAAAATCTCATAACTGTAAACTCTATAAAACAAAATAAACGCGTTTAAAAATTATAAAATAAAAATTAAATTAAAAATTTAAAAAACCCCCACCGCAAAAAAAGTAAAACGTTTAAAAAGTTAAAAATAACACTTTAGCCATTAAATTTTACGTAATGTCGGGGTACCGTTAAAATAAGTACCTACATACCTACAAGTACTAGGAACATTCCTTACTTAAGCGGTACCCCGACGTGAAGTAAAATTTCATGGCTAAAGTGTTATTTTTAACTTTTTAAACGTTTTACTTTTTTTGCGGTGGGGGTTTTTTAAATTTTTAATTTAATTTTTTAGTTATTTTACAGTCTTCACTTACGTTCGAATTTTTATCACCTACATTTAAGAGATTTATAGTTTTAAAATCTCTTCCTTTACGGCTTCACTTTGCACATAACCCACGCGTCATAAATATTGTGACTAAATGGTGGCCACCATTTTGTATTTTCGGACTGACTCCCAAATAAGGAGGAGGTTTTTCATTCATCAAATTGTATCTTAGTCTTTCCCCAAGTTGAGCTCAGCTTCTAGACTCATTAAAAGTAGTTTAACGAAAGTATTTTATCTGGACGACTCGAACTGAGATACTGAAAGTATTTTACCTCCATAAACCAGTTACAGTGTAGCTTAAGCCTTTGTTCAGACTGATTGTCATATTTTCAAGCCTATAACTAGTCAAAGATCTACTTATGACAGACGAGACAAACTGCTGAACAGGCTTTTCGACACATGCTGGTGTCTCGGAATTAAATGAATGGTAAACCGTCCACGGACCAATCTTGCTCCGTGTGGTTATATTCTTTAACCTTCGTCGTCTATCTCTTAGCCTCATGATTGAGGGTTGTGACTACATGAGGTAATTGCTTTATCCACTAATATTCTCCATGCTATACCACAGTTTTTGCCCAAGCAGACACGTACCTCCTTCAGCAAATCTGTCCTTTAGGTTTGTGATCTTTTAGGCTTATGAAGAACAGGGTGTAAAGTTCAGCATACTCTATGAAAAAGAGAGAATTTTCCGACCAGAAGGTTGTTCTGTCTGGTGGCCTACTATTACCCGTCTGTTGTTATCGGGATCTTATATAATTTTTTCTCTCTTTTTTCAATCACGCGGATAACTTTAATATCGCCATGTAGGATTTCAGTTTTAGTTCACATGTGGCGAGATAGATGTCATTACTATCTCCCACGGCTACTTTTTCCTTTCATGTCGTTAGTCACCAGCTCCTTAAACATACATACATTCTCTAAAAAACTTTACCAGGCTTCTGGCACAAATGACCCTCCATTATTTATTCTTAAACCTCCCCACACCATTATCCTCCATAGAACACAAAAACACATTGTGAGCTCCCAAAAAACACGAGTAACTTCCATTCCGAGCTAAATAAAACAACTTTTTATATTCCGAATACACTTTAACTTCTAAAGTACTGTTGCCAAACTTGGATGTCAAAATAGGTGTTTCGTATAATGAGCCTTCGGACCGCGGTGCGCCTATTAAAACTTTTCTTGTTATACCTGCATTGTGTAAAGAGTCCGGTGAATGAAAGTTTGAGAACCTGGATGGGAGACGTCGAAAGGTCAACGGCATGTGTGTGTTGTGCGGCTACCAGGGTTCCATGTAGATTTGATTTACGTGCGCTGCGAGCGCTTGCGCGATTACTTACTGGCTTAGTGATTTACCTGGTGTTAGTTTTTTTGCCACCTTTAGGGCTCTGGTTTGGCTTCATATGCTGTCGAGAAATATCTCTTAGGCAAAGGCATAAACAGTTTCAAATTCAAATTCATTTATTAGTGTGATTAAAAAGTGCCAAGTTGTTTGCTCTAATGTCAGCAGCTCCGCTATTTCATTAGGAAGGGCCGATTTGGCACTATTAAACATATCTCGTAATTGTTTGTCTGCACCAATAAAATTTGTCTAGCTTAATGAGAGATCTTATTTACTAAAAAAATGTTCCTTAAATAATCTACCTTAAAGGTGTACACTCTTTCACAGATTATAATATTAATAATAATAAATTTAAAAAAGCATTTACAATTGCAGACACATAAGTAATTAACGAAAATAACGATAATACAATGTCAAGATTAAATAAATTTCCTCATGGTGTTTTCCGACACGCGTCATCTATAAAGTCCAAAATCTTGGAAATTCATAAACCGACTATATTAAACTTGGTAAGCAAATGCTAAATGCATTTTGTTAGTTTAGAACTTTCTCAAAAAAATATTTTCTTTTATGAAATACAGTATGGTTCAGCGCAAAAATATGATCTATTCCCATCCAATACCAAGAACTAATACCATTTGGTATTTGTTTATTTCCGAATTGTTTATGATCGCAATAATGATGATTGTTCACTTTTTTCAAAGCGTGTGTCTTTTATGTATTTTATATTTTTTGTCTTTGCCTTTATTCCGTGTCATTATTACCTAACCGGTGTCTGAGTGTATTAGTGCTAATTGTATATTTTTTAAGTCATTTTATTTTTGTGATTTATCGTACTTGTTAGTGATCCTAAGCTTATGCAACTTATTCTGTTGTTTCACGTGAGAACTTGTAATTGTCTTTGTGCCGCTGATTTAATTATTAACTATATGTTACAGCTGTTTGTTCTCCTATCTATTAATAAATAAATAACGAAAAGATCAGGTGATACTCGGTTTTGTTAAGTTTTTCATTATAATAGCTGAAGATTTTTTTCATAGCTTTTTTATTTTCTGACTTGAAGCATTTTCAGTTAGGGTAACTAAATCGTGTTTCACGCTAAACAGATCTAAGCCTCTTATATTTTTTTTACAAAAACTTTGAATACCCATTACTTAAATTCTATAATATTTGTCATCAAACGAAACAATTTCTTAGCGCACTCTCTTCATTCCAATTTTCAGTTCCCTTCATGCAAAAAAATGCTTTTACGATTACATCTTCTATATATATACTTATAATAAATCTGTAGAAGTAAAATTTCTGTACATTGAAAATATAAAAAAAATAAATAGCAGGGGGTGTTACTAGACCGACACCGAACCCAAAAATATGATTAAAAAATTTTTGTCTGTCTGTCTGTCTGTCTGTCTGTCTGTCTGTATGTTCAGGTATCACGCAAAAACTACCGGTTCGATTACGATGACACTTGGTATACTTATTCTTTAGTTTCCTGGGCACCACACTGGGTACTTTTTATCCCGGAAAAGTATGTACAATAAAAAACAAACTTAATTTTGCGGTTCGATCGCTAGACCCGACTACTGTACCAACCGCAAATAATAAGTTTGTCGTAGGTTACGTCACCCGCAGTGGAGTTCACCAAGGGGCGCTGCATACGGCTAAGATATTATTATATTTTATCTTAAGATACAATATCGCTCGCCATGCAATTGAATGGACTATCATACACTACGAAGATAATTATGTACATTAAAATTCAAAATTAATATTGGAGGATGATTGGTGATCGATACTGATGCCAAAAATGCAATCAGTAAATGTTTTGTCTGTCTGTCTGTATGTGCACGCATAGTTCAAAAACTGTTCTAGGTATTTTAACCAAACTTGGTACGGTTGTAATCAATACGCCTGGGCAGGTTGATCTTAGTTTCAGTTGTACGGCGCTCTTTCCCGGGTCAGTAGTTCAAGAAATCTTTATGCATACATACCGGAAGGATCAACTTTGAAAGTATTCTATCCGGAAGTATTATGCTAAAATTATTACGTTTATAATATATCAACGCACAGCCCAAACCGCTGGTATTAGAGACATGAAACTTGAAGGAGTGTTCTTAGTGAAGAGTAAGTATCCACTAAAAACGATTTTTGGAAATTCAACCCTTAAAGGGAAAACATAGGAGACGGAAGTTCGACATCCACGCGGGCGAAGCCGCGGGCAAAAGCTAGTCCCGAATAAAATTTAGGTCACGAAAAGTTACAGATATATTTTTGTTAAAAACATTTTGTTCAGTGACTGAATACGTCGGAGCAATTCTTCCGCACGTCTTGCCCCAAACCGTAGAATAGGAGATACAGAAGGTCAGTTTCATACAACAAACGAAAACAGGCGCACGCACCCATAGCGTAGCGCATAGCATGCGTATGCAGCGTACATACGGTGTAAGTCTGTTTCGGCCAGACGCCAGATAAAGTCAAAAATCTGCCTACAACTGTGTACATTTTGGTGTTATTTTTTTATAATTATAGGAACTTTAAACTTAGCAGCATCTTCCGGGTATCGCAAAGTTGAGGGTTAGGAAACAAAAAAAAAAAAACAACGAAGAAAACATTTATAGAACTTGCAAAAATAAAAACCAGTCAGTAACTTCACTGGTAAGGATCACACAATCAATATCATAGTAATCAAAATTGTATGCAATTTAATTTCAGATAACTTTATCCACATCAATTATGTCATTAATTTAAAAATACATGATGAACGATCATTTAATTGCTGTTAATTTCCATAATTTTGCAAATTAAAGAGAAATATTAATTCTCTTTAATTAAATCGGTCTCTTAATAAAAAATGTAGGTCCGAAAAAGAGGTGGGGAATGTCAACAACTTAAATCCATCATAAATTCAAGATGGCGGCCAACGCATTAGCAGAATTTGGCCGTTATTTTGAATTCTGTACGAGAAGCACATTCTGTATGTGTGTAGACTTTTTACTCGGTATTTGCTTCGATGCGGTGACGTCATCTTTCGGTAACTTTAGAAAAAAATAACCGTCTCATTAGTCACAGTGGAGCTCTTATAGAAATCTGACCTTCTGAATGTACATATTGTACACACTGTTCTGTGTTTCAACGCATTTTGTAAGGAAAACAACTACACGGCAGGGATAATGTGGAAACAATTTTCAACACACCTACTGGTTTTTACGTCAATGCACTAATGGAGATGGTTTTAAAAGTATCTTAAGTAGAATGTGTGTGCGTTTCAGTGAAACTCTTAGAGAAAATAGAGGGGTATGAATATAAATGTGTAGATACGGCCTCGTCTCTTTCGATATGTGCCTTTGCAATCAACTGTTTATAAATGACTAGTTTCTCCGTGTCCACAATGAATAGACCGTCGTTCTCGGCTTCTTGCATAGGATTAAATTACGGGTAAAGTTAATTCATAATGTTATCGACTCAACATACGTAATTAGCAAAACTGGTTTTCGTTATAAAGCGTCTACACGCGTAATGTACCGTGTTTAAGTTGATAATTATCTTTCCCACTACACACTTACTATTGACAAACCACGCTATACATATACATACATAGGTTATTATTTGTCATAAACAGCTTTTAAGCTACGTTATATTTATATGCGTATAAGGTTCATTTGAAAGTCAGCGTCAGTCAGCATCTCAGCGTCTGTCTGGCATTACCGCTTAAATGAACCTTTTGGCGCAGCCGTGAGACATGCCATTTTTGTGTCTCTTTTTTGTGCTATTAAGTTTTTACTGTGCGTGTATCCAGCTGTTGCCAATAAATGTATTTTCTTTCTTTCTTTCTTTCTTTCTCAACGTTTTTACCGCACTGATGACCCGCGTAGAACGCAATCAGTAGGTACGTTCAGTAAACGCAAGCCGGTCGGTCTATTGAAACGATACATACTCGAACTATCTGCTAATACGCGTTGAGAACGCGAGTACGCCCTTATGAAAAGGCTTGTCTTCTTTAATATCAAAATTTATTAGCCCAATGGCTAAGGCATCGGCCTGACGATCGTGAGTTCGTAAGTTAGATTCCCACTCATTGCGCTATTGACGTGAACCCACTCCAGACGCAAGCATGTTTAGCTAAGCTAAAGGGGTTAACAATACCTGCTACATAGTAATGTGCATGTGCATTGTGCAACCCACATTGCTAGTAAGCTTGAAAAAATCAGGCCAAGTACCAATGTAATATTTTCAATTAATTTTTACACTTCCTAATTTCTTGTTATTTAACTCAAAAACTACTCAATCGATCTTAAAAAAATTGACACTATTAGAAATTCATAATATGTATTTATCACTCAGTATCATACATTACATTTTATTTTTAAAACGACAAAAATGAAAATTTTTGTTCTTTGTAAAAAGTACCTACAAACGCCGTACTTAAGTCTGAAATCACCAGTATGCCTTGAGCAAGCGTGGTGATTAGATTAGGTTAAGTTATTGGGCTGGTGTCCGCAATTCCACATCTAGGCGCGTATTTTGCGTACAGAAATAAGCGTAGTGATGAATGTTCGTGTCTTTTCTATATGAGAAGAACCATTTACCCTACAGTGGAATAGTTTACAAGCTGGTGTAGTTAACCAACCTGCAAAAGCAGAAATCCTTGTCGCAGCTAGTGGGTTACATAAAATAGTGTCCAGTGCTATTTTAAAGTTGACCTAAAAAGTGATTTGTGTTGGATGTTACGAGGTTAATGCTTATATACAACTGTGGTCAGCGAAATTAGTCGACTGAGTTTGTTAATTATGAAATAGGACGGTAGTTTTTAAACTCATAATTTCTGTACGGTTTATATTTATTGTACTAGTACACAAGGCCACGTTCCAAACGTTGAAATCAGGAGACGTACGAAGGCCTTTGACATTGGAAATCGCTTTTTGGAATTCAAATGGAGTTGGGCAAGACACCTTTTTTTTAGGGTGGAAAATTCTCATGGATGTCCCCCGCCCCGGGGCGGAGGGGTCTGTCAGACTCTTACTGACCAAAATCCACCCCGTGTTCCGTCTTACACCTGCGCTGGAGGTCACGGGAACGGAAGATACTTCCGCGACCCCCGACTGGGGCAAAGACACCTAGCCACTTAGCCAGGTGACGTGATGGCGAGTAGAGCAAAACTGTGACCGATTTGCGTCCAAGAAATGGAAAGAGTATCCAGAGTATCCTGGATGAGGCTGTTACGGGGACGTGAAGCTTGGCACCAGAAAAGAGATGCCTAATACGCAGCAGTGAATGAAGTCGAGCTGTGGATGATGATGATGATGATGTGTAGTTTAGGTGGTGATAAGGACCACACTGACCGAAAGGATCCTCCATATATAACCTAATACCATGAACTTGGTACACAATTACGGACCTTATAGGAATATTTCTCCCCTTTTCGTATTGTTAGTGACTAACTAGCAGTGCTATTCTAAAACGTAAATTTGCAAAATCACTTCTGAATCCGCAGTAAAATCATGTGAAATTAAAATATCGTATTCTAAGATGGAGTGATTTTGACACTGGCACACACTGACACACAGTTGCTCTCACTTTGGTTATCACTTGGTGGCCCAAGTGATAACCAAAGTGAGAGCAACTAAAACGGGTGAGTATTTTGACGTTGACATGTGAATACCGAAACTTGTACAGGCGACATGAGAAGCGTAGTGAGTATGACTTTCGAGGTGATTTGCGAAATGACTTTCGAAGTGGTTTACCATTTACAAAATAGCACAGCTGGTGTCAGAGTTTTGATGCCGGCCACAGGTCTCCAACTTAGCTTCAAATACCCTCGAGATATATCGCACAGGCATGTTGTTCCCTCATAATGTTTTCCTTAAGCGTTTTTGAAGCATGTGATTTAATATACGCACACATGAATCCGAAAAGTTAGAAGTGTGTGCCTTGGGTTAGAACTCGAGACTTGGCAGTCCAACGGTTACACCACTAGGCTATCACTGCCCCGGATTTAGTTGTCTGCTTATGAAAGTACAAAAAAAAAACAAGTTTCGCACAAGATTTCAACGGTATCCTTCTTGTGGACAAATGTCAGCAAATTACTACATTGAATTAGCACATTACTTTAAATTAGTTAGTGTCAAATAAACCATCAAGGACACCACATGTAGTTTTATTCCGAGTAATTGCTAGATATTCACTAATACTACCATTACCATCATGTTTTTGCGGCAAATAATCAACTTTTCTTCCGTTACTGAGTATTTCTTTTCCATTTGTTTCTTTCCTTGTTTTGGTAATTACTTACGTACTAACATATTTAAATACTTACATAAAATGAATGCTTTTTAGAATGCTCTTGAGACTGCCTCGGTTTTGCAGTGCGTCAGAGATGTTTACACAGAATCGTACTGACGGCTTCCACGCAATCGTGCGGAAGAAAATAGCATCTGTGGCAGCTAGAACCCGGGCCAGTAGCAACAGCATTCTGAAAACAGTGGCTGGAAGTGTGTTTTCCCCTTTTCTGAGGCATTTTGTGGAGACTGAGTAAGTTACTTGGTCATCTTCTGTACAAAGTGGCTCAATTTTACTTTATTTTCATTTTGTTTTTATTTTATTTGTGTACTAACACTAGATATAAGGTACGTTACTAACATTGTGGATCTTTGTTGTCCGATTATTTAAATAAATTATTATTATTATTATAAAAACTCACGTCGGTTTCTCATGGGTGTAGGCAGAAACTACAGAGTGCCAAACACATCTGCCACATACTGACATAATTATGTAGTTGGCAATACGTAGGTAAGTGCCAATAGAACCACTCAGTGCTAATTTCCAGTGGTCGCCTCAGTTTTGTTTCTACGAAACAGCACGTGAATATCAAAGCTGATCTCCAAATAAACAAGCCGACTCGTCCCCAACACACGTCAACCAACTTCGTACCCAAAATGTTTGGTCAAACGGTAATTTAGTAAACGCTGTACGCTTTCCTATTTAAAATTACCATCTAAAACCGTACAGGCATCTGATTCGCTTGCATAACTCTGAACAGCTTTTTAGGGTTCCGTAGTCAACTAGGAATCCTTATAGTTTCGCCATGTTTGTCTGTCCGTCCGTCCGTCCTCGCTTAATCTCTGTGACCGTTAGCGCTAGAAAGCTGAAATTTGGTACCAATATGTGTATCAATCACGCCGACAAAGTGGTAAAATAAAAATTGGAAAAAAATGTTTTATTAGGGTAGCCCCCCTATATGTAAAGTGGGAAGTGATTTGTTTTTAATTTCAACCCTAATGTGTATATTGTTGGAAAGGTATTTAAAAATGAATTAGAGTTTACTAAAATAATTTTTTGGTACCTAATGTCAATAATTTCGGAAATAATCGCTCCAAAAGTAAAAAACAGTGTGTCCCCCCCACCTCTAACTTTTGAACCATAAGTTTAGAAAATATGAAAAAAATCTGAAAAGTAGAACTTTTGTAAGGACTTCCTAGGAAAGTTATTTTGAACTTGGATGGAAACAGTTTTTGTACAAAAAAGACAAAAAGTTGTACAAAATAATTTCTGGACTAAGTTTGTAGCATAATCGTATATGCAAGCATTTTGAACACTCATTGTGACGGACGGGAAACTACGGAACCCTACACTGAGCGTGGCCCGACACGCTCTTGGCCGGTTTTTATGTTGCAAAAATATACGGTGCGCCCAATTATTTTGAACTACATCCCACGAATTCGCTTGCTTGAGTTCAAAACTGCGTCCGTCACTTGTTAGCTTTTACTGGATTTTGGCGAACAAAATTGTGTATTATGTTTTTCTGTTGGGTTTTCAAAAAGTACTGTTTGTTGCCTAGCTCGCCTAATACGCGAGGTTGTGGTTCAAATCCGGGCAAGTACCAATGTGACGTATTCAATTTATATCTACTTCTGTCAATAATATTTTCAACCCAACAGGTTTTCGGCATTAAGTATTCGCATGCTGAGCTAATGCTGATAGGGGTCTCGCACAGGTCTTTTTATTATTATTTTTGTTTTTAGTTTTCTAATTTTTTCTTGTTTTTTTATTATCTATATTGTTGGTTCGTTTGTTTTATGTTCTGTACGTCCAAATAAAGTATTTTCTTTCTTTTCTTCTTTTTCTTCCCTGATTTGAGTATAAAAAAAGTTTCTTTGGGTACTTTGTACTCTTGAATACGAATAAAAAAAAAGTCAGAAATTATTTTGTACTACTTCTTGTCTTTTTTGTACAAGAACTGTTGTTTCCATCCAAGTTCAAAATAATTTTCCTAGAAAGTCCTTATAAAGTTCTACATTTCAGATTTTTTTCATATTTTCTAAACTTATGGTTCAAAAGTTAGAGGGGGGGGAGGGGGGGACACATTGTTTTTTACTTTTGTAGCGATTATTTCCGAAATTATTGACATTATCAAAAAATGATTTTAGTAAACCCCTATTCATTTTAAAATACCTTTCCAACAATATATCACACGTTAGGGTTGAAATTAAAAAAAAATCACTTCCCACTTTACATATTGGGAGGCTACCCTAATAAAACATTTTATTCCAATTTTTATTTTACCACTTTGTTGACGTGATTGATACACATATTAGTACCAAATTTCAGCTTTCTAGTGCTAACGGTCACAGAGATTAAGCGAGGACGGACGGACGGACAGACAGACATGGCGAAACTATAAGGGTTCCTAGTCGACTACGGAACCCTAAAAAGTTATTCGTATTCAAGAGTACAATCACGTGTTTAAGTATCGGTCACTAATTACCAGTCACCCTATAAATATTGTAGCTTTCCACAACAACAACTGACTTCACACACTTCAAATATATCAATGTTCACGTTACAATCGACGGAGGGATGCGGTGGCCAGAAAGTGATATCCAATTTACAAGCCTATTGGTTCGTGTTGAACGGACAGACGGACAAAGCAGATATGTAGTTGGTGACCTGGAAAATAACATAGGAGGAACAGTAATAACTATTTCATACGTTGCCTTTTGAAGGGTTTCTTTGGGGTGAGAATATAATGAGGTTTTTGATTGAATTAGGTTCGAAGACTATCCGTACTATCCTTAAAATTTTAATAATAAAATATAGCTTATGCTGGGATGTTCGCGGAAGCGTGCGTTGATGGGTTCGCCGCGATCATGCGAAAGAGATGCGCTTCCATGATGGCGCGCTTGCGCTCCTCCTCCAATGGCATCCTGAATGTGTTTACAGACCGGTGGGACTCTCCCCTCTTACAAAGGTGGGTAAGTGTTCAGACGCACTTATCCTAATAGTTACAATAGTTTTTAATGTAAATTTAATTTAATACTAATATTAGGCTAAGTATACTACTACTAACAATCTATGGTCTAAGTCTGAATTAAAATATTTGAATTTGAATTTGAATTTGAATATGTTACTTACTTGGTAGCTTAATGTAGCTTTTTAATAGTCTTAAAAATGATTAAAATCTTTTACTAGATTTTGTGTTAAATCCCTACAAGCAAATAAAACTTGGGAAGGCTAACTCTGTTTGTTTGTTTGTCGGTTTTTTTTTTATTCCACGACGGTGGCAAACAAGCTTACGGCCCGCCTGATGGTAAGCGGCTGGTGGCGGCGATTATACGGCTGAACGGAACATTATGAAATTTGGCAAGGAGAGAGGCTATTATTTGGTCTATTAAAAACAATGGAAATTTCAGGAAAACAAACTTATTTAAAGAAACTACCTACTTTCCGACTCATTTCTGACATCGAGAGTTCTGATTATGAAATTTATAATTATAAAACAATAATTTAGTGCACAACAGAGCAATAACTAATAATTTCTTTTAGTAATATTGACAAATTAGTTGAAGCAGCGAAATAAATGACAGCTAATTGCGACGTTGCCAACTTTAATAATACACGCTCTTAACACAAATTATCTCGAAATCTCATTATCCTCATGTTACATCTGTTTCCATCATGTATTCCGCACGCGTGACTTTCAGGCATGTATACTCTATCCACTTGAAGCTTGGTTCATATTACCTACAACCCCTGGTTGGGCAAAATAATAATAGTTAATTTCTCTATGAAGAAGGAAAGAAACAAAGAAAAAAGAAATAACAAAATAAAGAAAAAAGAAACAACGACCACAACAGCACGACATTTGCATTAACAGTAACTGCTTAACATCAGAGTCAAGCACTGGTTTATAATATAAAAAAAAACAAAAACAACAAACAAACACAAGAACAGTTAATGACTATAGACTCGTTTGGTTTGGTAGGACTGGTTACCAGACTTTCTGACTTCTGACTTAGTTACAAATATAGATTTGATAATTATGTACCTAATTGATAATTACCGATTCACATCCTTTTTGTTAGAACTTATGTGATAGTAAATGAGTAGTGAATAAAATTTCATTCATTTTAAATATTAAATCATTTTTTATCTTAACTCTTCGTTTTGAATCTTGGATCTTAAATTTTTGTTTTTGATACTTGGATCTATATTGAATAATTATTTAGACTTCAATCTTAATATTAAACTTCAAATTAATTACACTAAATTTAAAATGAAAAATTCCAGAACTTTCAAACAACGCCATCTAGTCCCAAGCTAGAATTACGCAGACACTGAGAAACTACACTTAATGATAGTCATATGCACACACACTCACACACACACGCGCACACACATACACATACAACCACGCACACACATACACTCACTGATAGCCTGTTTAAATCTACTACTACTACTGCTGCTAGCCTGCATCATCCCACAGCTGGCATCCTCTCTCCATGACTTCCAGTTTTTTTGATCCAGAGCTAAAGTAGACCACTGGTCGTTTAATATGTCCAAGTCGTCCCGCCTACTGCTTATATCTAAGGTATTAAAATTGTTGCTAATTAATACTGTTAAGCCATGGTCTCCATTTCTAAAAAAAAAGTAAAAATAAAAAAAAAATGTTTTGTTACTAAGTAGTCTTTTAGATAATAAGCCTGGAGATCTGCCATACAGGTCCCGAACCTAGTTCAGACTCCAGCTCTCACAAAGGTTCTAGATTAAGGCACAATTATACCATAGTGTTACAATGTACCTTTATGAGAGAAATAAATGATATTATTATTATTATTTGCCATCTGTAAACATAAAAAAAGCAAAACTCACCTCTAACATAACCCTTTAATTACAATATAAGCCACCTACCGGATAACCCTATTACCAACAACGATGGGAGAGAACCACTTTCATTTCCTGTAGACGCCACATCCGCCACGATTCTGAACGCCCGACGCCGCACTGTGGTAACGCATGTTGAGGAAACAATCCGCTGGCGCGAAATGACGTAACTTGTGACGTCATGGTTAAGTACCTAAATAATATCGGCATGTTAAAGTCTTACTGCAGGGCAAAGGTTCTCCTCATACAGAGAAGTTAATGAGTCAGGAAAAATGAATGAAAGGCAAATGAAGGTGGAAACGCCATAGAAAAACACACATTTATTAGACCTTATTGGTGAGGTTCTTCAGATAGGTCGGGTACGTAGTACTCGCAACCTGCGTGTGTGTATGTATGAATGTTAACAAAGCAAAAGAAGTATGTAAAAATTGTAGCACATGGCGCTTTGTAGTTTCTGCCTACCTCCTTAAAAGGGCGTGAGTCTAAGTATGTATATAGGGTGACTGGTAATTAGTGACCGATACTTAAACACGTGATTGTTCTCATAAATACGAATAACTTTCCCAAATAAACTTTTTTATTAAACACAATAAAATAATGTGATCGATCACAGTAGGCACGAATCGGTACGATCTATCAGCTGATAGTCTGACCTCGGAAAGGGCAAAATCTACTAGTAGCAGAGTAGCGTCACACATTCCCTTACCATCCCCACCGCTCCCGTTGTGCAGTACTGACGTAATTTAATTAACTGAAAATTAATGAGTGTAAAAAAAAGTTTCTGTGGGAAAGTCATTCGTATTGATGAGTACAATCACGTGTTTAAGTATCGGTCACTATTTACCAGTCACTGTATATTAGGTGTGTAAAAGATACAAATACAATCGCCAAGCTTGCTCAATGCATGTCCATTGCAAACTTATATTATTCGACCGCACGAATGGTGCAGAAACTGAGCGGTTGGCTGGTACCACGTTATTCTGGTTCAATGTCCGCACGGAATAAATATTTGTATGATCTGATCAGGAGTGCTAATCTGTAAATGGTAAATCACTTCGAAAGTAATTTCGCAAATCATCTCGAAAGTCAAACTCACTACGCTTCTCATGTCACCGGTACAAGTTTCTGTATTCACATGTCAACGTCAAAATACTCACCAGTTTTAGTTCGTCTCACTTTGATCATTACTTGGTGGCGCCAGTGTCGAAATCACTCCATTTAAGAATACGACATTTTAATTTCACATGATTTCACTGCGGATTCATAAGTGATTTCGCAAATAAACTTTTCAGAATAGCACTGCAGATTATCACATACAAAACAAATATAAACATTGCAAACGTTAAACTCTCACTCATAAACAATGTGTGTGATTTGAAATGGTTGTAAACGGACTCACGATACTGGTGGGTGTGGTAACGTTTTAAAAAAGTAAAAAGTATCGTAGGCTCAAGTTTATAATCATTAAAAACCCAGGTTTTCTATCGATGTCCGTGAAAACATAGTGAGGAAAGTTAGTCTGCCACGATAAATTGACAACGACCATCACAGAATATAGATTTTGTAAATTTGTTTGAAATGCTCAGTATTTCAAATATAGTTATTTTTTTAATCTTTCTGATTACCATTATTTCTTGGCATATCACTACTATCTGGCTTTAAGTCCACTTCTGTTACAAGAGTGTGACAAAGACAAATTTGAAATAGAATAGAATACTATGTCTATGTCTATAAAAATGTTGTGATGGCCCAGAGGTTAAGGTGCCTCTCATGCACGAGGTTGTGGTTCAAATCCGGGCAAAGACCAATGTGACTTTTTCAATTCATATGTACTTTCAAAGTTTATCTTAGACATCATTGACATCGGTGAAGGAAAACATCGTTAGGAAACCTGGACTTATAGTTAATATCAGTTTGAAATCGCCAATCCGCCTTGAGCAAGCGTGTTGATCAATGCTCGAGCCTTCTCTGTATGAGAAGAGGCTTTTGCCCTGCAGTGGGACAGTAACAAGCTGGTATTATTATTATTATTTTACTATGTTATGTTTTTCAAGAGTAAGTATGGAGTTTCTTGCCCATTCTTCTCCATACAAATCTACTTTTTGGAAGGGGCAACTAGAATCATTTTTAAAAGTTAATTTTTGTTCGACGTTCAAAAGTGCCTTATAGGGGCCTAATTGAAATAAATGGTTTGACTTTGACTTTGACTTTGACATATTTAACATCAGGATGTAGGTATACTGTCAAATTTCAAATTTTATCCATAATCAGAGAAACATGATTTGTAATTCTTCAAATAGTAATATATTATATCAAAGGGTGCCATGAAATAATGTCCTCATTCTTGTTCTAGTTCCATATGGACCTTAAACCACACGCCATCTTAACCGCAGGAGCCATGTCACCAAACACGGTGGTAACGCGTGCTCAGGATATAAGCCACTGGAGCGACATGACGTCAGTCGTGACGTCACTAAAACTAACTCTAGCTAGCTTCGTGACAATCAAAGAAGTGGGATTTGACAGTTCTCAAAATATGAACTTTATGTAAACGAAGCAAAAGAAGTATACAGTAAGAATCGTAGCATATGGCGCTCTGTAGTTTCTGCCTACCCCCATGGGAAAAAGGCGTGAGTTTATGTACGTATGCATGTATGTAGGGAGGAGAAAAAAAAAAATATTGCTTATAATCTTTTTCTTGAGACATAAAATAAATTAAGCGTTTGATATAGACGAAGCGTTAGTATTAAGATTGCATAAAACTGATTTTAGGAAATGTCATTTTATTACACGCACGAGTTAGGTTAATCGATGCTATGATCTAATTTTTTTTACGTAACACACTACGGTAACGAACAAGACACAACGTTGTAACAACTGGCTGGCTAAGGTAGTAAATTTTTAAAATCGGTAGAACAGTTTATGAGTTAAGTCCCTACAAACACAATTTAAGGTCCTCTTTATATTATGAGCAAGTAAACGTACATATTCTTATACCGCACGTCAAATTGACCGCAAATAACACGTTTTTGAACGCCAATGCCAATCTAATAATGCATGCTGAGGAAACAATGACGTGATTAAGACGTATGTTGTGACGTCAGTGAAGCTTTATAGGTACTAACTTTTAAAATGTCTCAGCACTGTACTGAGATAGAGGTCTTTTGGCCACGTAAAATACTTGCTTCATTTATTTATTTATGTTTTTTCTTTGTATTTTTTTACGTAAGTTTATTCAGTGGCATAATTTAACAGTTTCTTTTTTATGTCTTGTGCCAGTCAATAAATACTTTTTTTTTCTTTTTTCTTTATTGTTGACACCAGCACGTCAAGTTACCCCAATATGTCAAATTTGTTTGATCGTTTTTCAACTTTATGCCAAACAGAATAAGGTTCATATTCAATTGACACAGAAAATTTGACACATTGGGGTAACATTAATGTGCTGGCGTCTGTACATAAGCAGTACATGCAGCATGAAATGTAATAAAACTTAAAAAAAAACACAAAACTAGTTGGAAATATGATTAGTCTAGTCTTGTGCTTCTGCTTAACACGGACAGACTAAAATCAAAATCAAAATTAGTGATGGCAAATAGACTTACTTAAAAAAGAGTATGGCATATGAGTGTCGAATTTGAGAAACGTTGTGGAAGTTATATAGGCAGTGGTTTTATATAAAATACTAGTACATACATACATACATAAACTCACGCCTTTTTCCCATGGGGGTAGGCAGAAACTACAGAGTGCCATATGCCGTAGCATGAATGTAAACGAAGCAAAAGAAGTATGTAAGAATTACGATTCTTACATACTTCTTCTTTTGCTTCGTTTACATTCATGCTACTAGAAGCTAGTATTCAGCTGCTTATTACAAGTAAAACAAACAAGCTCCAATTTCGCTTCAGTGGTAAGTTTCCGGAGCATGCGTTACCATACTGTTGTGTTGTTCAGAAACGTGGCTTCTGCGGTTAAGATGGCGGGCGGTTGAAACCCCGTATTTATTGAAAACAATAACAACCCTTGAACGGTTGAGGAGTTTGTGGTGAAATAGTAACTGCCTCACGAGTCGTCGAAGGTTAAGCAACCCTTGACGAGGTTGGTCCGTGGACATCTGACAGATAGAGATCATTGACGTTCCTATTCTCATATAAAACGCATAGTAAAATTTTATGCTATTTGTTGAAATGTTTAGAATGTTAGTTGAATGCTCTAGGCCCGTTTGATGTCTCGTAATCCACTGTGACATTGAAGTATTAATACTAGCTGACGTCACGCGGCTTCACCCACGTAACTCCCGTTCCCGTAGGAATACAGGAATAGAAAGTAGTCTATGTGTTAATCCAGGGTGTCAGCTAACTCCATACCAAATTTTATTAAAATCGCTCAAGCCGTTTAGACGTGAAGAACTAACAAACATACACACTCACAAACTTTCGCCTTTATTATGTTAGTGTGATATTGTCACTTAGATATAAGTGCAATGATTGTTGGAAATGGCTGCGTTAGAAAGTGTTCGGAGTCTTGGTCCGAACAGCTATGTATGTAATCAATTGCCACCCATCCACGGACCTAACTCCTCAAGCGTAGCTTAACCTAGTTCATCAGTTATTATTTAGCCACTAGCCTTTCATTTAAAAACACTAGAAACATAAAATAAACTGATTGAAACATTTTAATAACTATCTTATTTCGCATTGAAATCTAGCGTCGTCGTCACGTTGAAAATTCACGTAGATAAAAAAATATTTGATAAATATAAAAAAAAAGTGCGCCGATACGCCCTGGAGTTTCCGCTCCATTGAACTAGAAGTCCCTCAGTTCATATCCGACGACACTAACCGGGAAATGCATAACCTAGAATTTAATGAAAAAACCTATTGGATTCTGGTTTTTGCAACAATAAACCAATATAGTGGAAATATTTTTTTTGTTATTTTGATATAGCAGTATGGGTGTGGATTTTTTTTTCTTCTTTTGTACTACAGACGCCAGCACATCAACTTACCTCAATGTGTCAAATTTCTTTGATAGGTTTTCAACTTTATTCTAAACATAATAAGGTTCATGTTCATTTGGGAAAATTTGACAGTTTAGGGTACGTTGACGGTTGGCGAGAATAAACGTTTATATTGCATTTAGCTCAGGCACACACTATATTTCACTAACACTATCACTATTAGATTCTTACATGTTGTCATACACATACGCCGGTTGCAAGTACCTACTACGCACCTGACCTTTCTGAAGAACCTGACCAATAAGGTCTATGCTATGTCCTTCTAGGGCTAGTCTTACCAAGAGGTATATGTTACACAGTTGTGTGGAAGTCTGATTTAGGCAGTTGTTCCATGGACAAAACTAATACTCAGTAACATCCAATTACACTGGGAGTCGATACCAACATAGTTAGGAAAAGGTTAGGCCTGATTTAAATGACAAATGCTGAATTTAACTGGGCATTGTTCGATAAAACAAGTGAACGTTTTTTGCAATTTTTACTGGGTTGAGTATCAAATGCGTTTGTAGTATGAGATTATTGAATGATCAACTTACATCAAAATTTTATAAAAGCACAATTTTATTTAAAATTTTGGTCAGGGTTTAGTTACGTTATCGGAGAGTTTGAAGTAGGTAACATGAATTAAATTTAAATAACGCAAAAGTAGCATAGTTTTTGAGAGTCAATATTTTTATATTTAAACGTGGCCCCGCACCTAAGAAATTCTCCCGTGTCGTCGCCATTTATAAACATTTAAAATCATAGAAATCGGTCAAGCCGTTTCGGAGGAGTTTGGCTACAAACACTGTGGCATGAACACTAATTTATGTATTAGATTTTGGTACCCTCATTGTAAAGATTATTCAATAAGTTTTTAAGGAATTTATTACGGCCAAATTGATGTATTACATTGATAAGTTTAAAGATAGCTCAATTTATTTGTTCCCAAGTGTAACTCATACCAAGCATAACAAAATAAACACAGTGCAGTATTTCTTCAAAAGACTTCTCTTGCAGCAACAAATTTCCTTGAATACACAAAATATACATACATTAATCCAAGCCACATAAATAAATGCTTAAAATATTCCTCTCCAGAACGTAAAATACTAATATTCCGACTTACCGCGGTATCGTTAAGGCTGTGTTGCACTTATAGCTTGCACAGAGCCAAAGATGCACCGAATTATGAATTATTCAAGCGACTGGCTCCGTTGCGCCCTCCTGCGGCGACGGTTGGCATCTCCCATAATTTCGTCCTTTCAAGTCTAGCTTATGAAGTAGGTGCTTATTTCGAAATTATGTGATGGTATTTTGTGGGGGCAACGCTGCTACTTTGAATTTGTTTTAAATCAGGAATATATTGGCTATTGATATTTAACAAAATGGTGGTCATCACGCGGTTTCACGTCCGTAGTTCCCGTTCAAGTCTTTTCTCACGAGGGGATCACAACATATAACCTATTTATATCTTTTAACTATACTAAAAAGTCTCGACTGCCTCGTTGGTCTAGTGGTCGCAAGCGCTACTGTTGAGCATGAGGTCCCGGGTTCGATCCCCAGGTAGGGCAAAGTGTTATTGAGTTTTTCTATCTGGAATTTCTCAGTAGCAGCCCGGAGTCTGGATTTGTGCCCGATTGATGGCAATAGGCTCGCCCCCTATTACACGGGACTCAAGCATAACTGGCGAAATGTGGGTGTAGTACCAGGTACACCTCTGCCTCGCCCTTTGGGGATTACAGGCGTGACGTTATGTTGTATACTATAAAAAGATAAAATTTACTATAGGGAGGATATGCGAAAGAATATCATAGGAAAGAAAAACTGATATACCAAGTCTCAGTAACGCCATAATAGCATAATATAGCTCGATTGATGGTGTTGGCGTCGAATTAAAAGTCGCTATGGTTACGTTACCGGCGAAAGCATATAAGGCCAACGATTTGAAAGCAAAATGAGATCAAATAGAACCAGTTCAGTTCAAACACAATAGTGGTTTTATTTACAACCCTACCTATAATTAGTGTTCACTAGTTCAGTAGCCCTCAGTTCAACATTACCTGTCAGTTTCGGTAGTAAACATTGGTCCTTCGAGCCGGATATATATAAATACGCTCCGCGCTCTAATATTGCTCTATTAGAGCGCGGAGCGTACTAAACTAGACTAATGGACTTGACTTGTGTCCACTAGGACCCAAAAGTGTCGGATGAAAATTTTGATTGTTAATTGTGATGTCCTGTCTATGTTAAGAATGGAATGCCTTTGCCATACTATAACATAAAATAAACATCAGCACTTTTGCTTATTCACTCAAATTACATAATGTAAATATGTTTTAATCTTCTCGTGAAAATTAAAACCAATGCATGGTTAAACATGTAGTCACATATTTGTTCCATGCGAGAATCGAGAAGAGCTCATTGGTGACGAAAAGCTGGTGGGTACCAAGCTTCATACCCTGGCATGTCTGTCGGTCTTTTACAGACTGTATTTCGGTGAGTATGCTATAGAGTATGCTCATCCCACCATCTCTTTTCTTCCATCGGGAATTCAGACGTACTGCAGGTTATCACCCATTCCTTGTAGATGTTCCACACATTCGCACAAAGCACTTTGCCTGATCCTTCATTATGCGCACAGCCAAAGAGTGGAATTCCCTGCCTGCATCAGTGTTCCCGAGTTCATATGACCCCAATCTGTTTAAGTCGCGAGTTAATAGGCTTTTTATGGGTAAGCTCGTTCCATCGTCGACCTCATCTCTGACCGCAGGACAAGATTAAGGTCAAGAGTAGACCCATTTTATATAAAAAAAAAATCTCCGAAGTTCAGCAACACATTGCTCAGCTACTGTACCAATCGTGCCGTTAAACTGTATTTTACAAATTGCATTTCGAAAATTAGTATTTTCAGAAGTTCAATTTTAGTGATACTGATACTGCTAGCCTGCATCATCCCACTGCTGTGCAAAGGCCTCTCTCCATGATATCCAGTTTTTTCGATCCAGGGCTAAAGTGGACCACTAGTCGTTTAATATGACCAAGTCGTCCCGCCATCTTCTTCGGGGTCTACCGCAAAGCCTTCTAGCTGTGTCAGGGCTCCACGTGTTGGTTATTTTGACCCACAACTCATTGGGCACACGAAAAACGTGGCCAGCCCAGTCCCATTTTAGTTTGGCGGCTTTTCGACCAACGTCAGTGATCTGAGTTTTACTATTAAAAAAAAATATTAGCTTAAAAAATTATCATAATTCACACTTAATCGGATTGCAATAATCGTAAACAATAAAAAAATAAATTTAACTATTTTATTCGTATTATGACGAAGCTGTTCGGGTAAAATCGTCAGTATTCGGGGCGCGTTCGCTACTCTTACAATGCATGCAAAGATTGTATGTCCCGAGTTCGTGCATGAGCGATTATAATGTGAATTGACTTTTATACTTCACGGCATACAATTCCTCTTGTTCATGAAAGTCGTTTGTCTGCGAAATGCACGTGGAATACGTAACCTTCTATTTGTTTTAACGTCGCGTAAAATTGGTATGGTTTTGCTAGTTAGGGTATCGTGACGATAGAGTGTCATTTTCTTTCCAACACGATTCCATTGTCATTTTGCTAAAAGTTCGTGAGCTGTTAATTCATAGTTGGCGAACATTGGTGGGTCAATGGTCTCGTAATAGAATCGTGTCATAATGACATTGTAAGTAGTATTGCCATTATTATAAAACCCGTTGGTAGAAATAATTTTCGAAAAACTACTACTCTTTTTGTTAATTTATTTATGCCATGACTGTGTGAAACGATAAATTTTAAATTTTATCTGTTTGGCTATCAAAGTCAAATGTAACATTACTGCCAACTGATGTTTATCTGTTTTTATTTTTAACGGCCGGTGTTTTGTTTAGTATTCATCTTCGGTCTATCATAGTACAGACGCCAGCATATCAAGTTACCCCAATGTGTCAAATTTCTTTGATCGTTTTTCAACTTTATGGCAAACATAATGAGGTTCATATTCAATTGGGAAAATTTGACACATTGGGGTAACTTGATGTGGTGGCGTCTGTACATACATGTTATTAGCAAAATGGTGGTATCTCTCTTCCACAAACGCCATTAAAAAAGACTTAAAGTTGAAGTTATTATCTTCATTTTGTTGTTTGACATGGTGGACGCATCTTGCTTTATCAAAAATAATAACAGAATTTGGTATTGCATGATTAGGATGAATCACTTCGTTGTCAAAGTTAAAAACTTATTAAAAGCTTAACTTTAGGCACGTTCTGTTTAGGAAAACTATATTTTGGTTGAAAGCTAGACTTGGAATACAAGTTAATATTTTTAAACTTTAAACCGTTATTGTAGACTAACAGTCTAATTAATACATCTTATATTATTAGGCAGAAAAACACTATGCTTTGCGCGTAGCTTATTTTAGGAAGAGACCTTTGCTCTGCTTTAATATCACCAAAAAACAACAACTAAATGTTCAAAACTAATATATTTAATTTTAACCTTTTAAGCGCTTGGCTAAATATAAGTTACCGTGCCTCAAGCGTCGGGCCAAAATTGCTACAAATCAATAAAATAATACCTACAGTAAATAAGGAGCAACAATTGTTGTATCGATTTTTAGTTTTTATTACATAAATAATATCTCAATTCGATAATGGTTTTAGTTGTACCACACAGTCAGTATTATAAAAATTAAACGAAAAAATCATGCATGTTCTCAGTCGCAGAAATAAGACACGGACGGTAGGGACACGGAAATAAGTGTCTCATATATGTGACACAAGCGGTTAAAAGGTTAAAAAAGAGCTGTGCGAGGCCAAAAAGGCCCCTTTCTCAGCACGATGCCACGATATTTAAAGAAATACAATAAATACCGCAGCGCTGTTACGACCCTACCTATCTCTTCGAGTAATACAAGCGTGATATAAAATCGTATTTAATATTAATCTTGCTTCTCAGTTCATTGAACGAAATGACAAAGACAAAGTAACATTAATAAAAAGTGTATAAATTGGGGGTAGTTTTTGCCGCTGTGCACTCATCTGTCAAATTTTTCCATTATTATGTTGAGAGAAGCCTGGAAAAATATTATTTTTCAAGGATAATATCACTGTCAAAGAAATATTTTGTTTTATAAATAAATTACAAAACAAAAGCAGCCGGGTGTATGAGACTTTTATAATTTTCCCAGCCATTTTATCTTTACCTCTTAGCGCAGAGAGACTGAGTTTCATGAGAGCCCTCCTGAAATTGGACTTTCACAGTTCACATTTTCAATATTTTGACAATTCACTGGTTCGAAATAATGGATATTGAGTTCCCTGATACGAACAGGAAAAAATATAATAATAACAGTTATAACCTGTGTTTTCATTTAAATAAAACTTATTTAAGAAATAATTGAATATAATTATTATTTACGTGCAACTCGTCCACTATTATTTTACATTGTGATTGTCATACAATAATACCAAAAAAAATCCTGCGACAGTAAATAGATTTTTTAATAGTTTCGAATTCTATCTCCTATTGTGGATCCGTAATGTTATTTTTCAACCAACAAAACAGTAATAATATGCTTTTAATTCGATAAATAACTTAAATTGAGGTCAATAATATTAATAATAATACACAACTTTCACACTGCGCCATCTAGTCCCAAACTAAGCAGAGCTGGTGCTATGAGTTCTGGACAACCATACTCTTAAATATCCATGTGGACCACTGTGACTGACAAACATACTTATTATACACCACTAATTTTTAATTAGTACAAATACTGTCATAAAGGGCTTATTCTAGACGGTATTCTCCTTATATTTGTAAAGTATCAATTAATAATACTCATAAACAGCAAAGTTATTAGCGTTTGTTTGTATCCCAAAAAGTCACCCAATTTATGGAAATATTGTACAGGCTATTCATGACATAGTAGTATTCATTAATCGTCATCTCTCGCTCACGTTCGCGTGATCTTGCTCAAGCATGTCCCGCCTCCAACAGCTGTTTTCGTTATTTAAGTTTAACTAAATAGTGGCATGTTTAAAAATCTTCGTTTTTTTTACTTTTGTTTACGCAAATATGATCAGTAACAGGTACGGATACAGCCTTATTTTTTTTTGTAATAATTAAAAAGTTAGTGTTGTATTTGTAAATAAATACTTAATAAAGATTAATTACACCCAGATACAGAACAAATGATCGTGCTCATCGCACAAAATTTTTTCTTGGGTGAAAATCAAACCCACGACCTCCAGCATAGCTGTCAGGGCTATTAACTTGAACATCTGTCCACACACCAACTGTTTAGTGTTCATGCCAAGTAACCCCTCAAACAAAGAACCGTCGCCGTAAATATTACTTTAAGTCTCCAACAAAGAGTTTCCATACGTATTACTATCAATATGATTTCATATCGCAGTATAATTTCTTCATGTGTAGCCTGCAAACACAATATCCTCGCATTTATGCGTCCGTCTGTACGAGCGTGTGCAATCGGCTGCGAATTTATGAGCTTTGACATTTGGCTCTGGCCGTAAAGAGAAGAATAGCAGAAATGCCAGTTGAAAATATAAAAATAAGATTGAAAAGTTTCAAATTCATTGTGACACGAGGCGTAGAACCGTAGCGTGTAGCTTCGTAGCGCGTAGCAACGTAGCATCGTAGCGCCCGCCATTTTGAAATTAATTTTAAACTTGAATAGTTGGAATACAATTATGTACCCATGTCAACTCAATGTGTTAGGAGCTAAACCTCTGATTCTCTGATCTTGACTGAGGCCTACTCGTATTACTAAAACAATCCGAATGGAAAAACCCAGTGACACTTTGCCTTACCCGAGAGTAGTGATTACGATCACTAGACCAAAGCTAATTCTAAGGTCAACCTTATAAGTAAAAATGAATTACTTACAAGGTAAGCTCTTAAGGATTTTTCACCCTGCAGTAAAAAAAAAGGAAAATCTCGGAAACTGACGATTCTTCTGAAGCTCCAGGCTAGTGTTGGGCCTACCACTACAGTTGCCTACAGCAGTGTCAATAACCTCCTAGGTCGACCTGCAAGGTGCCACTAAAAAACTCGAAGCTTCAGCAGTCTTAACCTTCTTACATCCACCTTCACCGTGACCTGTTCCTTTGTCAAACGTAGCAAGAAAAACACGTTCTGTATTGATCCTAATATTACATTTCTGACATATTCCTGTATCTGCACGACGATGGGATGTAAGGGAATCAATGGATAAGAAAAGAAAATTGGATATTCATCAATGCGGATCACGATATGTATTTTTGTATTTTATTTTATGGGCTACAAAAGGAATGACAGCGGCACGGTTCGATCGAAGGTTAAGATACGCTTGGCGAGGTCAATCCGTGGATGGGTGACCATCAAATAAGGTGGATTATGTGTAAAATTTGATATTATGATTAATAGAGATATTAATTATAATGTCGCCCTCGCAAACGCTGGCTGGACGCCGTCAAGTCCGACATGTCTACTGACTCGCGCGCTAGGCTCTCTTAACGCGGTGGCGGATACCATTGACCTATTCACCTGTACACTGGGTGAGTTCACAAGGGCTACGTACTGTATAGCATGTACAGACGCCAGCACATCAAGTTAAAAGGAGACAGTTTTTTTTGGGCCCACTATTAAACGGTAACGTTTAATTATCATATTACACATGAAGAAAGTGATCATCTTATTACTATTAACAGACCAAAAATTATATATAAATGTTACCGGAATACTGAAATAATAGTAAAAAAGTGTTACGGCAAAAAATGCTTGTTTAGGAGCGTTTACATATTTGTTTTCACATTAAAATAAACCTATTATTTTAATGTGAAAACAAATATGTTACCCCGGTGCGCAGCGGTAATGACATCGGCGTTATATGCGTTCAAAGAGATAATTATTAATTGGTACAGTGAACTTGTTTTTAATTCTTTTACTAACGGAATATCAAGTAACGTACTTTAAAAACACAGTGGAACGAAACGTAATTAATAGCCCGTTGCAGATGCTCTGTGGTCCAATTTCAATCAGTTTGACACTGACAAACAACATTATTATTTCCGATTACTAAATAATTGCATGTTTCTTCTGTTCTTTTCGTATTTTTAGTCTAAAGATTTTATGAAAATGGCATCTGTAGATACAGTGCATAAACTACAAAGCCATTGCAAGCAATTGTGCAGCACCATTTCAACGGAATTGGGGCTGCTCTTGCTGGAGCAATGCTGGATACTGTTGTAATTGTTTAGTGGGCAGAGGCACTGTTGGCTGCTGTGCACATGTGATGTGTATAGTGTGGTTTTTATCTTGGGCGCGGCATCAAGTTAAAGTTGAGCCAGTTGAAAGTATTTCATCTAAAAAAGATGCAGGTGGCTCAACAAAGCTTTTAAGAGAAGATTTTAAAAATTATGACGAACAGTAAAAAATACTTCTTGTGACATACTATAATGTGTTTTTTTTATCTCCTGACACAACCATCTTATAACACACCACCTTATTATTATAGATCTCCAGTCCAAGAGATTTAAAATAATAAAGGTACTAAGGTATACATACTACTTTCGATATTGAATGTCTTTATCTACAGTCTATGGCGGGAAAAAGTGTGTTTCAAAATGAATACATCTAATCTATTATCGTAAATATCTCTGCCTATCAAATCGTGTAAATCACATCAAAATCAGTACAGACGTGTCTTTGTTTTATACTTTATATTATTAAACACTGAACAGTGTACTATTTTAACTTAAAATACCAAGGGTACCTATCCACTCATTCAACAATCGCTCTTCTGAGATTTTAGGTTATTATGAGAGTCGAGTTTTGACTATCGTATTTCACAGTATTCCGGTTACATACAGTTTTGCTAATATTACCACTGTAATCTAAAGATTATAAGGAATAAACTAACGTGCATTTCATTGCTAAACGTCACAATTTGTGGTGGGCCTATTCCCCAAACAAATAAAACTGTCTCCTTTCTTTGATCGTTTTTCAACTTTATGTCAAACAAAATAAGGTTCATATTCCATTGGGAAAATTTGACACATTGGGGTAAAATATTTTAAGTTTCTTTGTCGCATTAGATATTATCTGTAATGGCAAAGAAAACATGTTTTTTGTGAATAAACAAATAATTAAATAAATAAATGAGAGCCAATGGCCTGATTGAAAAGGATGTTGAAGATCGGGCAAAGTGGAAGAAGCTCAGTCGAAAGGCGGACCCTGGCAATAGCCGGGATTAACGCCAGGTGGAAGAAGAAGAAGAGATTAATAGAGATATTATTAGGAGCACGAACGTCACAGAAAACAACGGTAGCCAGTCGGTAACCATTTTCCGAATTTATTTTAGGGAAATTAAGTGTACTACGTGTTAAATAAATAGGTTGCAGATAGTACAGTTCGTCCCTAGGGCCCACAACCAGATTTGAATATAACAGATTTTATTTGAGGCACATACGTCACAGAAAACACAGGGAGCCATAAAAATGGAATACTTCAAGCTGAAATCTAGTGTTGTGTTTAGAAATCCAACACAATAATACTAAGACTACTCCGTGCCTTGAAAAGCACGTTGAGCCGTTTGGTCCCGGCTGTCATTTGTAGATCTTTGACAGTCGTTACTTGTCGTCAGATGCCCGAAAGTATGACAACCAGTTTAACTAAGAGGTACGTCCTACCACTAGGTAGTGGAAATCAGATAGGCACGAAAAACACGTGTGTGGTAGACTTGTAATGAACTAGCACATAGCCTGCGACTACATCCATGTGAAGTCTGTACTTTTCGCTCGAATTTTAACCTCCGCTCCACCCCTTCAAAGTTATGAAAATAAATCATAGCTAGCTCTGTACCTACTTCTGAATGGATAGTTAAAGAGAAAAGGTTTTAGCTTGCAGTGGGGCCGTCAATACTAGATATTGACGGCCCCACTGCATGCTAAGCCCTTTGTTGTCGTCACAAGTTTTTCGATCTTCGATACTGACCTTAGTTATAATAATAATAATGGGCTGTAAGCCCCCAAAGGGTTAGGCGGAGGTTTAGGAAGAACTTAATAACACGCCCGACCTGGGCACCGAACGCGATACCTCATGCTCAGCAACAGCGCTTGCGACCATTTGACCAACGAAGCAGTCTCTCTCGCCTTATTCCCATGGGGGTAGGCAGAAATAGAGAACTAGAAATAATAATAATAATAAATCATTTATTTGCTGTAGTGTATCTTACTTCACACTAACATTACAAATGTGAAAGTTCGTATATATATTTTTTTACTGAATCACGCTTAAACTGTTAAACTAATTAGGATGAAAATTGGGACTTACATAAACAATTTGCTGGACACTGATTAAAATGTCATTTTTATTTTGGTAATATGTTTGCTTGGTATAATTTTGGGAAAGTTACTTTGAATGCGGGCGTTTGCCGTAGGCAGGAGCTAGTTCCTTGTATCAATATTTCTTTTTGAGCAATTCTAAAAAGTTTCCATTACGAGAGAATCAAATATATATGATAATTAGTAACTTGACCTGTATTTATAACCTTACACATTTAATTATGGGGGAAAGCTCAAATCCAAAACAACGAGATAATAACACATCAAGCGGTGAACAATGGTATATCCCCTTAACCATCCAAAACGGAGTGAATCAACACAACTCATGGAGGCGTCGGAGCGTATGCCATGAATCATTACCGTTATGCGTAAAACAAAACAAACGACCATCTACCGACCAACAACAAAAGGCGTTCCAATAAATAGGGGCTTCTGTTACACCGAAGTGAGCAAGCGAACGTAAGAAATTTATTTTTCCTTTCTTTCTCTTTTTTACAAAAACAAATGAACGAGGGAGATTTACAGTAGCCGCGTAAGATGTGTTACGTGGAAGACTGGCCTACCATGTTACAGTTTTCAATAGTACGGAGGTCCGTGTGAATCAAAATCAACAACCGCTAAACGTGCACAGGTATTTATAACCACCGCAATTTTGTATGATTATACATATAGACACAAATCATAGGACTGTTGGGATTTGTATTATAATAATAATAACAACAATAACAATAAAACATTTATTTGACAGAATACTGTTGTTACAAAGGTGATAACATAATATGACGTCCATAATATTCTGCTGTTTCTTGCGTACAAATATAAAATTTCCAAGAATTAGATTTAAATGTATAAAACAATTTTTAAAAATTACAGCACAAACTAAACAAGGTTAAGGTAAGGGACAACGTTAACCATTAATAAATACAATGTAAAAAACTTTTTTACAAAAAAAAAAACAACCGACTTCTTAACTCCAGTTTCGGAAGTCTGTGGCTTTGGTGGTTTTGTTTTGTTCATTATTGGCCACCGACTTCCGAAACTGGAGTTATTTTTCGCCAGTTAGTTTTTTTTTTAAGAAGTCGGTTGTTTTTTTTTTGTAAAAAAGTTTTTATTTTGTAATTTTTAGTTTCTTTGTATGTAAAGAAAGTCTTTCAAAATTTGAAAGAATCATTGAAATTGGATAACAATTGCTAAAGAAGTTCTATCTCTAAACATTAATCTGTACATCTCTGCCGGCCCCTTTTAAAATAGAATGGCGTAATGTTATGTTGTGGAAATACAAAAGCTCAGCATAGACATCTGACTAAGTATAGCAATCGCGAATAATTTGCTGTTATGCGTTGAAGAGTTCCGTTGCTTGTCTTCTTCATCAGTTTTTCTTCACCAAATGATACTTTCTATATGAAAATGCTTGATTTGTTACTAGAAATCGGTGCATATGTGCCTATAGTTTTTGAGGAGTTCCCTCAATTACTCGAACATCCCTCATCAGATATGAGTTTTGATACAAATGGGACCAATCTGTTAGTATACCCTATCAAACAAAAAAAGAATTTTGAAAATCGGTCCATTAATGACGGAGTACTGAGGTAACAAACCTTAAAAAAAAAAAAAAAAAAAATACAACTGAATTGAGAACCTCCTCCTTTTTTTTGAAGTCGGTTAAAAATGGAATGTATACTTCAAAGAGATGTTACAACTCACAGAAAGTACTTAATTGCTATTCAATCATTTATGGGAATATAGCGACAAATCCGGGCAAAGTCATCATACCTTAACCTTCGATCGATCCTTGCGACTGTCGTGTAGCTACACTTTAGCGTCAATTTGCGGAATTGTTTAAAAAAAATTGCAAGAAATAAAAACCTTAATAAAAATATTTATGTCACCGTGTAATATACATCCACTCACAATCGGTGACGCGAGGTAAAGCCCACTCCACACGGCCGGTGTCACGGCCAGATTATTTATTGCCATTATTTATCTCCGGGAGCCGACTCAAATGTCTGAATTGAGTGCGAGCGTGTGAAACCCGCCTAACTTTCGTATAGTTTGTGTGTAGAACGAGTTTTGTTCAGAACAAGTTTTTTCTATTCTTTCGTTTTAGCAGTTTAAAATGTCACGTGTATTTTTTAACCCCCGACGCAAAAAGGGGTGTGTTATAAGTTTGATGTGTACGTATATCCGTGTGTGGTATCGTAGCTCCGAAATGCAAATATCGATTCTGATATGGGTTTTTTGTTTAAAAATTTACTTAATCGAGATTTGTACATGCAAAACTTCAGGATAATCCATTTAGTGGTTGAAGCGTAAAAAGGCTACAAACTTATCAAATACTTTCGCATTTATAATATTTGAGTTATTGTGGGATTAACAGTGCTATTCTGTAAAAAACACCTCGTTAATTTGTAGGTGAAATGAAAGCAAATTGAGCTGCTATTCCATACTAACGCTAGGCATTAGAATAGTAGAATATCTGGGGGCACGGCAGTGCCCCCGCCAAGACGAGCCAAGCGAAACGCAAGGGCACTACCTACCTTTTCTCGAAGTGTTTCGTCATTTATTTGAACCCTCATAGAGTTGGTTTCTAATGTACCAGAGAGTTCATATTCTCAGGATATGATGTCATTAATAGACTTATTTAACATACAAAGTCTCAATTGAATAAATTTATTACTTCAGATTGTATTGATATCTAAAATACACCGATTTCGTTACTGACACACTGACACACTGATGATCATCAAAATGTTTGGGTACTTCCTGAAGTGCTAGAAAGCTGAAATTTGGTATGAAATCTAAGTTTAGTATACAACCAACAAAAAAAATCGTGAAATTTGTGAAGTTAGGGTCGGTTGGTTAGACCGTGTAGATTCAGAAGCTTGGCTCTACATGAGATCTGATATCTTTTTCACAAGGCAAACCTTATGTGGTAGTCTTGGCTACATTTTACATGAAATGTTTTGGTGGGATACCTTAATCCTAATGCTATTTGAAAATGGGAAATTAATATTTGAGGGTCAAATTGTGAAAAAAATATAATTAATTGCGATCATTGACAGTTCACTTTACGCAAGTTTTCACGGGGTGTCTTTTTCTGAATTGACCGGCTGGATAACTGGCAAAACGTTGGGTACTCCTGTACCCAAAATAGATGCACTTCTGCCTAACCCTTTGAGGAATACATGCGTGATGTTACGAACCAGGTTTCCACCTGCACATTCGGCAGCCATTTTATTAGCATGAGTGAAGTTTCACGCACACTGCACGGAGAGGTAGGCAATCGTTTACGATAATTGAAGTTTGCGGTCCAGCTACTAAAGTCCAGTGGTTCTCAAACTTTTTTGGATCAAGGACCTCTTTGACGTTTTTGGCTAAATAGTAGCTACCAGGAAAATGAAGAAAAAATAAAAAAAAACTAAGAACATACTTTGTTATAACTAGCTTTAACACACACACACACATAATCATACACCAACACACACCCACACGAACACGCAAACACACACACACAAACTCAAGCAAACATGCACCTTACGCTAGTTAGCTACATGCCCACTAATCAAAACTACCATTAACATTTATTATTTTTAAGGTACTTACTGTAAAATTTTTGTTAGTCATAATGTTAATCTAGTAAGTCGAAATTTTTGTTAACACCGGAAATGTGAGGCTTTCCCAACACAAAGTATCATTTGATTAATTTCTGGGAAGCCCCGGCAACTTATTTGTAAAGATTTTTTGCAATAAATACATTTTTATTTATTTTAGCTTCTGTGCAAATTACATGAAACACAATATTTAACAGTAAGATAATGTTAAAAGCACGACACTATTTAAATAATACCTACCTTTCTAGAAGACAATTTAATATATTATTTACGTGCGTTAGTATTATGCTTAACTATCTCGTTGGTCTTGTGGTCGCAAGCGCTACTACTGAGCATGAGGTTCCGGGTTCGATCCCAGGGTCGGGCAAAGTGTTATTGAGTTTTTCAATCTGGAATTTCTCAGTAGCAGCCCGGAGTCTGGATATGTTCCCGATTGAAGGCGATGGGCTCGCCCCCTATTGCATGGGACTTCAATATAACTGACGAAATGAGCGTGTTCTATAGGTACACCTCTGCCTTACCCTTCGGGGATTGCAGGCGTGCAATCCCTGAAGTCTGTTTAACCTTATGTTTGGAACCCTTGAAGGTAGGCATAAAATACACAGAACGCCACCTGTATTCGCCACATTCCTTACTAAATGCAGCTCTTTCTTTGTTTACGTTCATACATCATTCTGGCCATACATGCGCGCCCGTTGTAAGTGTAGTACTTACAACCAGCACACGTGTGTCTGACCTTTCTGAAAAATACCAATAAGAACAGTTAGTGGTTTTCCAGCCTTAAGAATACTTTCTGTTAGTCACCTTTAATTTATCAAAAGTTTGCATATTTTCGTTTACAAATTTTAAATGAAACCTTTCACCGATTAAGCTCTGGCAGATCATTGTTGGTTCACGTATCGACAGTTTGAGAACCAATGTGCTAAACGGATGGCATGTCTACCTAGATGTGACGGAAATGTCGGGTTCTGTCGGGAACTGTCGGCTCGAAATTTTGACATTTGTTTTGGATTAAACAGCTAATGTTTTGTCGGGGATGGAGGATTTGCGCAGTTGAGTGGTACGTAAACCGCGCGTTTCATTTGTTTAGTAATAATACTACTTAGTCTACTTTTGACTTGCAGGCTGCAAGGCAAAAGCTTCTTCTCAGACAGAGAAAGCTCGATATTTCACCACGCTTGCAGGTCGATTGATTATAATATGTTGGTGATCATGATATACCTATAGTATTTGTTCCTGTAGATTGGTTTTTACAAACACAAGAAGCATAGGTAATATTTTTTTAACTAGTAGGTTAGGTTACTCTAAGAAGATAAAAACTCTAAAAGAACAAGAGTGTACAAAACAAGGAGTGTACAATTAAACAAAAAAACTGTTTTAGTAATAATTAAATTTGTATTAAAATAGATTTTATAATGACATCATTTAAAAAGAAATCACAAGAGAGAATACCCAGTGAAGCTGTAGGCGAATTGAGCTGTCATTCCACAATAATACCTTGGGGCGCCATCAATATCCCTTTTAAGCGCTTATCTTTTAAAGCTTATGCAGTTTCTTGCCCATTCTTCTCCATATAGAAACGACCTTTTGGAAGGGGCAACTAGATTCTTATATTTTATTTAACATAAGTTTGAAGTCTGTAAGTGACTTTGGTCTAAATTAAATAAATAATTAGACTTTGAGTTTTCAAAACCGATTTTTGATTGATTTTGTACTGCAGAACGTTCTATTTCGTGATCTATATGACATTGACAGCACACAAATCCAAAGCAATGGACCAATAACAGCGTGAATGACAGATGCGTACCCGCACAGCACATTGTTTCATTGTTATTGATTGATGAAACTGCTTCGTACACTAAAATTGGAGAACTTGATGTATGTAAGAGGGAAAACTGGAACCAGTGGGAATTCTCGTAAAAATGTTTATTGTTTTTAGTGTTAAAGTACACAATAGGTGCCAATAGGACCCAACTACTAAGCTTTTACTGTCTGTTCGTCCTTCTGTCAGCGGGCTGCATCTCATGAAATAATAGGTACACGGTAAAAAAAAAACAGAGTGCACCAATACAGGATATTACTTTATTTGAAAGCTTGTAGCAATGTGGGTTGCAGATTACTCGTAGACTAGGCTTGTTAACAGGCGTTAGAAAGACTAACTAAGCTGATAATATACTTGTATCATGAGTGGGTTTACGTCAATAATGCAATTGGTGGGGATCGGACTCACCACCTCTCGATCGCCGACGCCTTAGCCATTGGGGTATCGGCGCTTACAAAATTATTGTTCATTGCTGTTTTGCATTGCTTTTTCTAGCTGTAAGACTTCCATATTTACTTAATATTTAGACAAATTACCATAATTTCAAGTTATACTCAAAACATATCCTAAACCCAAAGACATTCAATACCTATAGACCGGACATCACGAACAAAATTTTCATTCAAAACTTGTGGACACGAGTCTATGAGTTTTTTTAGTACCTACGCTCCGTTGGCGCTCCTATATTCATATATTATTCCAGATGGCGTTACTGAGACATGGGATTAAAGTTTTTCTATGACATTTTCTTGACATGTCCGCTCTATAGTATATTAACGCTGCATATTAATAATCTATCTCGGTTGCTATCTTGATCCCGATGTTTGTCTGTAACCAATCAACGACCGGATTCGCCTCTATCTTGATCCCGATGTTTGTCTGTAACCAATCAACGACCGGATTCGCCTATCCAAGTCTTAAAGATGTCCAATCAGAAGCAGCCGTCAAAAACAAAGGATCGGGATTTGGATTGAGATAGAATATTAATATCGGGCGTTAATCTCTTTGCTTAAACCCCAGATGAAAGTTTGAATAAAGTTCGTGAATTTTACTGACGTACACGACTTGTGACTTAAACTATCCCCAATATAATTAATTAAACTTCCCTACTCATATAACCATCTCGATTAAAAGCCTATCAGTTTCCACTTCGAGTTCCCACATCAAAGGCTCGAGGCGTCCGAAATTGCAATACGCATAAATGGACATGATAGAGTTAGGTACAGAAGGTTGACTCCGTACAGGTAAGTCAAAGGACCATGGCCAACGGAAAAACTTTGAGACAAGATTAGTCACTGACCACACAAAACGAACAAGCGAAGTAGGAACATCTATAGTTTGTTCGCGTTAAGAATGCAGTGAAGTCATCAGTGCAACTGCAAGATAAAGGTGTATTCACAGTGGTATTAAATTCAAACAAATTATATGTTAATAGATTAAGTTTAATGGATTTATAAAAAATGAATTTGAAAAGATTTGATTGGTTAGGGGGCGGGGCTAGGCCGACAGATAATGATGACTTCACTGCATTCTTAACGCGCACGAACTATATGCATATACGGACACAAAAACAAAATTTAGGGGGTTTAACTTTTTTCCCTTATTTTCAAGTTTTTTCTAACGTTTTTTTTTTACTTTAAACGATAAAATACCGAAAGAAGAAAGTTTATTTTCTTTTGAAGAACAAAGCTCACTGGATTAGATACGAATGATGAGCGTTTCATGATTCTTTACATTTTAATCAGAAATAACATCAGAAAACATCGTAAAAATTAGGAAATAACCGATCTCGATGTTCCATTTTGATTAGGGTTGTAAAATTTCCAGAATCATGACAGAACTCATTATGTTGTCCAAATATGCGTTAATGTCCCTCTATAGACCAAAACTGGGTGTCTATTTGGTAGGCGAAAATAGACGCTTACGAGTATATACACGATTACTGACAAATGCTTACACTAACTGATCTGGTCCCCTCATACCTGTGTGGTTCTTTCCTTAGAAGATCATCTCAGACACTAATCTGCATAGATCTTACATGATCTGACCAAGATAATGTCTAGACTTTAAAAAAGACTATAGCCTCAGAGTTTATTTCAGTGTTTCTTCTCAGAGTAGTCAGAGAGTGAAACTCCGATCTCATCTACTAGTTAAAAAAATGACGTGTAAAAGTATTTGTGAAAACCCATTTACAGAAATAAATAACATTTATCGTTTATTGCAAACACTGCTTCACGTACTTAGCGACAGGCATTTATAATTCATTATTATTTATTTATTTATTTACTCATCATCACTATCATTACAGGAATGTCCTAATTCAATAGTGTGGCTATAATTACAATTTTATTATTTAAGTATGATAACATTGATAACATATTCTATACATTGTGATTTTTGTGAACTCACCTAGAGAACAAGTAAAAAGATCTATGCCGTCTGCTACGTCGTTCATTTGTTCGACGCACGCGTCAAAGTGTGCGTAAGCCTAACTTTACTCGTTAAAAGGAGTTGACCTTCTGTTTTGCTTTATTGTGTGATAATATTATGCACTCCAATGCTCAGATTGATTGCTTGAAAATCGTACTGTAAGGTTGTGGGTATACCCACTATGCACCAGTTTATTAGTACTAATGATGAAGACTATTGCCTCGTTGTGACTGATTGCCGTTGAGGTGTTAGGATTGCTAAGTGGCAACGGCAAAGACGCAGCGTTGGTAGGACCTACAAGGTGAACTGTAGATGTGCAGAGTTATTGTGTATCTTCATCTCCGTTGACAGTTCATTACATAGTGATAATCCACTGGGCAAAGTGTTCAACGATCAGGTAACTATAAAGCAGTTAGTTTCGTATTGGATATCATCAGTGTGTATTAAGGATTAGACATCATGCGCATTTACAGAGATGTGACGAAGGGCACAGTACTCAAAGTTATAGTTTTTCTTTTTTTTTTATACCACGAAGGTGGCAAACAAGCTTACGGCCCTCCTGATGGTAAGCGGTTACCGTAGCCTATGGACACTTGCGACACCAGAGGCACCACACGCGCGTTGTCGACCCTTTAAAAACCTATTTACTCCCCTTTTGAAGAACCCCATACTGTAGCCCTCTGATAAAACCTCGGCAGGGAGCTCATTCCACAATCCAAGTGTACGCGGGAGAAAATTCCACTGAAACCGCACTGTACGGGACCATTTCGGCTCCAGTGTGTGAGCATGAACTCCCTGTCGACGGCGAGCGGGGCGATGATAGAAAGATAGTATTTTATTGATAAGGGATTCTTACAAGTCATTTACAGATTCAATATTTTGGTGATAAACAAATAATAAAAAAAAACCTTACCTAAATTATAAAACAAATGTCAAATACAAGATGTCAAACAATTTAAAGAAACAAATAAATAGCAGTCAAATAAAAATAAACGTTAAAAATACATTACATCATTAAACAAAAATGTCAAATAGTAAAAAAGTCAACCCAATAAAAGAAACAATAAACATAAATACGAGTCGCAGTACCCTGTCTGATGGACACCGTAACTTGAAGTCATCTAAGTGCAACAGCATTTTTTTTTTTTAAATTGTCAGTTGTCATCAAACTGGGGCTCGAGTCTGCCATTGCAATCGTGTCTCAATGACCGGTCATTGATCGAATATTTGACAACTTTGACAGTTTTTGTATGGGAAATGTGTCATAAGTTTGACGTTATACGTCAAAATTCGATCATTGACCGGTCATTGAGACACGATTGCAATAGCAGACTCGACCCCCTGAACGTTAGTTACGTCGATTGCTATGAAAAGAAAACCAAATAGCTGGTGAGAATTTTATTGTGGGAAGCCGATGGATGTATGGAATAGTGCAGCTAGAATTGTTCGTTGAGTAAATCGTTGGAGGAGACCTGTGACCAGTAGATGTTAAAAATATGGGTTTAATGGTGATGATTCATTTTTTGAATGTAAGTTCTTACTCGCAATGTGGGTTGCACATTACGTGAAGTCATGTTAACTTCTCTAACAGACTAAGCTGTTTGTGTCAGGACGGAGTGAGTTCACGTCAATTGTGTAATGGGTGAGGATCGAACTCACGACTTATTAATTCAATTGTTGACACACTAACGACTTATTCACTAGACAACTACATTAAATATGTTCTATTTCAACAGCTTTGCGGTGAATTCGTCACTTAATGATGTGCACAGCACTTGTATAATCAATAGTAAAAGTTAAAATGGAAATATTATTTAATGATAACTAAATCAAAATTTACAAAGTTTACATGAATTAAAAATGTAAAGTAGTTAAATTAAAACAAAATATACTATTTAAATTCAAAAATTTAGAAAACATCAATCAATCTAAAATAGAAAAACAATTAAAGATTAAAATTATAAAAATAACAAATAAATTGGGACATTATTACATTAATTAAAATTAAAAGAATAAAATAAATTAAAAGATCAGTTCAAAAATTAAATTAAATCAAACGGTACAATATTAAATGCGTTGAATGAAGTAAAAATAACAAATAAATTGGGACATATTATATTAATTAAAATTAAAAGAATAAAATAAATTAAAAGTTCAGTTCAAAAATTAAATTAAATCAAATGCTACAATATTAAATACGTTGAATGAAGTAACACAAATACGGAAATTATCCTTCACGCACTCTTGTCCGACAAGTAAATTGCTAGGCCGGTGCCGTTGTACTGCCGATATAATAGTATGCCATGACTTTTAACCATCTCTTAGAATTTTTGTAAAAAAAGTTTTTTTCTCAAAAAAATTTTACACTTGGGTCCAGAATTATATAAACTCATTTTATCAGGTTGAACATCGATGTTCCTCCCACCCTGTATTATAGATAGGTACAAATACACCCAAACAGATTTGAAACTCGACTATCGCTGTCGGCAACGTTCGGTTCCGCGATTGATTAGTCGGAGACGCATTTGCTGCTAATTAATGTCACGAGAACTATCTTTATTTACAGTGTAGGATCAAGTTAGTTGGCCACTGTATTTGTAGAAATTTAAGAAACGGTTTTTTTTGCCAAAATAGATTGATTGTCACTGTTTTATCAGTTTAAAGGCTGTAAGTTTAAGGTGAAAGTAGGTATGTATGAGGGAAGGCCACTTTTCAATAATTTACTAACTTTTTAATATAATTTTATCTCTTTATATAAAGAGTGCGGCTTCTTTCAACATTCTCTTTCATTTGGAATGTCTTTTGCATGCCTACTTGGTAACATATCGTTGAATCTGTTACGAATATGTTTCCTATCATTTTTTAATGTTACCCATATTTGCTAAATAAATTATCTTTATCTTTAACACATAATATTATTTTAAGGCCAAGATATTAACCTTGCATAAGTAAACAAATATTAATAATAAAAAACCAACAAAATACTTAAATCTAAATACACTAGAAACACTTGTAGGTACTTCTGAATAATTTCCTTACACTGTGAACTCAAATCTGCACTTCTTAGCTCGAAGCAAGGTAGTCTTACGTAATACCGTATTTATTCCTTGCAGTACCCACTCACAATATGTTTCATTATTATTTCCTGAAGCTTGTTATTTTATGCTACGATTTTGTTTTTTTTTTACAAGTAGAGAGCTACTTTATTTGCGAGTTTCATAGGTATATTGCAAAATGTAAGCAGACTAAGTCGCGAGCGTAGCCTGAGAGAGCCTACCTACAACCTCACAGACTATGGTTTAAGATCTTTATTTTTCAAAAAGAATTACATTCACTTGCATGACAAAAAAAACTTATTTCTAATTAGAGAATATTATTATGTGACGCGGTGACGCGACGGTTACAGAAAAGATAGGGTTAGTCAGTACAATACTAAATCGAAGATACCTTAAAATTGAAAATCCCCTAAAATGTATTTCTTTAAAGATCTTTAATATACCTCTTTTTAATTATTAATATAGTTTAATAAGTAAATATTTAATAACTGCATCAATATTTCTGTTCTGAAGTGTACACCACTTCCTAGAGCGCGAGCTTCCAATCAACGTTTTACAACCACCCTGTATATCAGTGCCAATTGATGACGTAACCGTTGCCTAGCAACGCCTAAACTAGACACCAATTTATGTAAATTAGGTAGTTCGTGACGTCACTAAATGGCTATTAACGCCCCTACCCTTTGGAGGTCCCAATTTAGTGGGAGGTTAATTGGTGTTTTCACCCTGATGGGAATTATGGAACAATATATTTGTTTGAAATCTCGAATAGAAATTCAAATATGGAATGGGATTTAAGTAGGTACTTACATCCCATTCCATATTTGAATTTAATCTTCAGTTTTTTTTAGTTACCAAACAGATTTTGTTTTGTTTTGTAGAAAGAAACTTAACGTAGCATTGGCAGAGGTGTATACGTAACGTAGGTACGTATTCCACGTTTAAATTTGTATTTGCAAATGTCATTTAGTTCGTGTCAAGTTAAACAAATATTAGCTGTGTGTTAGTATAAATTAAATGGATTACATAAATTTTCCTCCTAGAAAAGTTCAAGTACCTAGTTTAAGTTTAAGTAGTTCAAGTTTTTCCAAACATAACATAATAATTTGACTGGCCCGTTGGTCTAGTAGTTAGTGCCCCTTACTACTATGCCAGAGGTCGTGGGTTCGATTCCCGCCCAAAACAAATGTTTGTGTGATGAGCACGATCATTTACTCTGTGTCTGGGTGTAATTTATCTATAATATGTATGAATTTAGAAATATATAAGTATGTATATCAGCTGTTTAGTACCCGTAACACAAACTCTGCTTAGCTTGGGATTAAATGGCGTTGTGTGAAAGTTTACAAAAAAACAAAGCAATTGCTGTTTATCATGACGTAGCCATTCTATTCTATTTTTAAATATTACAAACAAAGTCTATCTATGTCGACTACTCTGCCAATGTCTAAAGTGTGCCGTAAAGCAGTGTGTCGTTGCCGCTCTCATAATGTCGTTCTTTCTCTTTCAGGTCTAGATAGAAGAAAAAGGCTAGCAGACACGCGGGTAGTCATCACACAGCACTTCACAGAAAGAACTGTCACGCCAGGGGGTGATGTGAGTATTAAGTCGCTACTGCACGCATCCAGCAGAATATCAGCGCCAGGTACATATACCTGGGACATGCTGAGCTGGACTCCCATTTGGTACAGCCTTGAGACATACACCGCACACTGTATCATTTATCGCTCATTCTTTTAATCACTTTTGATTTTGTATTGTGTGTTTGTCTGTGTCTTTTGTGTGTACTAAATAAATGTTTTATCTATCTATTAAAAAACAATATATACGTAATAGCTGTTAGATATTGACTAGTGCTTGTTTTTGAACCGAAAAAAAAAGTAGGCGGAAGATCGCTACGAGAAATTATTCATTTTAATTTTTTTTTAACAAGTGGCACCGTAAGCTTGTCATTAATAGTATTTCTTCTGGATTAGCTAAACAAGATTTTTTAGCGCCATTTTGTTTTAATATGATCTATTATGTAGACAATATACTACACTATCCGGTAGGTACTACACAAAATCTATTGATTTAGATAAATTATATTTTATTTTATTTAATTACTTGTATTTTTTAATTAGATTTATATGTATAGACCTTATTGGTGAGGTTCTTCAGAAAGGTCAGGTGCGTAGTACTCGCAACCGGCGTGTGTGTATGACAACATGTATGAATGTAAATGAAGCAAAAGAAGTAAGTAAGTAAGAATCGTAGCAAATGGCGCTCTGTAGTTTCTGCCTACCTTCATGGGAAAAAGGCGTGAGTTTATGTATGTATGTATGTATTTATAGTCATGTAATCAAAATCAAACATTCAATGTCATTTAGTTACATCTAATGTCAATAACATATTTTTTTTTACATTTGTTGCTTTTAATTTTATATAATTTCGTACTCACAATATCAAACGTATTCACCTAATAAACAATGTACAGACACCAGCACATCAAGTTACCCCAATGTGTCAAATTTTCCCAAATTAATATGAACCTTATTCTGTTTGACATAAAGTTGAAAAACGATCAAAGAAATTTGAGACATTGGGGTAACTGGATGTGCTGGCGTCTGTACATAAGACATCAAACAGCCACCTGGTAACTTTGCACACTGTTCTTCACACCTTGAAATAATTCTTACCTGCAAGAGTTAATTTACATCATTATTTTGTATTTCTCACTGTCGATAGCCTAGTAGTTAAGGCCTGCCTCTCATGTACGTGGTAAAGGCGCATTAGGTTTAAATCCAAACAAATACTAAGTCGTCTTTTTAAATGCATAATAATTATGTACTTTATAAGCTTACCTTAGACATCTTTAAAAATATTGTGTGGAAACCTAGACTAATCTATACTAAAATATATAATTACTTTTTTCAGATCAGCATGCAATGTTCAGCTAGTGGTGACAGACCTCCACAGTTCGTGTGGGAAAGAGACGGCATCATCGTCTCAAGTAACACCGATCCAAGGTAATGTTAACCCCAAAAAGTATTTATCACTAGAGAATAGAATAGATTGTCAAACCAGCAGGACAAACCATATTACAAATTCTATTTCATTTCTATTTCTATTATAGAAAGAAAATGTGTATATGGAATCAGCTGTTTGTCAACTGTCAAGTGTATTTAATTTTCAGCCATATTACAAATTGTACTCGTTAACATTTGACAGTTGTCAAACAGCTGATTCCATATACGCCATTTTCTTTCTATTGTCGCCTTATCGATTACAATAATAGAAATAGACAGCAGGCCTAACCATCCAAATTATATTTCTATTAATGAAAGAAAATGGCTTATATGGAATCAGCTGTTTGTCAACTGTCAAGTGTATTTCATTTTCAGCCATATTACAAATTCTACTAGTTAACACTTGACAGTTGACAAACAGCTGATTCCATATACGCCATTTTCTTCCTATTGTCGCCTTATCGATTGCGATAATAGAAATAGAATTTGTAATATGGGTAGGCCTGCTTGTCAATAGAGAAACTTTACTTCGCGATTATAATAAGGGCCTGATGCAGTAAACGCCACATCATAGATCTCAAGTTTGAACCTAAGGTATGCACCTCTGACTTTTCGAATTTATGTGAGTATTGTCTAACTATCGCTCGGTTCAATAATGCTGAAGGAAAACATCATCGCGAGGAAACCGGCATGTCCTAGAACCAAAAGTTCGAAGACATGTGACATCTACCAATTCGCACTGGGCCAGCGTGGTAGATTGTAGCCCATACGCAAAATACGCGCTTTGACGTGGAGTTGCGGATACCTACCGGCCCGGTATCTTTAATCTTTTTAATCTTTTAGTGTGATTGATTTCTCAAATTTAATAAGACTGCAACTTTGTCAAACCTTTACAAGGTTCATGTAATCTAAGTTACCAATATTAACATTGATTTCCTTCCAGATATGCCTTGGGCCAGTTGATGACGTCAGACAACTCCGTGGCATCACAGCTGAACATCACCCGGGTGAGGGTAGAAGATGGAGGCCTGTACTCCTGCACAGCCAGGGAAGGTGACCACTTGGCTTCTCATGAGAACAGACTGGATGTTTATGGTAAGAATAGCCCAGTCCAGTCCAGTCCCATTATGTAGTATAGTAAGTACAGCAGTAGTGGTGTGACTGATGGACTGTCATGTCAAAGGGTTCGAGTTTGAATCTAAGGCACGTTACTCTTAACTTTTGGGATTCATGTGCGTATTGTTTAATTAAACAATAACTTATTCTGTTTCTACACGTGAGAACCTTTAATTAGTTTTGTATTGCTTATTTGATTGTTAACCATCTATGTATCACAGCTGTTGGTTCTCCTATCTATAAATTAATTTAAAAAAAATCGCTCGCTTCAAAAACGGTGAATAGGAAACAAAATTAGGAAACCCATAATGCTCAAAAGATATTTCTCGTCGGCATGAAAAACCAAGTTCGAGGCTAATGGAAAGCATAAAAACTCTGATACCAGGTACACACGAAAAGAACAAGAATAATTAATATAAAATGTAAAAATAAATAAATAAATAAAATGTGAGTTCAGCACACGATTCTGGTCCCCCGAGCAAGAATTTTATAACAGTTTTTTTTCATCCACTTTACAGAAAAAAGAAAATTAAATTTCTGTTCGTCGAGTATTATCAAAACCATTTTAATTACTGAATGCTTACTCAAGGAGTTTGCATATTTATGTGGACCCGGCAGACAGTGTCCTGCTCGAATATTAATATAAATTTCAATCGCAGCGCCGCCTACCAGGTCTAATTGTAAATATAATTCAACCAGCTGATTCGTATCTATGCTCCTTGCAACTTTCTCCGCGACCGGAGGCACCGTCTGCTAGCCGTGCCCTTGTGCCGCACTGTGGCCCGCGCGTCATCCCCTGTTCCCCGCGTTCTGTCCGCGCTCAATAGCCTCGTGGAAGGCAACCCGAACTGTGTTAATATTTGCCGACGATTTTAAAGTATGCATGCTTAAGCTTCTGCGAAAGCAAGACGACCCGAAGACTTAGCCAATCTTATTGTTTCTATTTTGTTTGTATATAGGTATTGAATGTCTTTGGTATACGTTTATATTTGTTGTTTAGTTTTTTGTGTGTATATGTTATAAATTTTATTTATGTTCATATATTTATTTATTTATTTACTTATTTACTACGGTAAAAATAAACCAATTACAGTAAATAGACAGTAAAACAACAAAACACACATTGTAAAATTAATGTAAAATAAAATCTTAAAAACTAATTTCTCAGGCATGCATTCTCCTCCCAGTACTTCAGACATACCGACAAAATCACCTTCCATTCATCCGCAAACACATCACATTCCGGTCTGGTGTCCAGGAGGGCATTGAGTGCGGCGAGGGCTCGCGGTATTGGGGATCTTGTCCTAGCAACCGTCCGACATGGTGGCATTGCGAATAACTTGTGCTTTCGACCGCGCCGGTAGTTGTTTGGAACAAACAGGCGACACAATTCTGTATTTAAATCGGGGGCATCTACTTTTCCTCGGAGGATTTTACACATTTGCAGCAGTTGGTCATTAGATCTTCGAACGTCCAAGGAGTTGTATCCAAGGCATCCCAAGAGGAACCTAGTTGGGTACATGAATGGATAATATCCATACATGCGCTTGTAGAGGTATCTTAGGAAAGCCTTCTGAATTTTCTCTAATTGAAGTACATATGTGCTCTGATGTGGATGCCATACGCAGGAGCTAGCTTCAAGTTTGCATCTAACCAACGTGCTGTAAATAAGTTTGATTACTCCAAAGTTTTGGAAATCGTTGGAGTTTCGAAGAACAATATATATGTTTATGTTAATGTAATTGGTTTCCCAAAACCGTTTGAACATAAAAAAATATTAAATAAATAAACCAGAGCCCAAAACAATTACAACAAAAAAAGTGCTGTTTTGTAACCCCCCCCCCCCCAAACCCCCCAAACCGGATGCAGCTGAATACCAGTGTTTTACATGGAGCGACTGCCTGTCTGACCTCCACAACCCAGTAACTGGGTAACATGATACCCCTTGGTTAAACTGGTTGTCAGACTTTCGGGCTTCTGACTACAAGTAACGACTGTCAAAGATCTACAAATGACAGCCGGGACCAACGGCTTAACGTGCTTTCCGAGGCACGGAGGAGTCTTGGTATGTAATAAATGGTCACCCATCCACGGACCGACCTCGTCAAGCGTAGCTTAACCTTCGATCGACCCATGCGGCTGTTATAATTTAGCCACAAGCTCCTCTTAAAATGTAGGCAAAGTGAAGGTAAATTGAACTGTCATTCTTATACTAGACATTGACAGTTCACTTCACAAAAAATTTCACGGAGAAAATTTTACTGAATCAAATTGCAGTTCCTACAGACAGATACAGAGACAGATAGCTATTTTTATAACGATTGCCTTCAACCCTTTCAATTTTCAAAGTAATAATCACCCACCTTGTTTGATTTAATTTCAGGACCACCATACATCAGATCTCTGCCACCAGTGAAAGTACAAAGCGGGGAGTCTGTTAATCTAAGATGTCCGTTCTATGGATATCCAATAAGGTAATTAAGAAAATTTACATTTATGGGAACGAATTGTGAGTATAATAATATGTACAGATCTGCCTCACCCTTTGAGAAATACAGCAGTAGGAAATATTCTTCTAAAATCACTAGCTAAGCTAGGTGAAGTGTAGGCACTGTCAATGGTGTCCTAGCATTAGTATTAGAAATCAAAATTAAAACTCATTTGGATTAGGCTGAGAATCAGCACTTCTTGAACGTCAAAAATATTTAAGACAGTCCCGCAAAACGAGCACCCTTCACCACTTCCTAGTGTTTTTGCTGGGAAGAAGAAGTTGCGGAACAAACTCCCCAGCAACACGTTTGGCTGATTCGTTTATTTAGATGGTAGCTTACTTCTCCTTCACTTCAACGAGGAGATTTTTACCATCTGACTTGAGCATACGGTCCTGATTTCGAGTCGAGCAGCAGCCCGGATTCTGTGTTTTTATCCCATTGATATTGCTAAAAGGCAAACTTAACTGACGTTGGGTGTACTAATATTACATCTGCTTGTGTTTAAACATTCCGAGAATACAGGGGTGATGAAATGATAATACCCAATAGGCAGACTGGCTTGATCTTATATTTATGCTATAAAACCTCCTTTTACATTTCAGCAAAATCGATTGGGAGTCCCAAGGCAAGCTGCTAACCTCCAACGCAATCTTCCAGTCCCGTTACAAGAGATCGCACCAAAAGCGCAAAACTAGACGAAACGCACCAAGTGTCAATATTAATGGAATTCTTTCCATACCTGAAGTATCTAAAGAATCCAGTGGTTCTGTATACACTTGCATAGTAACCAGTCCATCAGGAGAAATGGCTAGGAGAGCCTTCGAAATCCAGGTCATAGAAGCTCCTGTACTTGATGATCTGCTGCTAGGAACAAATCTACAAGAAGGACAGATTGTAAATATATATTGTAATGTGAGGACTGGAGACTTGCCAATACATTTTGAGTGGCTGAAAGATGGGAAGAGGATTCCTAGTGGTTTGAAGGTGAGATTACTGTTTTGCGTTCAAGTTTTGTTACCACAAAGAATGTTTCACGTGATCTTAAAGATCTACCGAATCCAGTTTATTATTAATTGTTACTCATCCGTCACTTGTCTCCAAACGTTCATTTAGAAATCAGCGTCAGACAGGATCTCAGCCTGCATCTGTCTGGCATTACCGCTGAAATGAACCTTTTGGTGCAGCCGTGAGACATGCCATTTTTGTGTCTCTTTTTTGTGTTATTGTGTTTTTGCTGTGAGGTATCGAGCTGTTGCCAATAAATGTTTTTTTTTCTTTCTTTCTTTCTTTCTTTCTATACCCGTGTAGCCGTAACTACTAACCTAATAGTCAAGCTATGTGTTAAAGATATAGCATAAAAAAATTACCTAAAATTTACATCATGACCATTCATCACTATCTTCTTACCCTCATGTATTTGTGGTCGACGTAGCTCGTCATCTTATTTCGTACATTCTATTTACCGTTATCTCTATAGTCACCTTCTTCCTAGCCATATCATCGGAGGTCATGGGTTCGATTCCCACCCGAGACAAACGTTTGTGTGATGAGCTCGATTATTTGTTTCGTGTCTGGGTGTAAACATTTATTTATTAATTCCTTCTCATTCCATCACATCAATTTTGCCCATACCATGACAACAGATTTCTTCACCAATAATAACCACAAAATTATTTTACAGGTAGTCGAAAGAAACTCGGAGCTGTTCAGTGCCCTTGTAATTAAGAAAGTGTCCTTAGAACATTGCGGTACATATACTTGCGTAGCTTCCAACCACGTGGCTAAGGTCAATAGATCTACAGAACTGTACATAAAAGGTAACGTCTTTAGTCCACAATTAATTTTGATAAAGAAATGTCAACTTTATACTCATGTTCTATAAGTTCACGTTCAAGTGCAAATGCTACAAAAATCACAATTATTTCGCAATATTCATTTATTAAATGTGTTTATCAAACTTTATTTCGTTCAATCACAATAGTCGCTTCAGGAAGAAAAAAGGTTTCAACACTTAATTTGGTGGTAAAGTTCATATTGGGAGTCTACTACGCGGTAGAAGCACACTGAAAATAAAGGAGATGTTTCTTTTTCGGCCATCAGATGTACGTATGTCGAAAAAAAAGGAAAAAATACCACGAAATGGGGAAAAATAGTATCTGGTGAATTAGAGTCTGATTTGTTGTGTACAAAAAATAATAGTTTTTCAATTATTGCCATGTTTTATTCAACATGGCGTCTCGTTTGCTTGCATACTTCATTCGTTCTGAAATCATGTCTTATCAAATCCATTAAACATAGAAAATAATTATAAAATGTGAGTATTCTTGTACGGTTAAAAATAAATTACTATTATTCTCTTGTACATATTTTGGGTAAATATAATTAAGTGTGATGATTTCATCGTTTCAAAAATCTTTTGTCTCCATTTTTGAAATGTGTTTCTGAACGAATTAAAAAAACAGCTTGACTTGAAACTCATTTATGTCACTTGTCAAGTTGTCAGTGACAATTTCGTTCGACTCGATTTGATTTTGGCTTTCGTGGTTTTCAGTGTTATTTTGCATTTTCTCAATTTTATACTACTACAACTTCGGTTTTGTGATATCTGCTCATTCTTGGATTGACTTTGGCTTTGTTTAGCGGTACTCGAACTCAGAAATCTGCGATTTGGATTCGTCTGCTCATTGGAAATCTGTTTTACTTACATTGAAGGTAAATTATTGAAAAATATTTGTAAATCAGTTGGATTAAGTTGGAAACACAAGGTTTACCTCATTGTTTTTTGCAGATCCTTTGGTTTGTTGGAAAATGGCTTGTGTGAAGTGCAATAAAGGGATACTTAGTGATGAAGTCATTATATTGCAGCAGATTTAGGTCCAGAGCTTTTGTTTAATTTTTTAACAAGACATGGCTCAAGAGGTAAGAATATAATTTTTAAACAAACAGTTTCAAACATGTGCGACTCAACATGTAATAGGTATCACTGGGTTTCATGTTGGAACTTATATTAAATGTAAAAACAAATGTTAAATACAAACACATGAATGCAACAAAGATTTTGAGTTTGAGTTTTATCCTTTCAACTGTCAAATGACTATAAACAGTTCTTAATATGTTAACAAGGTATTATGAACTTGTTTTCAGAGTATATATAAGTATGTTTTCAGATTGCTCCTGATGCTGCGTTATGCAAGGCATGTTGTAACTCAATTAATAATCTTCTTGAGAGTACTCATAGTAGTACTAAAGTAACGCAGGATAATGGAATAGGACCCATCAGTGAAACATATGAATCAAATGTATGTGTCTGTGTCATAATGTATGTGGTGCCTTTTATCTTTAATCTCAAGGAGGTTGCATAATTTAACGAGTGGCCTCAGAGAGATGCAATATCTAATTTAATTGCCCCAAGACAGGTACCTATCATTTGCAAACAGTTCACTTTGCTTTTTTTTTGGTTTTTACAACAATTTATAGTATCACTAACATCATGATAATAATTTCAAATACCAGATGGTGCCATTGTTTGCCATTGATGTAAGGTGAGTGCCTGCAGGCTGGTAGATGTATCTATCAGATCTCTTTCTCTCTCAGAGAAGATCACACAGTATTCCACATGGTCCTGAGAGAGATGAAATCACAGCCCGGATAACTCCACAACAGGTCTGTTACCTACTGTATATATGCATTATGTATGATTTTTATATATGTTAAGATTACACTTACAATTCTCCTGCAATAGACTGATTCAAGCGATAAGAAAGTAATGATTGTCAATTGTATGGGAAAAATACATAATAAAACTATGAAAATGTTTTATCAAGCTTGGTAAAAATCCTAACAAATGTATTATTTTTAGATACCCTCTGGAGGCAGAGTATGTTATTCATGCTGGGTATCTGCTAGAAGAAATGTACAGCGTGCAGCCAATCTTCACCTTAATAGTAGGAATGTTTGTGTTGTATGTTCAACATCAACATTGATACGTTGCACACATTTGTTCCTGAATGCTCCAGAAAGAGATGTCATTTCTAGAAGAATATAACCTAGACAGGTGTGTAAAATAGTTAACTGTAAATCTATGTAGTATGTGGTTTTTATCTGTATATGACTTGTAAGAATCCCTTATCAATAAAATACTATGACTACTATGTATTGATCTGTGAATGTGTGAGTTTATTCTGTATTGTTTTTACAGGTCAGTTATCGTTCATTGGTGTGCAATGTTTGTTGGACTCGGGCTAGAAGTGCTGTTTGTTTAGAATATGAACCACCTATCGTCGAAGCTGACTCTAATCCAAACTAACCTCCACAGGTTTTGCCCATTACATATAATTAAACTCATACAAAAAAGTTGGTATATCTAGTTCGAGTTGTTTTGTACCAGGTTGTACAAACATAGAACGACACATAGTGTCTGTGTACTTGATGATGTATCAGTAAGAGAAGAAGAATAAAGTTTTAAATCCTGATTTGTTCTTTTATTTCTTTTTTTTTTGGAGAGTCCCTACACTCCTTCTGTAGTTCACCAAAGGTTTAACATCCCTCAGAAAGCATGTTAAGCCTAATGGCTTACTTATTTATTGATCTCCATCGTCATTTGAAGATATTTGACAGTTGTTATGGATAGATAAAAGTCAGTAGGTAAATCTGATACCAATATTTACAAATGGTAGGTACCATGTTACCCAGTTACCGCGCTCTTTATATTCTGCGGCATCCAGCTTAACTTGAAGCCGACCCAAAAAGCAATGACCTTTTCTCCAATGGTTTTGGGGTCGGCCGGTACCTTGTTCTCCAATTATGTACCTACTTACATTTTTAATTTCAATCTTACTAGTACCATACCAATCTATTCAATAATTACAGCATCATTATTGCATATTCTGTATAACATTAGACAAATGAGACCGGTTAGCTGAAGGAAATGTATTGAAATAAACGCATCCAGCAGGGATTCAACAGAGTAGGTTTTAACTTTTATATGATAAGCCAATACTCCCTAAAGAAATGATTCTTGATCTTGCTTTAGTGAACCACTTTTTTCTAATATTTTTTATGAAAGATCACAGTAATTATGATCTTAGACTATTAATGATTTATTTGTTCGATGAACAAAAACTAAACAATTATATTATAGGTTAAGTAAACGTCATCTCTACAACCTGTCATGGATGGCTGTCAATAACCCTTAGGACAAACGTCAAACTTTTTCAATTTTAATTTTGTACACAAAAACCATATGTTATTATGTAAAAAAAATAACTTTATTCTATTCAGGGGTAAGTTTCGCAGCTTCGCTGATGACGTACATGTTATGGCCGGAGGCCCATACAAAAATGAAACATGTCCTTTGCCAGAACGTTTTTAGACTGGTCTTATAACTGGATCCAAAACATACATTGTTATGACTACTCAAAGTTCACCAAAGACTGTGTTACTCTATTTCAGTCGCACCGAAATGGTTGGAGGAACCTAACAACTCTTCTCTTCTCCTTGGTAGAAGAGGTACAGTGTCATGCAGTGCCAGCGGCTACCCGCAGCCCCAAGTTCACTGGATGAAGAAAGATGGTACGATATTAATATTATTAACGACTTTAGTTTTCATGGAACCTAGTATTAGTCGAAGTTCAAGCATTTTAGCCTTTTTTCTGTACTTATTCATTTCACTTTATAATTTTAATAAAAATACTACGAATCCTAGGAGCCCTTTCGGTGACTTTTTCAACAATGGGCCGGTTCAGACCCGCCGAAACGTAAGTAAAGCGCGTTTTATTTGAATCAATATCACCGTTACATCTCTCAAAATAAATTCGAAAATAAACCACGTGACTCAGTCGGCGTTAATGCTCTCTGATTAGCAGACGATTATTTATTTTCAACTCTTTTTCATGCTATGCAAAGTTGATAATTCATTGTGAGAAACATGACATAAGGTAGTATATACCTTAATCAGTACACGTCTAGAAGCCACGGGAACGGAACGGCCGAAAGTTATTCATATTTTATATTACTCATAAACAGAATAGCCTGTAAAATTTTGCTCATTATTTCCAAACAGACTGTATAGTACTATTATAGTGTATAAATTGAATATTTTTCTGTGTACTCTTCTGAAACGTATAACTGTAAAGTTTCAACAAACTCCGTTTAGTGGTTTTACGAGTAAGATTAACATTGAGTAGGATAGTTTATATCACCCAGAGTTAGTAAAACAGTCATTAAGCTTTAAAATGATCTCTCTCTGTTATTTCCAGCTCTTCTGGGCACATGGCAACCAGTTCTGGAGCTGGCTGGTGGTGGCATCCTCAGTCTGCCCAACGGGACCCTCATTATTGAGGAGGTGTCTCTTACTGATGAAGGATTGTATTCCTGCAACGTGGAAAATGGAGTGGGACAGCCTTTAAGCAAGACTATTTGGATGAGTGTTAATAGTATGTACGATAATTAAAACATTATTAAACAGATTTGTTTAACCAACTCTTTAAAAATTAACTTGAGACGATTCGAAATTCCCACGACAATAATTCACTTTGAGGTGGTAAAAAGTTCATCCAAATTCATTAAGCAGTTTTAGCAAAATGGGAAATCTAATATACCCACATCGATCAACTTTCGCATTTATATTATCAGTGTAGTTTAGTTCTTAATTTTTTAGGTTTCCATGCCAAAGTGGTAAAAAAGAAACCGTTGAATTAGTACTTCGTTTGTCTGTCTATTTTATAATTTGATCGATTTAATGGTCCTGGCTTTGCATTTAACATAACCAATTTATTTCAATACTTAACTAAAGAAAAGGGAGGATCCTCCGACCAGACGGATGTTGTATCAGGTGAGCTACTACTGCCCGACGGTTGTACGTTCAATCGCTCGGATCTTTAAATATCGCGATCTGGGATGTCAGTCTTTAGTTCGATTGTGGCGAGATAGATGTCACTACTTAGTTACTGGGAACACCGTACCCTTTGCTAAGACAGAAACCTAGAAGTTTTTCTTTTACTCATTTCAGAGCCTGTCCACTTCGAATCCTCTTCTACTAATGTGACGTCACGGCTCGGTCACCCGGTCACACTAGAGTGTCGACCACTAGGAGACGAGCCCATCAGAGTCACTTGGACCCATGGCGGAAATGCTTTGGATTTTATTACTCAAAGGTTAGTTCATTATTCTGAAAATAAATAAGAAATGGCCCTGTGTTTTTTTAAAGGCACAGTGTTCAAGCTCAATATAGTGCAGATTGAATTTAATAGATGGCGTTGTCAAAATACGTCACTAGTACATCGCGGTGTTAAGATTCTCCGCGAGTTAACGACCTCGGAGGTAATTTAGGTTCAAAAAGAAGAATAAAAATAGTACGTTGAAATTCAGGTGTTTTATTACCTAACCTGAGACCTGAGTTACAGCAGTTCCAGTTCAGTGCGCCCTGAGCCGTGACCAAGGCTCGAACACACAGTCTTTACATAAAAAAGAATAAAAATTGTTTTGTGCTCGGTTACGTTATATAGCTCCAAATCAATAAAATAACAGACAACCAGTGCCTCATAACAGCATTAAAGGGATTCAGTAGGTGAGCAATTTAGACAGTCTTATACTTTGAAATTTTTCCCACGATGTTTTGATCCATCTCTGTGTGTTAGAATCCTTCTCAAAAGAGTTCTGTTGAGAGTTGTGTTTCAGAAGCCAACTCAGAAGCCTTCCGAGAGTTCGAAAACTCACTCTCTTTATGTAATCGATGATCACAAAGCCAATACTTTAATTTCAGAGCAAAGATATCAGAATCGAAGACAGCTCTTGGCGTGATGAGCACCATCAACCTTCAGTATTCAGAGACGGGAGACGCAGGACTGTACCAGTGCAGAGCCACCAACCCATATGGAACTGCTAGTTTTAGCGTGTATCTTACTATATTGGGTAAGGAATTTTTGTATTATTTTGGTAGCCAGCACCAGGAGACCATTCAGACAACTTCAAACTCATACACAATATTTGCACATCCTAATCTATAGTAATATTATAAAGAGGAAAGGTTTGATTGTTTGTTTGTTTGCATTGAATAGGCTCCGCAACTACTGGACTGATTTGAAAAATTCTTTCACCGTTGTAAAGCTACATTATCCCCGGGTGACATAGGCTACTTTTTAACCGACTTAAAAAAAGGACGAGGTTCTATGTTCGTGTGTATGTATTTTTTATCCCTGTATTCCCACGGGACCGGGAACTACGCGGGTGAAACCGCGTGGCTAGTAATATTATAAACGTGAATGTTTGTGAGTACGGATGGATGGATGGATGTGTGTTACTCTTTATCGTAAAAACTATTGAATGGATTTTAATAAAAAATTGGTGTGGAGTTAGCTGACACCCTGGATTAGCAAATAGGCTACTTTTTATACCTGTACTCTCACGGGAACGGGACCTATGCGGGTAAAACCGCGGGACATCTGCGAGTATTAATATAATATTATGTTTGAACTTAAAATTAGCAATATAATCGTGCATACATTATTTACAAATAAAGTCAAAAATAACCCTTCTTGTCTATTGAAGCTTAGAACCTTACAAGAGGCAAGGTCATGATCTGGTTTGCGTACAATATGTCGTCCTATTGGTGATACCCACACGTGTCTAAATAAATCGACTTTCATTACTATTATTTAGTTGCTGTTAGTTTTTTTCATTGTTGTTAACATTACCGTGCCCTTTTTTACAGTTAATTGGTCGCATAATCTTCTTCCATATTTCTTAGTTATACATAAACTCAGCATCCGTCCAGCCTTTTCCCCCTAAAGTGGGGTTCAGCTTTCAATTTAACCGGAGGCAGCTGAATACTAGTGTTTTGTATGGAGCGACTGCCTCTCAGACCTCCACAACCCATTTACTGGGTAACACGATACCTTTTAAGATTTCTTTTAGCCATTATCATTAGATAAGATCACCCATTGTAGCTCTTTAAGTCATTATTCGAAAGTATTCATTGTGTACATTTTACCTTTCAATCGTGTTAATTATAGACACAATAGAAAGACAATGACAGCTCGGACACTGGTGTCCTCTTGGGGTTTAATGAATTAAGAGTATTCTATTCTACCATATTTTATAATTCCATTTTAGAGCCCCCCACTCCGCCATCAGACCTACGCATCGAGACAGTGCGCTCCCGCACTGCCACCGTATCCTGGCGGGACACGCTCAGAGCGCATGCGCGGCACTACACGCTACAGTACACACACATGCACTACAGTGATGCTGTATGGGAGCATGCTACAACTATGAATGTTACAAGGTAAGGGAAATTTCTACACTATGCTTTCTAAAGTACAAAAGAGGAAGAAGAGATTAGATTTTTGTAGAGATTTAACTCAAAAACGACTTAACCGATTTTGAAAATTCTTTCGCCATTGGAAAGGTATATTATCACCGAGTAATATAGGCTTATTATTTTAATTTCAAAAAGAAAAGGTGGGGAGATATTATAGTCCAAAGTGAAAAATACGAAATTCACGCGGATGACCTCGCGAGCGAAGTTCTAGAATCAGAAATTTATTGACTTCAGGTAATTTCCATCCATCAACAAATCATAAACAAAAAAACGAAATAAACACAATTGGAATAAAATAACAATTTAAAATGTTGTCTTTAGCGCCACCTAGCGGGAAAATGGGTGACAGCCAGTTGTATGTTTTTCCTTAAGTATATTTTTTTCAGTTTGCAACTTTAAATTTCGAACCATTGCAGCTTTGTCTCCACTTCTTGTTATCGAGTTGTTTACTGACTAACCTGGCGTGAAAGTCTTGTTGCTGCCGATGATTAAGCTTTCCTTCACCGCTTTTGAAGCAAGTGTTAATTATATCATACGCAAAATGAATTCGATTCATCAGAGTTGCGTGCCTTGGATTTGAATTAGCTATAACTTTGAAGTCCATCGGTCGCATCACTTGTCTAGTGGTGATCACTAGGCTGGTGACTCTTCTTGTAGTCATTCTCTCATTTTGTTTCAATATTTCCGTTTTGTACGCCCGAAGAGTCAATAATAATAATAATTACTTTATTTCGGACCAAATAATCCATAGAGTGTTAGTAACAGAAAAACTTATTACCTAATTTTAGTAACAATTTTATTGATCTCCGCACAAACTGCTGTACAACATTCATTGTCAATGTTACAACCTTTTTTATTATTTCCGTCGCCCTCACTTACATAGACATTTATTGTTTTGTCGGTGGTTCTCGGTAATAATATGTGTATTCCATGTCTGCCAGCCTCCTCGCTCGAACTTTGTAAGGGATATACCAAAAAACGGGTCTTTTCGGCAAATATTGCTCGACCGTTACGTCACTGTACCTTTCTGTAATCCTTTACGATTTTACGGAAGCCTTTGTGTGCGAGCCCAATTCACACCTGGCAAGTTTTTTCAAACGTTCTCACATAATGCTTCATGGTACTCACTTCTCGCATGATCATCATCATCATCATCACCTGCCCAGCCTTTTCCCAACTACGTTGGGGTCGGCTTGAAATTTGACCGGATTCAGCTGAATACCAGTGTTTAACATGGAGCGATCTGACCTCCACAACAGACATATGATCTGACCAAGATTTTGTCAGGACTATAAAGGAGACTGGGACCTCTGAGTTTCTTCTCAGAACTTCTCAGAATAGTCAGATAATGAAACACAAACCTCACTAGTTAAAAAAAGGTGTTAAAAAGAGTTTGTAATAGCCAAAATTCAAAGAAATAATTATCATTGAAGTATAAATAGTTTGTAACTCTACCGTATTAATTCATTTTATTTACAGAAAAGAACAAGAGCTTCGTCAAAATGTAGAACTACAAAACCTCAGACCAGCCACGCCGTATGCCGTCCGCGTGGCTACAGGCAACCAGGTCGGCGTCTCCTTGTATACAGCACCTGTTCATTTTACTACTCACGAAGAAGGTACGTCTAGTGCTTTACTCATAGATTAGCTATCTATGTAGTTTCTGAATGAATAATCATCTGCCTGTAATAGCCGGTTTCTGGTCTGTCCAGATCTAACTGAGGGCTAGTAATAGTATGGAGTATCGCGAGCGAGTCCCAGTCAGATCACACTGGCATTAAAACTATATTAAAGTTTGAAATTCCGGGTGCAGCTCCATCGTCAGCCCCGGTAGCGGTGGTAGCGGAACAGACAGAGCGCGCGGGCGAGCTGCGCGTCACGTGGGGCGCGCCGCCGCACGACGCGCAGCACGGCGTGCTCGCGGGGTACCAGGTCAAGGCGCTGCCGCAGGTGGGGGCGGGAGGTGAGATGGACTTAACAATAACTAAAGCAGACGGAGCGCGCGGGCGAGCTGCGCGTCACGTGGGGCGCGCCGCCGCACGACGCGCAGCACGGCGTGCTCGCGGGGTACCAGGTCAAGGCGCTGCCGCAGGTGGGGGCGGGAGGTGAGATGGACTTAACAATAACTAAAGCAGACGGAGCGCGCGGGCGAGCTGCGCGTCACGTGGGGCGCGCCGCCGCACGACGCGCAGCACGGCGTGCTCGCGGGGTACCAGGTCAAGGCGCTGCCGCAGGTGGGGGCGGGAGGTGAGATGGACTTAACAATAACTAAAGCAGACGGAGCGCGCGGGCGAGCTGCGCGTCACGTGGGGCGCGCCGCCGCACGACGCGCAGCACGGCGTGCTCGCGGGGTACCAGGTCAAGGCGCTGCCGCAGGTGGGGGCGGGAGGTGAGATGGACTTAACAATAACTAAAGCAGACGGAGCGCGCGGGCGAGCTGCGCGTCACGTGGGGCGCGCCGGCGCACGACGCGCAGCACGGCGTGCTCGCGGGGTACCAGGTCAAGGCGCTGCCGCAGGTGGGGGCGGGAGGTGAGATGGACTTAACAATAACTAAAGCAGACGGAGCGCGCGGGCGAGCTGCGCGTCACGTGGGGCGCGCCGCCGCACGACGCGCAGCACGGCGTGCTCGCGGGGTACCAGGTCAAGGCGCTGCCGCAGGTGGGGGCGGGAGGTGAGATGGACTTAACAATAACTAAAGCAGACGGAGCGCGCGGGCGAGCTGCGCGTCACGTGGGGCGCGCCGCCGCACGACGCGCAGCACGGCGTGCTCGCGGGGTACCAGGTCAAGGCGCTGCCGCAGGTGGGGGCGGGAGGTGAGATGGACTTAACAATAACTAAAGCAGACGGAGCGCGCGGGCGAGCTGCGCGTCACGTGGGGCGCGCCGCCGCACGACGCGCAGCACGGCGTGCTCGCGGGGTACCAGGTCAAGGCGCTGCCGCAGGTGGGGGCGGGAGGTGAGATGGACTTAACAATAACTAAAGCAGACGGAGCGCGCGGGCGAGCTGCGCGTCACGTGGGGCGCGCCGCCGCACGACGCGCAGCACGGCGTGCTCGCGGGGTACCAGGTCAAGGCGCTGCCGCAGGTGGGGGCGGGAGGTGAGATGGACTTAACAATAACTAAAGCAGACGGAGCGCGCGGGCGAGCTGCGCGTCACGTGGGGCGCGCCGCCGCACGACGCGCAGCACGGCGTGCTCGCGGGGTACCAGGTCAAGGCGCTGCCGCAGGTGGGGGCGGGAGGTGAGATGGACTTAACAATAACTAAAGCAGACGGAGCGCGCGGGCGAGCTGCGCGTCACGTGGGGCGCGCCGCCGCACGACGCGCAGCACGGCGTGCTCGCGGGGTACCAGGTCAAGGCGCTGCCGCAGGTGGGGGCGGGAGGTGAGATGGACTTAACAATAACTAAAGCAGACGGAGCGCGCGGGCGAGCTGCGCGTCACGTGGGGCGCGCCGCCGCACGACGCGCAGCACGGCGTGCTCGCGGGGTACCAGGTCAAGGCGCTGCCGCAGGTGGGGGCGGGAGGTGAGATGGACTTAACAATAACTAAAGCAGACGGAGCGCGCGGGCGAGCTGCGCGTCACGTGGGGCGCGCCGCCGCACGACGCGCAGCACGGCGTGCTCGCGGGGTACCAGGTCAAGGCGCTGCCGCAGGTGGGGGCGGGAGGTGAGATGGACTTAACAATAACTAAAGCAGACGGAGCGCGCGGGCGAGCTGCGCGTCACGTGGGGCGCGCCGCCGCACGACGCGCAGCACGGCGTGCTCGCGGGGTACCAGGTCAAGGCGCTGCCGCAGGTGGGGGCGGGAGGTGAGATGGACTTAACAATAACTAAAGCAGACGGAGCGCGCGGGCGAGCTGCGCGTCACGTGGGGCGCGCCGCCGCACGACGCGCAGCACGGCGTGCTCGCGGGGTACCAGGTCAAGGCGCTGCCGCAGGTGGGGGCGGGAGGTGAGATGGACTTAACAATAACTAAAGCAGACGGAGCGCGCGGGCGAGCTGCGCGTCACGTGGGGCGCGCCGCCGCACGACGCGCAGCACGGCGTGCTCGCGGGGTACCAGGTCAAGGCGCTGCCGCAGGTGGGGGCGGGAGGTGAGATGGACTTAACAATAACTAAAGCAGACGGAGCGCGCGGGCGAGCTGCGCGTCACGTGGGGCGCGCCGCCGCACGACGCGCAGCACGGCGTGCTCGCGGGGTACCAGGTCAAGGCGCTGCCGCAGGTGGGGGCGGGAGGTGAGATGGACTTAACAATAACTAAAGCAGACGGAGCGCGCGGGCGAGCTGCGCGTCACGTGGGGCGCGCCGGCGCACGACGCGCAGCACGGCGTGCTCGCGGGGTACCAGGTCAAGGCGCTGCCGCAGGTGGGGGCGGGAGGTGAGATGGACTTAACAATAACTAAAGCAGACGGAGCGCGCGGGCGAGCTGCGCGTCACGTGGGGCGCGCCGCCGCACGACGCGCAGCACGGCGTGCTCGCGGGGTACCAGGTCAAGGCGCTGCCGCAGGTGGGGGCGGGAGGTGAGATGGACTTAACAATAACTAAAGCAGACGGAGCGCGCGGGCGAGCTGCGCGTCACGTGGGGCGCGCCGCCGCACGACGCGCAGCACGGCGTGCTCGCGGGGTACCAGGTCAAGGCGCTGCCGCAGGTGGGGGCGGGAGGTGAGATGGACTTAACAATAACTAAAGCAGACGGAGCGCGCGGGCGAGCTGCGCGTCACGTGGGGCGCGCCGCCGCACGACGCGCAGCACGGCGTGCTCGCGGGGTACCAGGTCAAGGCGCTGCCGCAGGTGGGGGCGGGAGGTGAGATGGACTTAACAATAACTAAAGCAGACGGAGCGCGCGGGCGAGCTGCGCGTCACGTGGGGCGCGCCGCCGCACGACGCGCAGCACGGCGTGCTCGCGGGGTACCAGGTCAAGGCGCTGCCGCAGGTGGGGGCGGGAGGTGAGATGGACTTAACAATAACTAAAGCAGACGGAGCGCGCGGGCGAGCTGCGCGTCACGTGGGGCGCGCCGCCGCACGACGCGCAGCACGGCGTGCTCGCGGGGTACCAGGTCAAGGCGCTGCCGCAGGTGGGGGCGGGAGGTGAGATGGACTTAACAATAACTAAAGCAGACGGAGCGCGCGGGCGAGCTGCGCGTCACGTGGGGCGCGCCGCCGCACGACGCGCAGCACGGCGTGCTCGCGGGGTACCAGGTCAAGGCGCTGCCGCAGGTGGGGGCGGGAGGTGAGATGGACTTAACAATAACTAAAGCAGACGGAGCGCGCGGGCGAGCTGCGCGTCACGTGGGGCGCGCCGCCGCACGACGCGCAGCACGGCGTGCTCGCGGGGTACCAGGTCAAGGCGCTGCCGCAGGTGGGGGCGGGAGGTGAGATGGACTTAACAATAACTAAAGCAGACGGAGCGCGCGGGCGAGCTGCGCGTCACGTGGGGCGCGCCGCCGCACGACGCGCAGCACGGCGTGCTCGCGGGGTACCAGGTCAAGGCGCTGCCGCAGGTGGGGGCGGGAGGTGAGATGGACTTAACAATAACTAAAGCAGACGGAGCGCGCGGGCGAGCTGCGCGTCACGTGGGGCGCGCCGCCGCACGACGCGCAGCACGGCGTGCTCGCGGGGTACCAGGTCAAGGCGCTGCCGCAGGTGGGGGCGGGAGGTGAGATGGACTTAACAATAACTAAAGCAGACGGAGCGCGCGGGCGAGCTGCGCGTCACGTGGGGCGCGCCGCCGCACGACGCGCAGCACGGCGTGCTCGCGGGGTACCAGGTCAAGGCGCTGCCGCAGGTGGGGGCGGGAGGTGAGATGGACTTAACAATAACTAAAGCAGACGGAGCGCGCGGGCGAGCTGCGCGTCACGTGGGGCGCGCCGCCGCACGACGCGCAGCACGGCGTGCTCGCGGGGTACCAGGTCAAGGCGCTGCCGCAGGTGGGGGCGGGAGGTGAGATGGACTTAACAATAACTAAAGCAGACGGAGCGCGCGGGCGAGCTGCGCGTCACGTGGGGCGCGCCGCCGCACGACGCGCAGCACGGCGTGCTCGCGGGGTACCAGGTCAAGGCGCTGCCGCAGGTGGGGGCGGGAGGTGAGATGGACTTAACAATAACTAAAGCAGACGGAGCGCGCGGGCGAGCTGCGCGTCACGTGGGGCGCGCCGCCGCACGACGCGCAGCACGGCGTGCTCGCGGGGTACCAGGTCAAGGCGCTGCCGCAGGTGGGGGCGGGAGGTGAGATGGACTTAACAATAACTAAAGCAGACGGAGCGCGCGGGCGAGCTGCGCGTCACGTGGGGCGCGCCGCCGCACGACGCGCAGCACGGCGTGCTCGCGGGGTACCAGGTCAAGGCGCTGCCGCAGGTGGGGGCGGGAGGTGAGATGGACTTAACAATAACTAAAGCAGACGGAGCGCGCGGGCGAGCTGCGCGTCACGTGGGGCGCGCCGCCGCACGACGCGCAGCACGGCGTGCTCGCGGGGTACCAGGTCAAGGCGCTGCCGCAGGTGGGGGCGGGAGGTGAGATGGACTTAACAATAACTAAAGCAGACGGAGCGCGCGGGCGAGCTGCGCGTCACGTGGGGCGCGCCGCCGCACGACGCGCAGCACGGCGTGCTCGCGGGGTACCAGGTCAAGGCGCTGCCGCAGGTGGGGGCGGGAGGTGAGATGGACTTAACAATAACTAAAGCAGACGGAGCGCGCGGGCGAGCTGCGCGTCACGTGGGGCGCGCCGCCGCACGACGCGCAGCACGGCGTGCTCGCGGGGTACCAGGTCAAGGCGCTGCCGCAGGTGGGGGCGGGAGGTGAGATGGACTTAACAATAACTAAAGCAGACGGAGCGCGCGGGCGAGCTGCGCGTCACGTGGGGCGCGCCGCCGCACGACGCGCAGCACGGCGTGCTCGCGGGGTACCAGGTCAAGGCGCTGCCGCAGGTGGGGGCGGGAGGTGAGATGGACTTAACAATAACTAAAGCAGACGGAGCGCGCGGGCGAGCTGCGCGTCACGTGGGGCGCGCCGCCGCACGACGCGCAGCACGGCGTGCTCGCGGGGTACCAGGTCAAGGCGCTGCCGCAGGTGGGGGCGGGAGGTGAGATGGACTTAACAATAACTAAAGCAGACGGAGCGCGCGGGCGAGCTGCGCGTCACGTGGGGCGCGCCGCCGCACGACGCGCAGCACGGCGTGCTCGCGGGGTACCAGGTCAAGGCGCTGCCGCAGGTGGGGGCGGGAGGTGAGATGGACTTAACAATCATTAAAACTTTACGTTTTTTCTGAAAATAAATTTATCGCGAACATTGATCAACATTCAACTGTAAACTAAATTGGGTTATTAATTTATTTAGTTTTTTTCCATTACACTGTCCTGGTAAACCTAGAGGAGTATTAAGGCAACTTAACAGTTCTCACATTAAGTACCTGTCCCAAATTATAATTTTAGAACATTTTCGTTTCACTTCCCTTGTTTACATTAGCAAACAGAAATATGAACACTACCTGCATAAGAATATGGTTTAAGTTGGTATAAATAGTCAACCTGTAGGGGCTTAGTAAATAAAATCTAATACTACTTGAATCCATTCTAAAGTTTTTAAACTTCATGCAGTTTCAGATGAAGCCGACACGCGAACTGTCAAAGTGTCGCAACTGTCAGGCAAGCAAGAAACTTTGTTGAGTGGCCTGCTGAAGAACACCAGGTGAGTACTGATAAATAAAAGACGTGCGTTCGTACTGAGCGTATATTCAACTGAGAACTGTTCGAGACAACCGTGCGCGCTTACTTATGATTACCCACATATATAACACCTTCACCCTTAATTTCTACTATAGATACTTATAACTAACACAAAAACAACAGCTGTGAATTATTGCTAAACATACTTCTATATTAGACTGGAACAAATAACATAAATATGCTAAATTACAATTAATTTACAAAGCATGATTAGGCATAATTTATACAGTACCTACATCTACTTCCCTAATTTATTTGTAACAGTCCTCGATACCATATCGTCTTACTGGCTTACGAACACGCCGAACATTAGGCGGTTCATTAGATTCATTGTTGTTCGAGCTTTGATTATCTATTTCCTGCACATTGGGCACGCTACACGTTTTTAGCGGTGTTGCTGCTAACACAGTATTCGTATTGTCGGTTGGTTTTGGTGATAAGTTCTCGGCTACCAACGGTGCGGACGGGTTCGAGCCCCCGACTGGTGTACCGGACTTTTGGTCGTTGTCGAATGGGAAAATTAGCGAAGGGCGGAATCGTTTTACGGATTTTTCGCGTGCTGGGTGACTGTCACAATTATTACGAGTTAATTCTACTATCTCGGTTACATCTTTAGGCACTTTAAGCTTTAGTTGGTCGATATGTCTGTGTTCTTCGGTTCCGTTGATTGACCTAACTATGTAATCTGTACTACCTGTCCTCTCCATTACTGTCCCCGCCGTCCACTTATCCAAACCTCGATAGTCTCTAAACCAGACTTCGTCCCCTGATTTAAATTGTCTAACCCTTCCCCCAGCTGACTTTTCCGCCTGCTTCTGGCGAGCCTTTACTAATTGCTTCTGGTCTGGTTTTAAGCAATCTAGACGCATGCGCAAATTGCGCCCTATGCACATCTTTGCTGGACTTTCGCCGGTTGTATAGTGTGGTGTGTTTCTATAAGCCATTAGAAATCTACACAAGGATGCATGTATGTCTGTTTTTGACTTAATAGCTTTTTTTATATTTCGTTTACATAATTTTACTGCGTTTTCCGCCGCCCCATTCGAAGCCGGGTGATAAGGGGCTGAAAAAATTTGTTCAATCCCATTGGTGCTTAAGAATTGCTTAAACTCCGTACTGAAAAAGGGTGGACCGTTGTCACTAACCACTTGTTTTGGCAAACCGAATCTCGCCCACATTTCCCGTAATTCTTTAATTACTGCTTTCGCTGTAGTACTACTCATTTTAATTGCCTCTATCCACTTTGAATGTGCGTCCACTATTATAAGATAAGTTTGCCCTACTATCGGTCCCAAAAAATCAATGTGTATTCTAGTCCACGGGCGGTCTGGCCACGGCCAGGCGCGCGGTGCGTGCGCCGGGGGAGCGTCGGCTACCGCGGCACATATGGTGCAGGCACGACATGCTCCTTCTAAAGCCTCGTCTATGCCCGGCCACCACACATAGCTCCGTGCCAATGCCTTTGTTTTCACTACCCCCATATGACCCTCATGTAGCTCCGTGATTACTTTATCTCTGCACGAGTTTGGAATAATGACCCTGTGTCCCCACATAACACAACCTAATTCTAAATATAACTCATTTTTTCTATTAACATATGGTTGTAGCTCTCTCATTTCGATATCGTCCGGCCAACCGTCATTAATATATCTAGCTACTGTTTAATATGATATCAGAAGCCGTTTCTTTTTTTAATTTATGTGAGTCTAAGAGTAACGCTTCTGCAGCAAAATGTAAATATGTTTGTTCCGGGGTGTCTAATTCCTCTCTACAGACCCCCTCCTTATGCTTATTTATCAACCTAGACAAAACATCCGCTGTATTTTTATCTGTGCGAATATATTCTATATTGAAGTCATAAGCTGATAATTTAATAGCCCATCTCTGAAGTCGACTAGCCGCCGTGTTAGGAATACCAGCATGCGGTCCAAAAATTGTTACCAGCGGTTTATGGTCCGTACGCAAAGTGAACTTTCTACCAAATAAATATTGGTGAAATTTGTCCATTGCAAAAATAATCGCGAGCGCTTCTTTATGTATCTGACTATAGTGTTGTTCGGCGGAGGTAAGCGCGCGCGACGCGTACGCCACCACCCGCTCACTGTCGCCGGGCGCGCGCTGCGCCAGCACCGCGCCAAGCCCCCGCGAGCTTGCGTCGCATGTTACTATGCTCTCTAACGACATATCGTAATGAGTCAAAACTTCCGCACTACACAAAAGGTTTTTAATTGTATTAAATACTTTTGTATGTGACATTGTCCATTTCCAGTGTCTTCCCTTTTTGAGCAAGTCGTAAAGAGGACTAATGTGAGTGCTTAATTTTTTTATAAATTTCCCATAAAAATTAACCATTCCCAAAAACGATTTAAGTTCCGATACATTAGTTGGATGCGGCATCTCTAATATTGGTTTTAACTTTTCTGGGTTTGCTCGAACTCCCTCTTTATTTATGATGAACCCTAAATATTTCACTTGGTCCGCTATAAACTCACATTTTTCTTTCTTTATCTTTAAGCCGTTTGTTTCCAAAATACGAAACACTTGTTCTACACTTTTTAAATGTTGATCCAATGATTTACTTTTTATTAGAATGTCATCGTAAAATACTAATACGTCGGGGATATTTTTAAAGAGATTGGACATTAATTTTTGAAAAATTCCTGGACTAGAAGAGAGACCATACACTAATCGATTGTATTTAAACAGTCCTCTATGTGTGTTAATGACAGTATAGTTCCTTGCCGTTTCATTTAAAACTAACTGGTTATAAGCTTGTGATAAGTCTAGTTTGGTAAAATAATGATTGCCACTAAGGCCACTAAATAAATCTTCAACCTTTGGAACCGGGTACCTATCGACCAACAAAGCCTTGTTAAGTGTCACCTTATAATCCGCGCACAGTCGTATTCCGCCGTCCGCCTTCCTCGCTATGACCAATGGCGTGGCCCAGTCGGACCGGTCAACAGGCTCGATGACGCCGGCACGCAACATTGCGTCCAACTCTGCATCCACTCGCGGAAGCAGCGCGTACGGAACCGGGCGCGCGCGGCAGTAAATCGGCTGCGCTCCGGGCCGCACGTACAGTTTGACCTCTTCCCCGGTGTACTTGCCCAATGTGCCGTCAAATAATTTTACCTTACTTTTATACTTGACATTTGTTTCCAAGTACCCTATCGGATGAATAGCTGAGCCATCGTAAAATGTTAACTTTAATTTACATGTTTTCAGAGGTAAATTTTTAAACAACTTAGTGTATGTTGAATAGCTTATGCAAGATAACGCTGACCCCGTGTCGACTTCCATTGTGAAGGGTATATTGTTAATGTTAACTGTCATACACACCGGTCTATACTTAGCTAAGGACATCTGATACATTGCTTCCTCATCATCGCCCGACGCTTCCCGGCCCTCGCTGGAGCTGTCACCCGCAGCTGGTTCGCTCAGCCAGTGCGCTGCGCCTGCAGCGTCGCGGTTCGCGTCAGCCGCTGCGCTTCCTCGGTCGCGTGTACCACGTGCCGCCACTGCCGCGCCCCTGCGTCGCGTCCCGCCGTCCTTCCTCGCGCTGTGGTCGCTCGGACCGAGCGCGCGACCTCTGCGTGACCTTCCCCGCGTACCGTTGATGTTTGAATTTGCCGATGTATTACGGCGATCGAACTCCTTCTTCTTGCATACTCTGCGTAAATGGCCAATTTTTCCGCAGTAACTGCATTCGAAATCTTTGTACCTGCAGTTCTGCGAGCTATGGCCACTGCCTCCGCACGCTGAACAATTTCTGATTCCTAAATTGTAGATTTTCCCGCTAAGTTCCCGGTCCGAAACTTGTTCCCGCGAGCCCTCGACAGCTCCGGCGTCCCGCTCAGCCGCCTCCAGGGTATTGGCTAACTGCAGAGCTTTACTGTAGTCCAGATCATGTTCTGCGAATAACCTCTGGCGAATAAAATCGCTGCGCAGGCCGCACACAAACTGATCCCTTAGGTTTTCTTCTAAGCTCGTTTTAAACTCACAGTATCTAGCCATCTTTTTCAAGTCAGCCACGTAGTCCGCTATCAATTCGCCTGCTGCTTGCCGTCTTTGACGAAATCTATATCTTTCTGCCAAGATTGAGGGTGTCGGTTGCAGATGTGCACGCAGTAGACCCACCGCGGCCGTATATGTTAAGCTTGATGGCTTCCTAGGACTCGCTAACGTAGACAACAATTCGTAAGCTTGTTCCCCGATGATGGCGATTAACGTTGGCAACTTTAAATCGTCCGTTATCTTATTTGCCTGAAAGTACATTTCTAGCCGCTCCGCATATGCTGACCAGTTACCGGTTTTTACATCAAAGTCTTTGATCTTGCCCACAGACATTTTTATTATTGCCCACGATGACACGACACAATAAATCACATATAACTCTGCACCGAATAAAGTTTTTAATCCTCGTCGCCACTGATAAATAAAAGACGTGCGTTCGTACTGAGCGTATATTCAACTGAGAACTGTTCGAGACAACCGTGCGCGCTTACTTATGATTACCCACATATATAACAAGTACTTAGTACTTCATCATCATCATCACCATCTGACGTCAAACAATACAAACATACGTTAACTTATGCCTTTTTCTCATGGGGGTAGACAGAAAGTACGAAATGCGATATGCTACGATTCTTACATACTTCTTTTGCTTCGTTTACACATGCGTTTTTCGTTCATACATGCTGTCTTTCACACGCCGGTTGTGAGTACTACGCACCTGACCTTTCTAAAGAACGTCAAATAAATTGTAATTATTTTTTTAACATTTTAAACTTGAAACCCATACGCTTGGTCTATTATCATTTTATATTTCGAAAACACATCTTATTTTTAATGTTAGCGACAAAATTTGACCCAAAAGCTATTGAATTTATTTTCGACACGCTAACGACTCCTTAGTAGATCAAAAAGTTTTTTTTTTTAAATTACACGTAATGGTTTATCAAAATCGGTTCCATAGGTTGGTACTTGGGGTTTAATATCAAAATATTCTGTAGGTACTAAATAAAAAAAAATGTACGGAATTTAATTCAAGCGCATGCACCGACCGTACTTTTCCAGAACCTTAGTACAGACGCCAGCACATCAAGTTACCCTAATGTGTCAAATTTTCCCAATTGAATAATGAACCTTATTCTCTTTGCCATAAAGTTGAAACACGATCAAAGAAATTTGACACATTGAATAACTTTATGTGCTGGCGTCTGTACAATCGGCCCTTAAGTTACTGACTTGTTACCCTCCAGGCTGTTTTTTTTACACCAACCAAATGGAGCTTTCGTTTACTTTATTCATAAGTATGTGTAAACCTTCTAGGTATGCGGTGTCTGTATCAGCCTTCAACAATGCGGGGTCTGGCCCATTCTCGTTGCCCGTCTTTCAAGATACAAGAGAAGGAGGTAAGCATTGTTCCATAAGTACACATTGATCGATGGTGTTTAACGGTTTGTTCATACAGAAAAAAAGCGAAGTATAGAACAATGTACGCATCCTTAGGCTTCGACGCGACAAGCGCGGTCCGGTGGTGGATTGACACAAAACGCGATCGGTTGTCGGTGGCGTTAAGCGGTAAATCGGCATGATGTGTACTGGTGTGCTCTTTTTCAATCTAAATAATGTGAAGGGCCGTCGATCAATGTATTGTTTTAAAAGTAAAGTTAATCTAAATTAGAGAATTGACAAATACAAATACATATTATACAGCTTTAGAAGAGGCAGCGATAGACGGTGACAGTTTTGGACTAGAAAGAAAGAAAGAATATTTTATGTGTAAGAACATACTGCAATAAGATGTAACAATTGGTGTAGTTTCATATTTTCTTCCTCTTCTAGGTTAGAGCTACCAAGTTATTTCATTAGTTTCGCCATGGTTTTGGTCGATTCCTTTGAAATCACAACCTTATTAAGGCCTTTTTTTGTTTTTTGAGGGGTGGAAAATCCTCATGGATATCCCCTGCCCGGGGCGGCGGAGGGGTCTGTCAGACTCTTACTGACTAAAAACCACCCCGTGTTCCTTCTCACACCTGCGCCCCGGCGCAGGGTCACGGGAACGGAAGATACTTCCGCGACCCCCGAAACCTTATTAAGGCCTACTCTAACTTAGTGAGAGGAGACTATGTGGTGCGTCATTTCACACTGATAAACTATGTTGTCTCCCTTGAAGATTTGCAACAGACGCAACGATATTCGTGTCTTTCCACTTCCATGCCGTTTTATGTTTTTTTTTTCAGTCTTGATTATTATCTTGGCCAGATCATGTGAGAATCTTTTAAAATTTATCACGGAATTTGAATTTCACGATTTCCCCTGGGTGAATTAATCTCACACTATTCCGTTTTCTATTTTCAGCTCCTGAACAAGCGCCATCTTCAGTCGAATGTACAGCGGTGTCATCAACCTCTCTTCGTATCGGCTGGCAACCCATCGGTCTGCCTGGACAGGGCAGCTCTCTTGTAGGATATACTGTGCTTTTTGCTACAGATGGTAAGTAAGAACAGCTTTCTGAACATAACACCGCTATTGTGCTCCCCGAAGGGTAAACCAGAGGTTAGTTAACCCAATGTAATTTTTTTTCTTTCTTTTTCTTAAGGAAAATGTTGCCTCACACCAAGGAACTTTCCTGCGTCGTTTACTAACATTATATTTCTATACTTACATACACTCACAAGCAACTAGAACCTGAACAACTGCCTCCAGGCCATATCAATATTTGTTTTGTGCAGTAACTGAACCAGCAACACGCAGCGCAGCATCAACAAAAATTCTTTAAAAAATATATAAAACTGTTATTAAATTAATTATTTACTTAAAATCCATTTTTATAGAAGCGGCCTGGCAGAATCAAACATCGTTACACTCGGAGCTTTATTTACAAGGGCTCTTAAAGTTCACCAACTACACCGTGAAGGTTGCAGGATTCTCAAACTTTGGAGCTGGACCATATTCCTATCCCATTGTGTGTGCTACGTTACAAGACGGTACGTACTGAATTCAATTAAATAATTCTTATTTAGTTAGCAAATAACGGAATACTGACTTTAGAACAGTGACCTTAGCGAACTGGCCTTGCCATAGTAGCTTTGACAAAGTGACCTTGGAAAATTGAGTTAACGGGCGACGAATTATTAATTATGAAAAGGTAATGTTGATGCAAGACTCGGCTCCCCGTGGCAAAGACGGCGCGGCGTAGCGTTGTCTAGTTTTCATAGCGCAAGCTCTACTAAGCTTGGGGCTAGCTGGCGTTGTGTGATAGTTGTGGGATATTAAAATTAATATTATAACTGACTACTAGCACTTTGCTTCGTGAACTATAAGCCGGAGTTAAAAAGATTTTAACGTACTATCTCCAATATGTTTTGTGAGCGGTACAGTATTAAGAAAATAAAGGTAAACTTTGTATGATTTGACTAACTGCTCCCTAACTGATAGCTGTGTACCATCCTTCAAATCACTGAAAATACTAACACTACCAGCATTGTATATTTTAGAATCTGCAGTATTTATAAAAAGCAAAGACATTCAATACCTGTAGACCGGACATCGCGAACAAAATTTTCGTCCGAAAAAGTGTGTCCTGCCGGTCACAAGTCTATGAGTTTTTTTTAGTACGCTTCGCTGCCGCTCCAATATTCATATATTATTCTAGATGGCGTTACTGAGACATGGGATCAAAGTTTTTCTATGACATTTGCTCGCATGTCCGCTCTATGGTCTTTTAAATATTTTTGATAAAAAGTAACCCCCACTTGTTCAAAAAAAGGTCTGCCATAAAAAGAATGCCAATAAGTGCTTAAGGCGAGGTTACCCCAATAAACGTCGTCAACAATAGCGTTTTACTCGTACATGGAACGGATTTAAATTTTGAAAAAAATGTATTACATAGTTGACTCTTTGATCATGATATGTCGGGCATGCGATACACGATTACTTACACTTCACTGCATCCAATTAAATCGCAAAGACATGTCCAAATGATGGCTAAATAATCGTTTTACTTGAGTTATATTAGGCTTTGAAAAATAAAACTTATATCATAATAAAGGTCGTAAAAAATGTGTATTATCTCGGGTCACATAATGTGCAATATGAAAATAAATGTATCACAAATTCCAAAGTTAAGTGTATTTCACTAGTTTGCGCTCGCTCCGAGTCCTTTAGTCCCGAGCGGAACGTGTTCGAGGTCGGACGTGCGCCAATTTTTTCCGTCATCCCCGTTATAAAATCGATTTCGATAAATAGTAATACATGTTTATACTTTATCATCACTTTAATTTAGTTTTTTAAATAGTTGTAATATTTTTTGTTTTATTAGGTACATTAGATAAGTAAAATAAATCAAAATGGTCAAGAATAAAAAAAATTCTTCTTTGGCTCTACGAAGACTGAATAGGTAAACAAAAAAGGTAGGAATACTTTGACGATATTTTTTATTTAGGTACCTACCTAAATTATATTTTACCATACAAATAATACCTTAGATGATAAATTGAATCACAAACTTAGGTAGGTACGGATAATACTTTTACAACAAGGACACGGTTGCACGGTTGGCGCAGTGGCTGAGCGATGTGCGCAGCGTGTCGCGGGTTCGATTCCCGCACGGAACAAATATTTGTATGACCTAAAAGTAGTTGTTCGCGGGTCTGGGTGTTTGTGTATGTGAGAATAAATGTTTGTAAACGCACCCACGACACAGGAGAAATTTCTAGAGTAGGGCAACGTTTACAAAAAAAAAATACTAATGCAAATAACAACGATGAGCGCGAAAGTCTTTCATGCTTTATTTTTACCGCGAAACGTATTTACCAACCATACCAAGTGTATCGAACAGTAGTATTTGAACCCTAACATAGAGCAAATAAAGTCGCCACGCGCGCAAATGCTATAGTGGTTTATTGTTGCGTGACGTCAAATAGGTAGTTCACCCGTTCAACCTGCTGGGATTTTGTATTTTTTAATAGATTTTGCCTACGAAATCGCCCGCCATTTTTTTTTCTAATTGTTTTGTGATAATAAAATATACGTAACCTAAGGCATAACGTAGCTTTCTAATAGGTAAAAGATTTTACTCTCAGTATCGAATCAGTAACGCCATGAATTTGCGCATTGAAACAAAAAAAAATACTCGCATCAACATACTCTTGAGCAGTGGTGGCCCAGTGGTGTGTGACATCTATCAACCCGCAGTGGGCTAGCGTGGTGGATTATAGCCCACTCCCTCTCATAGAGAGGAGGGCTGTGTCTCGGCAGTGGGAACATTATAGACTGATGATGATGATGATGAACATTATTGTAGTAAATAGTGAATAAGATGGGATGGTGGTCACACCGTCTACTCATAGGAACTGTCTCCAGTATGAACATCAAACCACCAGCAGCACGTCACGTGAGTATTAGGTAAAACTACCCACAGCTACCACAACACAACAAATAATATTATTATATTTTGTGTCTATGTTTGTGAAGGTCACGTACCACAGCACACTCGTACCACAGTGTAGCAAAGTACAGTATTACATTGCTCATTTCCTACAAGTATGTTTTTATTTTTCGCTAATACAAAACTACGTTATGCCTGAGTTATATAATTTTAATGCCTGAGTTATACAACGTGTTTTTTTTATATCCCATAACTCTAGGGTATGATTGAGATCATACGATGACGGGCCTGTTGGTCTAGTGACGGGCCTGCTGGTCTAGTAGTTAGTGACCCTGACTGCTATGCCGGAAGTCGTGGGTTCGATTCCCGCCCAGGACAAATGTTTGTGTGATGAGCAAAATCATTTGTTCTGTGTCTGGGTGTTTGGGTGTGTTTGTATTTAGAAATATATAAGTATGTTTATCAGCTGTTTAGTACCCATAACACATAAAGATGGCGACGAAGAAAATTTTTGGTTTTTCCGTCATGGGTGTCGTTTTCGTGGTTTTCGGGGTAGCTGATTACGAAAATTAGGTCAAAATGAAAATCCAAGATGGCGCCGAGGAAAATTTTTGGTTTTTCCGTCATGGGTGTCGTTTTTGTGGTTTTCGGGGTCGCTGATTACGAAAATTAGGTCAAAATAAAAATCCAAGATGGCGACGAAGAACATTTTTGGTTTTTCCGTCATGGGTGTCGTTTTCGTGGTTTTCGGGTAGCTGATTATGAAAATTATGTCAAAATGAAAATCCAAGATGGCGCCTAGGAAAATTTTTAATTTTTCCGTCATGGGTGTCGTTTTCATGGTTTTTGGGGTCGCTGACTACGAAAATTAGGTCAAAATAAAAATCCAAGATGGCGACGAAGACAATTTTTGGTTTTTCCGTCATGGGTGTCGTTTTTATGGTTTTCGGGGTCGCTGATTATGAAAATAACGTCAAAAGGAAAATCCAAGATGGCGCCGAGGAAAATTTTTGGTTTTTCCGTCATGGGTGTCGTTTTCGTGGTTTACGGGATCGCTGATTACGAAAATTAGGTCAAAATAGAAATCCAAGATGGCGACGAAGAAAATTTTTGGTTTTTCTAACATGGGTGTTATTTTCGTGGTTTCCGGGGTCGCTGATTACGAAAATAAGGTCAAAATGAAAATCCAAGATAGCGCCGAGAAAAATTTATGGTTTATCCGTCATGGGTGTCGTTTTTATAGCTTTTGGGGTCGCTGATTACGAAAATTAGGTCAAAATAAAAATCCAAGATGGCGACGAAGAAAATTTTTCAAAAATCAATGAACTCCAAAACCATGACAACGACACGACACCCATGACGGAAAAACCCAAAAGTTTTCCACGGTGCCATTTGGATTTTCATTTTGGGCTCATTTTCATAATTAGCGATACCAAAAACCACGAAAACGACACCCATGACGGAAAAACCAAAAAGTTTCTTTGTCGCCATCTTAGATTTTCATTGACCTCATTTTCCTAATAAGCTACCCCGAAAATTACGAAACCGACACCCATGTTGGAAAAACCAAAAATTTTCCTCGGCGCAATTTTGATTTTTATTTTGACCTAATTTTCGTAATCAGCGACCCCGAAAACCACGAAAATGACACCCATGTTAGAAAAACCAAAAATTTTCCTCGGCGCCATCTTGGATTTTCATTTGGACCTTATTTTCATAATCAGCGACCCCGAAAACCATGAAAACGACACCGATGACGAAAAACCCAAAAAAATCCACCTTCAAGTAATAGCAAGCGTGATGTTATGTTTACTCCATTGAGTAAACTTCAGTGGCCATTCAGTCGCGCTAAAGTCCAGTCGCGCAAGTGTCCATTCGCGCATCTGTCCTTTCGCGTAAAAGTCCATTCGCGCAAGTTTCTTGGCGCGCAAGTGTCTATTCGCGCAACTGTCCAATCGCGCAAAAGTTCATGCGCGCATCTGTCTTTTCGCGCAAATGGATTCGCGCAAGTGTCTTTCGCGCAAATGTCTTTCGCGCAAAAGTCCCAGATCCGTACTAAACAACTGATAATTTAATTATGATTGATGATATAATCTCCGAAACTATGCATTTTTGGACCATCTATTCTAGGAGTTTTAGTATTATTTTTACCCACAGAATATAACCCAAGAGTTATGGGATATCAAAAGAAACACCTTGTATATAAACTACGTTATGCCTGCAATTATAATACTTCATTAAAAAAAAAATAGTTTCTGTTAATTTCGTTTTTTTTTTGTTATAAAAACGTATAGCGGTTTCCAAACCACCTCCACCTACCAATTTCCAACTGTGTAGTCCTAACAGTTTCTTAATAAAATGGTTGTGACATACGGACAGACAGACAGACAGATAATTATAAAGAATCTATTAGGTTTTAGTTTTTTGCCATTCAAACCACGTCAACTACGTTTCGACGAATTGTAGCCAAATGTGCCTAGTTTAATTTACATATTTTTATTACTTTTATTTCTATACTTTTAATTGATTTTTCCTCCATTTTTACTTTTATCTGGCAATATTTTAGCTAATCTTAATTAAACTGTGATTAACAAATCAATTATTTATTTATTTAACCCATTTTCCCTAAACCCATATTTTCCACGCATACTTATATTCATATTAGGTGGGATACTAAAATTAAATAACCATTCAATGCATCTAAGTATTTTTGAATTACATATTGATATCGTAGTTCAAGAATTCTATCATATCTAAATTAATAAATTGAAGTTGCTCTACGGCATTACTCTATTCTGTGACGCAACTGTGTACCTACTCGAGTTCGTGAAGTCATGAATGAGCGGTACGACGACAGCGCGCGGCGTTTCTCCGATGCATCGTAGTTTATTACGTAGCGCTATTGGTTGCGGGGCCTGAGGTAAGCGTTAAATGCCTACACGGCTGGGGACACCTCGCCTTAATATTTGTCACAGCTATGTAATATAAAATGCAAGACATCTTTAATGCAAAAGAGTTTTTTTTTGGCATTGCACCAAAGATTTACAATAAAATACCTGACAATATCAAAAATACCTATGCCTCTAGTAAAATTTAAAAAAACTCTCACATTAATACTAATTGACAAATGTTATTATAAAATTGAAGACTTTTTAAGGCCTCTAGTAAAATTTAAAAAACTCTCACATTAATACTATTTGACAAAATAATGTTATTATAAAATTGAAGACTTTTTAAGGCCTCTAGTAAAATTTAAAAAACTCTCACATTAATACTATTTGACAAAATAATGTTATTATAAAATTGAAGACTTTTTAAGGCCTCTAGTAAAATTTAAAAAACTCTCACATTAATTGACAAATGTTATTATAAAATTGAAGACTTTTTAAATGATAATAATTGAATACCAAAGAAGATTTAAAGTATTGTAACTTAATGTCAACTAATTATTTAATTCTCTTCAAATAATAATAACGTTAATAATAACGTTCATAATAACTACACGCATGCATGCATGTTTTTTCTATTAATATTTGTATGTCAAAATTGACAAAGCATAGCGCACTATTTAGTTCTTAAGATTCATCTAAAATGTTAATACTTTCCTATGTTTCACAAATAAATTGATTTGATTTGATTTGAATTGACTTGATTTGATTTGCTCCACGGTTTAAAAGCCGAAGCGTTCAGTTTGATTACTAACCTCAAATATTGGAGTACCTATCTCGAGTACCGAATTCAGGAACATTCTTTAAATCAGACAGGAGCTTGTGGATAAATAACAACAGCCTCACGGTTCTACTGAAGGTTAAGCTACGCTTGCCGAGGTTGGTCTGTGGATAGGTGCCCATCAATATCTTGATATTACATATCAAGACTTATCCGTACCTCGGAAAGAAAGAAAGAAAGAAAACATTTTATTTGGACGCACAGAACATTAAACAAAAGAACAGCAATGCAGATAAAAAAGGAAAGATTAAAAAACCAAAGACAAAAATGAAAAATAAAAAAAGACCTGTGCGAGACTAAAAAGGCGCCTATTTCAGCATTAGCTGCGACATTTAAAAATATAAACATCGCAGTGCTGTTATTCTGATAGGGCCGGAAAGCACGTTAAACCGTTGACCCCAGCTGTCATGCAGTATAGATCTTTGACAAACGTTACAGGTATTCAGAAGCCCAAAAGTCAGACAACCAAGGGGTATCGTGTTACCCAGTAACTGGGTTGTGGAGGTCTGACAGGCAGTCGCTCCATGTAAAACACTGGTTTCTGTTGGCATTCAGTCAAACTGGAAGCCGTTCCCAATATCTTTGCCAAGAAGCTAACCAGATAATGAAGAGGCAGTTCGAGAGATTAAGGCGTTCAATAAAAAACCAAACTCTGTAGCTTCATATACAAGGTGTTTTTTTTTTATATCCCATAACTCTAGGGTTATATTCTGTAGGTAAAAATAATACTAAAACTCCTAGAATAGATGGTCCAAAAATGCATAGTTTCGGAGATATCATCAATCATAATTAAATATTGTCAGTTGTTTAGTACCCGTAACACAAGCTCTGCTTAACTTGGGACTAGATGGCGTTGTGTGAATAGTCGTGGAATATTATTATTAAGTATTATTAATAGGTATTATTTTTATTACCTAATTAGTTCAAAAATTGTCATCAGTACGACGAATCTTCTTTCTAACGTCACTTTTCTTTCACGTAAGGGTGTTTTACATAATCATCGTGACTTTGTCGAATTATTTGGTATGATAGTAAGAAAAAAAAAACGATGATTGAGACATAATTCATATGCCAGTTGATTCTTTGATAAGGTCTCAATCATACCCTAGAGTTATGGGATCTCAAAAAAAACACGTTGTAGGTATATTAGTAAATTGATAAATGTTTACCCCGTATCTTAATGTTCACTGTCTTCCTCCCCAGTGCCCGGTCCACCAGCAGACATCAAAGTCCTAGTTCTATCATCATCATCACTGCTCATCAGTTGGAAGAAACCTCTCCATCCCAATGGAGAACTGCTACATTACACCGTCTACGTCAAACCTACATCCAGGTCAGTTTTAATTTTATTGTCTTTTCAATAAGGTCAAATTTCCTGTGGGAATTGTTTTCTATAGGTATTGAATGTCTTTGGTAAAAGGGAAGTAAAATGTGAAACGTGAAAGTGTAAACCAAGTCACTTCCCATGTTTTGTCTATAGGTATTGAATGTCTTTGGTAAAAGGGAAGTAAAATGTGCAACGTGAAAGTGTAAACCAAGTCACTTCCCATGCAATAATGTTGCCGCTTGCCTTGATTGAAAATCCCCAAAGCGAGAGGGAATAAGTGTTTATTTACTACTATACCAAGGCATGTGAAGCGGCAATGTTATCGCAAGCATTTCCCTTGACGTTGCCACAACAATATTTACGAATATATTTATGGCAGCACGAATAGCAATACAATGGCAATGGGTGAATGTAAATGGGGTATTAAGACTTTAAAATATCCTCTCTTTACTAATATGAATTAGTAGGTTTGTGTGTGAGTGTATGCAGATTTATGGTTGGTTCGCGGTGGGTGAATCATAGTAGGTATATGAGTAATTAAAAAGTGTTTAAAAGCAATATTTCCACATCATTCTAAGTCTGCAGAGTCATAGGTAATATAAGCCAGTTAATATTCAGTCAGTTTTATTCAATAAAAAAGGGAATTATAGCTTTGATTGAAGCCATTTGAACTATCTACAAACGTAAAAACAGAGAAGTTTAAAAATGTTTTTTATACCCTATATATTTAACTTACTTTGCTTTCTCATTGATTAAATGATCTAAATGCTACAAGCTTAGCCACAAGACTAATGTCGTAAGTAATATATACGCGACCAAAGACATTCAATACCTATAGACCGGACATCAAGAACAAAATTTTCGTCCGAAAAAGTGTGTCCTGCTGGATACAAGTCTATGAGTTTTTTTTAGTACGCTCCGCTGCCGCGCCAATATTCATATATTATTCTAGATGGCGTTACTGAGACATGGGATCAAAGTTTTTCTGACATTTCTTTGACATGCCCGCTCTATAATATTTTAAATCTCTTTGTACGCGACCGAGGAAAACTGTTCCACCGTAATACAGTTTAAACTAGTACGGAGGGGCAGAGTGAATCAGATACGTATAAACTAACAACCAATGTTATTTGTTTAGAAGCGCATTGAATTGGACTTAGATTAATTTTTTATTTATTTATAAAAACTCCCTTACAACTATCCTTACAGGTTTTCCCAATGCGATAATGCGGTCCTTAACAATCTACTTATAAGTACTACCTAATTATTACTAACATTAAAAAAATAATTCAAATACATAAAACTAAAATTAAAAATATAGTTTCTAAATTTAACAAACATTAAAAACAAAAAAAATAACAAACAGAAATACTTGCCGCAAAGAAATTAAAACTAATATCAATAAGTCACAGAAACACTACTTAAACCCTACCATAATAATTTGAATAATCTAACTTAAAAACATTGATCTAAGTAGGTATTCATATTTAATTGTTGAAAGGAAAGGTATTCCGAAAAAGAATTGTGTTAGGTTGTTAGGTTAATTTTACAATAAAGAAAGAATGTTTTTATTTATTTATTTATTTATTATTTATGCAAATTGATAGTGTTTCTCTACTTATTTACAATTATCATAAACAACTGTAAAGGAGTATTTTACGGTATTTATCAACAAAATAAGCTTACTAGCAGACATCACGCAGTTTGACCCGCATAGTTCCCGTTCTCATGAGAATATAGGGATAAAAAAGTAGCCTAACGCTGGATATTAATAATCTATCTCGGTTGCTATCTTGATCCCGATCTTTGTCTGTAACCAATCCACGACCGAATTCTCCTATCCGAGTCTTAAAGATGTCCAATCAGAAGCAGTCGTTGAATTATTGAGATAGAATATTAATATCGGGCGTAAGTCACCCAGGGATAGTTAGCTTCCCAAAAAAAAAACAATTTTTTCTTTATAAAATGAGCACAGATTATAGATACGCCAGTTTAGTTCAAATATGTGGCGTTGTGGATGCAGCTCCAGTAGATGATACAAATATCTTCGCCAATACTCCAACAACATCTAGTACAGCATAAAACTTTATCACAGCAACGGTCCGCCACAGACATTCCGCATTGACTCAGAAGGTCGCTCGACTGCCGAGGTCAAGGACCTGGTCTCTGGGAGGACGTATGAGGCCTGGGTCACTGCTAGCACTTCAGCTGGAGAAGGATCTGCGACGAGAAGAGTGTCGCATACGCCGACGCATAGAGGTAATTTTGATCTTTCTTCCTTGTATAGTTAGTGACCAACCTGCAGGCCTAGCCATATTACAAATTCTATTTCCATTATAATAATCCATAAGGCGACAATAGAAAGAAAATGGCGTATATGGAATCAGCTGTTTGTCAACTGTCAAGTGGTAACTAGTAAAATTTGTAATATAGCTGAAAATGAAATACCTACACTTGACAGTTGACTAACAGCTGATTCCATATCCGCCATTTTCTTTCTCTTATAGAAATATAATAGAAATAGAATTTGTAATATGGCTAGGCCTGCAACTGTTGGTCAGTTGTCAATTGTTAACGAGTATAATTTGTGATATGGCTGAAAACGAAATACACTTGACAGTTGTGAAACAGCTGATTCCATATACGCCATTTTCTTTCTTTAATAGAAATAGAATTTGTAATATGGCCTGCTGGTGTCAGAGTTTTTGGCCTGCCCATGGGCCTCTAACTTGGCTTAACATGCCGTTGAGAAATATCTTTCAGGCAGATCTCCTCACTATGTTTTCTGTCATCGACAAAACAATACAAGACAATTCTGAACTGTTTAAGGACAGTAATCTCTTTGAATTAAGATTTTTCATGCTTTTTTTTTGTGTGGTAAGCGACTTACCTGGTGTCAGAGTTTAAGCATCCCACAGTCCTCTTTCTTGGATTAACATGCCAGGCTTCCTGACGATGTTTCCCTTCAAACGCACCTTTTTTGCAGATGATTAATGATACAACACCTACATGAATCCAAAAAGTCAGACGTGTGTTCTTGAGTTCGAACTCGGCTTGTGATTTGGCAGCCCGCCCGTCACACCGCTAAGCTATCACTGTTCTTCATTAAAAAACTTATCTCAGTTTGAACACTTAGAATTTCAAATCAGAAAGAGCTAGAAGAAATCTTAAATCAGAGAGTAGTAACACTGGGTTGAGTTCTGTGACTTATCCTAAGCATGACCAATATTGTCGTTTCTTCCAGTTGTGGCAGGCGTTGCTTCTCTAGGAGGGACAGTATCAGTTGGAGTTGGCAGTTCCCTCCTCCTGGTCTGCCAATGTGTTGGTGTGCCTCCACCTCGCACCGTGTGGTATCACAAACATAACATCATCACCCACCATCCCAGGTTCACGAGGAACCACGATGATAGTCTTCTAATCAACAGTAAGTTAATACCAATCAATTTTTGGTTAAGTATTTTTTTCTTCTAGTGTTATTTTGTTGTAAAGAACTAATGTTGTCCCTATGATCAGTGCAATCTACCTAGATAGCATTTTCTAGAAGACAAGAATACCGAAATAATCATTACTATACAAAGTGTGCCTAATGAACATTCAAATTCAAATAGTTTATTTGATAACCTTAAACGTACAACAAAAATTCGAGATTGGAGCCTCCTTTTAAGCAAAAAATGCCTGTATTAGGAGACTCCGCTCCTTCAAAAACAAGAAGTGTAAACTATAAAATACGAGTACATAATCAAAAACATGGTAATTTAAGTGAATGAGTGTGGGTGTGTGTGAGTGAGGGTGGGTGTGTGTAAGTGAGGGTGTGTGTATGTGCGAGGGTGTGTGTGTTTGTGTGGAGTATTGTGTTAGTTAAGTGTTAGTGTATCTGTTGTAGAAGTGATTCAGCCTCACTATAAGTTAACGTTCTTATCCATTCCGTTAGATGTTCTAAGGGTAGATGTAAATGTGTTTATTAATAACATTATAAAGCTGAGCAGATCGTTTACTAAGCTGAAACATAACTGGGCTGGTACTCAATATTATGAAGAAAAAAAAACTCTGATATTATTGCGTTTAAATAGTCTGCTCAATGTACTCAGAAAATTATTGATATCCATCTAGCTTTATCTAATTATGATAAGGTCCTCTTCCAGTATATCTGGATGCAGCTGAATACCAGTATTTTACACGGAGAGCCTGCTTATCTAAACATATTAAAGATTAAAGATACCTGGCTGGTATCCGCAACTCCACGTCAAGCGCGTATTTTGCGTCTTGGGCTATAATGTACCACGCGGTCCCAGTGCGAATTGGTAGATGTCACATGTCTTCGAATATTTGGTTCAAGGACATGCCGGTTTCCTTACGATGTTTTTCTTCACGGTTTTTGTGAGCAGTGGTAATGAAATAAATTACACAAACAAAATTACGCCTGCTTATCTAACCTCCACATTCCCAAACTATTACCACAGTCTAAAAACCTACATTCGTCCGACGAAGCCGTCTAGACAGGGCAATCATGCGGGGTGTGAGGGGCGAGACGCGGGAAAGCCGCTCCCGAACTGCGAACAAAACGATGTTCGTAGTTCGGGAGGTATCATTCAGGACTAACGCGTGTAGACGTTGTCGGCATTTTTCCAGAGATCAAAGGCGTCGTCCTACTGTATTAATATTTATGCTGTGCTATTACCACAATCTAAAAACATACAGTCGTCCGACGAAGCCGTCTAGACAGGGAAATCGTGCGGGGTGTGAGGGGCGAGACGCGGGAAAGCCGCTCCCGCACTGCGAACAAAACGATGTTTGTAGTGCGGGAGGTATTATTCAAGTCTAACGCGTGTACGCGCGACATTAGAAGTTGTCGGGATTTTTCCAGAGATCAAAGGCGTCGTCCTACTGTATTAATATTTATGCTGTGCTATTACTATGCTTTATCACTCCACAGCTCAGTTACCCCTTATTAAGACTGGCTGTCTGAACTTTCCGGCTTTCGTTGCAGCAGTCAAATCTACAAATGACAGCCGCAATCAACAGTTTAATTTGCTTCCCAAGACATGTAGGAATCCCAATAAATAATTTAACTGACGATCACCCATCCAATGGCCGCCCTTGTCAAGTGTGCGGCTTTACTATATAGTCACAAGTACCAGTCTGTTTTGTGTATTCGCGTAATCAACTTTAAACCTTATTCTTTACAGATATAGACCAATCTTTAAGCGGCAACTACACCTGCTTAGCCAAGAACCTGTACGGTTCAGACCAGGTGGAATACACAGTCATAGTTCTGCCTTTACCTGAAGCGCCGATACTTAGAGCCACGCCATACAAGGACTCCATATTGGTGGAATGGGAGCAGCCATATTACACTGTTAATAATAGAAGTGCTGGCCAGAAGATTAGTAAGTTGATTTTTGTTTTCATAGCTTTTTACACAATAGTTGTTCCAACAACAGTGCGTGAAAGAATGTGTAGAACATGAAATATTGCCCTAAAAGTTACGAAAAATTACAAGAAGAAAAATGCCTGCGTGGCGCATTGAAACATAAAAGACTAAAGATACCGGGCTGGTATCCGCAATTCCACGTTAAAGCGCGTATTTTTCGTATGGGCTATAATCTACCACGCGGGCCCAGTGCGAATTGGTAGATGTCACATATTGTCTTCGAGTTTTTGGTTCGAGGACATGCCATGGTTTCCTCACGGTGTTTTGCTTCACCGTTTTTGAGAGCGGTGGTGATGAAATAAATTACACACAGTAATGCGCCTGCTTGGGTTCGAACCCACGACTCACTGTTCGTAAGTCGGAGCCGCCACCACTGGGCTACCGCTGCTCAAATCTTTGAAACATAATTCTTTGATGGTACCTACTCATGTCTTTTACACTACTGATAAAGAGAATTAAAGGAGACCGTGACCTCTTAATTTGTCTTGGTGTTTTTATTCAGAGTTATCGAATAGAGAAACACGTTACTGACCTCACTAGTAAAAAGATTTAATAAATGATAAGTGGAAATTGACATTTATCGAAGGTCCAACCAAAACCAGAGCAATCTGAATAAATACTAAAGTGAACTTCTTCAGCCGCGTTGACCACGTTTTTAGTAGGTGACAAGCGAATGGATTTGCGTCACTGACAAGTGATATGTCGTGAAATTAATTTTCTCTTTTGTTGAAAATCCCTACCGAGATGAGGTGTACTATTAACGTAATTTTTCAGGTTACAGCCTTACTTGGAAAGAAGCAAACAGTCCATGGAGGGAAGCCTGGCCAGCCAACAAGTTGCCTAACTTATCGGGCGTACAGAAACACGCCCTGACCGGACTCAAGTGCGGCACCAAGTATTCTTTGAGGATCACTGCCACTAACAAAGTTGGGACCTCACAGCCTGCTTACTTGGATGTCGGTACTTTGGGAGGAGGTAAGGAACAGCCAAAGAGATTTAAAATACTATAGAGCGGGCATGTCAAGGAAATGTCACAGAAAAACTTTGATCGCATGCCTCAGTAACGCCATCTAGAATAATATATGAATATTGGAGCGGCAGCGGAGCGTACTACAAAAAACTATAAGGACTCCAGTTATTTGAACATGGCTAACTGTTATTTTACTTATTTCCAGTACCAATACCACCGACAACGAACGAGTGGATCTGGAGCAACGCGTCACACATCTACGTGCAGTTAGCTGGCTGGGACCACGGTGGTTGTGCGCTTAGAGTACTCGATGTTGAGTATAAGCAGCTTGGTGCCAGAGCGTGGATACGAGCTCACAATAATATGGTAAGGATGCTAATACAGCCTGTTTAGCGACGGCCTTGTCTTTCTCCTGCTGGTAATCTCATGGGATCCTAGCGTCGGCCTTGTCTTTCTCTTGCTATCGTCTAATGGGATCTATGATTGTATTTATTTACTAAAACTCTATGCAAAAACAACAAACGTCATAGACGAACATAATGCCATGGGCTTTTTACCAATCTACCATATGGTGATGCAGAGATAAAACATGGAAGGCGCAACAAGGTAACAAAAACTTGAAGGTGAAATAAATAACATGAAAGGATAAATACATAGATACAGACTTAAATATATAATAATTTAACCAAAAGAAAAACGAAGTTAAGAGAAATATTATGAAGAAAAACTTATCTGCCAAATTAATTTACTTTAAATAATAATGTGTGATGCCGTCAATATTCATTATCTGCCTTTAATATTACGAATTATTTTTCAATTGCCTCGAAGGATTCTCAGTGGCCACCGTAGTTTGGATTAGTACTTGATTGATGAAAATAGTCTCGCTCTCTATTACATAAGACTTAAACGTAACTGACGAAATATGAGTGCCATACAGTTACATCTCTACGAAACCCTTGAATAAGATTCTGGTAGCGTTACTAGACTTGTCTACAACTAGATTGACTCTTAAGATCAGAATAGAGTATCTCAAGTATATCTATGTTTACTTTCACAATCTCACTGCTATTGTTTTATGGTATGGCCCATAGGCTTTATACTAATTTTAGGGGTATTTGGAACTGAGCGTAAAGTTCCTTATCTTTTAGTGTGACTCCGGACACAGGTAGGCCGAAGCAAAGAAAACCTGTTCAGGTGGAGATTCATAGATGACTCTGCCCTGGAGTGTAAATGTGGTCTTGCCCCACAAACTATGGGGCACTTGATATCGTGTCCAGCCTGTCCTGTTACTTGCACATCTCAGGAACTGATGGAAGCTACTGAAAGTGCCGAACTCGTCGCCAAATTTTGGGCCGACTCAATTTGAATTGTCATCGACACGCTAAGAAGAAGAAGTGTAACGCAAGGATCCTCCAACTAAATGGGTATTGTCAGTTGTGTCTGGTGGACTTACTAACTACACGACGGCTATTGTTGGTAACTTGCAAATCTTCAATCGCGCGAATAACTTTAACATCGCGATGTAGGATGTCAGGCGTTAGTTCGTGTGTGGCGAGACAGATGTCGCTATATTCATCTTTTAGTAAGAGTATGTAGGTAATAAAACTTTCAATAAATTTTAGTCCCCTTTCCTCCACAGCCATACTCCGACCTCTCATCCTGGAGTCTTCCATCGCTCTACCAGACAAAGATCCCAACGTACGTGATCCCTGACCTCTCTCCTGGTACGTGGTACCAGCTGAGGGTGACAGCTACTAACGAGGCTGGTACTGTTGCCACCACATACAGCTATGCTACCAAAAATGAAGATGGCAGTAAGTTCATAGATTCTAAGCTATACAGGAAAATATTCGACGTCACTATCTGTCATGTCTGATAGCCTTTACAAATGCTGTTGAATTTGGTCATCGAATTCATTACATATTGATACTTCTTCGTGCTTCGGATACCACTATCATTAATTGTAGATTTTTGACAGTCGTTACTGATAGTCAGAGCCCTAAACTCTGACTACCAGTTCAACCAAGGAGTATCGTGTGACTCAGTTACTGGGTTGTGGAGGTTGTTATTTTCTGTAGGCTTGTCTAATAAGACACCGTCGAGGTTGATACGTTTATTATCAGACGACACACAGTATATTACACTAACTATAGACATTACAGTTGCAGCTTCAGAGACGGGGATAGACTATCAAGTGACGCTGGCATTCTTCATAGTAACCGAATACATAGATAATATCCAGTGATGTGCACACTATTAGCTGATCCGGTTAAACTGGAAGCCGACCCCAACATAGTTGGGAAAAGGCTAGGTAGATGATAATGGTAATCAAAGCTCCCTTGCAAAACTATCCTTACAGGTTTTCCCAATAAGATAGTGCGGTCCTTTGGAATCGAGTAAAAAATCATTATTTAAAGAAACAACGAACTTCTGTTCCAGGTGAAGTGGGACCTCCATCAGACCTGTTCGACTTGAATATGCTGGTAATAATCTGCAGCTCCATACTCCTCACAATCTGCTTACTGAGCTGCATCTACATACTCGTTAAGAGACAGAGGTAAGTCCTGCACTTTCTTTACATACAATCACGTAAGATGGGAATACAGTTTTTTTTATATATTATAAACCAGTGCTTGACTGCAGTACGACCTGTTGGTAGTGATGCAATCAGAGATGGTGAAGCGCACTAGTTTATTAACAGCCTATTCACTCTTGCCTTGAAGACACCAAAATTATTATTGGTCGGGAAGACCGCAGCAGGCAAGTTGTTCCAGTTCTTCGATGTTTTTTGCGGTATAAACGACGAGGCGAAACGCTTTGTCCGAATCGTAGGGGTGCCAATGATGTAAGGATGGACACTCACCGTTCGCCGTACGCAAGGGGTATCGTGTTGCCCAGTAACTGGGATGTGGAGGGCAGGCAGGCGGTCACTCCATACAAAACACTGGTATTCAGCTGCATCTCGTTAGACCCGCTTGCTTCGGACATAGCGTTTCGCTTCGTCGTTTATACCGCGTACATCGAAGGACTGGAACAACTTGCCTGCTGCGGTCTTCCCGTCCGATTATAATTTAGGTGTCTTCAAGGCTAGAGTGAATAGGCTCTTAATAAACTAGTGCGCTTCACAATCACTGATTGCATCACTGATTGCATCACTGATTGCATCACTGATTGCATCACTGATTGCATCAATGATTGCATCACTGATTGCATCACTGATTGCATCACTGATTGCATCACTGATTGCATCACTGGCTGCATCACTGATTGCATCACTGATTGCATCACTGATTGCATCACTGATTGCATTACTGATTGCATCACTGCTTACCATTAGGTGGGATTGCAGTCAAGCACTGGTTTATAACATTAATAAAAAAACTGGAAGCCAACCCCATCATATTTGGGCAAGGGCTAGGCAGATGATGATTATAGGTTACGATTATACGTTATTATTTTTTTTATTATTGGTTTTTTTTTCTTTCTCTTATAAATTTAGTTTTGTATTTACTGTATTATTGTATATTATCATATATATTTTTTTTATACTTTGATTTTTTTCTTGAGTGTGTCCGTGGCATCACAACACAACGGGCCCTATCAGAATAACAGCGCTGCGATATTTATATTTTAAATGTCGCAGCTAACGCTGAGATAGGCGCCTTTTTGGTCTCGCACAGGTCTTTTTATTATTATTTTTTATTTATTTTTGTCTTTAGTTTTTTAATCTTTTCTTTTTTTTTATCTGTACTGCTGATCTTTTGTTTTATGTTCTGTGCGTCCAAATAAAATATTTTCTGTCTTTCTTTCTTATTTCTTTATAGGTTCATAAACTCATGGGGTTAAGCAGAAAAATACGCGTCGACTTAAGAAGCCTATTTTGTCGTTTGTAACCTATTTTGTGATTAAAGAATCCATCATTATGTACTTAAACTTTCATCTTCTTTGATTCCAGAACCGGTAACCTTACAGAATACCGGGATTCGATCACTGTGGACAACAAATCGGAGAGCGGCAACCTGACGGCCAACACATCGCACACAAACTTGGCCAACGTTAAAGAAAACGCCATGAACGCGCAGAACAGAATATACAGCGCTCCTATACATATGAGGAATAATAGTAAACACGGTAAGATTTTTTTTATTAATTATTATCTTCTGCTTTTATTTCTCGGAACCCTTGGGTTCCGGACCTTTGGGAGGCGTACGAGGGGCCGATGCCAACTCGCAGAGGCCCATTGTCGTCTTTAATGAAATGAGGCACCAACCACAGATTTTCCCTGTAGGTATGCACTAGACAAGTGCATCCAAGAAAGACCTACGGCTGGAGTAAGACTATTGCAGACTATGGTAATAAAAGTACTGGACTATAGGGTAGGGTGGCTAAGATAGACTGGATACCTGGAACTATGAAGTACTATGGCCCCTGCCTCACCAATGTTATATATACACACGGATTAAATGGCAGGGGGTGACTTGCACACTCAATAATGGGCCCTCTAAAACGGCCGCTAGCACACAGTGACGTAGCGACAAGAGAGCAAGATCTCCTGAGGTGCTAAAGGAGTGGAGTGGCATTCCACGGCTATCAGGACAATCCCGGAAGTTCGGTCAAGATCCCTACCAGCACCTTACTGGAATGCTTCCTTCCTCCGAGCACGTTTGCTCTTACGAATCTCCACTCTAGCCGGCCAACTAAGGCAAGAAAGAGGTGGGAGCTCCATTCCTCGTCAGAGGAGTAATAGTAAACACGATAAGATTTTTTTAATAAATTATTATTATTATCAAAGGTCAGTTAGGTGTACATCATTAATTAGTATCAACTGCGGTCAGCACCAGCCATACTCAACGTCACCAGTTTAGGGAAAATGTTAAATATTTAATTAAATTCGATTGCTAATATTATGACGTACTGACAATACGGAATAAAATACAGGTAAGACACGGTGTTGCTATGTCAACAAACTAATTTATAAAAAAAACTAGAACCTCGCTCACGACTTCTTCCGCAACTCTGTCCGCGTGCATTACGTAATCTTTCAACCTCTCTACCCCTTCTTAGTTTTGAAAATAAAATATTGCCTTTGACCCTCACAAATAATGTGACTTTTCATTGGTAAAAGAATCATCATACCTACTCGGCTCAGTAAATCCATAGATAACCCCTACAACGTGACAAACTCGCAAACTTTATCTCTTTAAAATATTAATAGGTATCTATAGACTAGCACAACGCTTGTGACTTCGTCCGCGTGCAATTTGTACTTTAACATCCATTTCCTCCTTCCTTTTAGTTTTGAAATAAATAATAAATAACCTATGACATTCACAAATTAGGTATGTAATCTGTCATAAACTAATCTGTTCCAATAAACAATTTTTACTTTTTTTTACATTCACAAATAATGTGGCTTTCTAATGGTAAAATAATAATATATAATTACTTACAGATTAAAAGATGCAAAATCTAAGTAAAGTAAAATTCGAAGATATGATATTAAAAAGTGAAAAATATGAATTTAAATCATTATACAACATTATTTGCCACCAGTCAGCTAGAGCACTCTAGTTTTGTCACTGTTCGTTCATTTAAGCTTGATGCTATTTAACGAATAAAAATCGGACTACTAAACTTAATCATAAAGATTATTACCATGGAAACAATTCACCGCAGACTATTCGATCCGATCTAATAATACCGCTACAAAATGACGTATATATGAAAATAAGTTTATTAATAAAACACAATTGGCCGATAAAAATGTATATGTGGAACTTAACTATTGAAAATACGTCACAATTATTATTATCAGTAATTGTTAACTAATTGATTGAACTGTCTGCTTTTGGTTTACCTTAAGAGTATCAAATTGACGTATTAAGTATAAATATAACAGTTTCCGTTATATATTACCAGAATAATTGGTGGTTCCATTGTTGCTAACTCCGACTTATTTCTAATTAAAACACTCGGTTCATTTCGTGGTAACCAAAGAGATTGAAGATACTATAGAGAGAAAATGCGAAGAAATGACATATTTAAAAAACTATGATCCTATGTCTGGCATATTTATGTATACGGTATATTTATGGTTTATTATAGGTCCTATTATTAAAAAAATGTTTTACCTTTCTTTGGGGATTGTGGGCGTGATGGAATGGTAGAGTTAACTTTAATACTTAAACATTTACAATAAATAATTTACTTTCAGAACTGTACGAGATAAGTCCATATGCCCAATTTGCAGTGGGCTTTAGGACTTTTGGGCATGTGGAAAACCAGGACTTGCCCAGTCGACACCCAAAGCATAGATATGACACAGGTAAGCAAATTTCTGCGTTTTCCTCTGGACTTCAACCCAGTGTACATACGATTGAGCTGCAAAAATCGCTTGAAGTTGAACTAGTCACTATGGAGATGACGGTTCCTTAACGTAGGGTGACTGTGGTTTTTAGTAATTTCATAGGTTCTGGGTTGTGACGACAGAAAATAGTAAATAATGACCTTTGTACCGTTACAAGTGGGACGAATCATTCACCTGCAGTCCAATATAATTGGTGGCAGAATCACAATTTACCTACAGACATTTTAAAGAATCGTTGCTTTTTTTCTTCTCGGACATTAGTCCAATAACCCGACAATCGCCCGTCGGACTGTAGTAACCCACCAGACACAACACTCATCTGGTCAAAGAATCCTTCCTTTTTTATGGGGGAAGAGAAACTTTACAACCCGTTAAGAAAGAAGAACGAAAAATAAAGAAAATACTTTATTAGAACGCACAGAACATAAAATCAAATAACAACAATACAGATAATAAAACAGAAAAGAAGAAAAGATAAAAAAAAACTAAAGACAAAAATAATAAAAAGACCTGTGCGAGACCAAAAAGGCGGTATCTCAGTATTAGCTGCGACTGCGACACCCTTTTGACTGTTCCTCGTACCTATACATTTTATCATTTCATTTCAATAATTCACTAAATATCGTTTTTTTTTACAGAAACGAGTTTCCAAGTCTGTTCAGAATCTGAAGATAGCGACAGCATATCAAAATCGACACTAAAAAGTGTTCCAAGAAGTAAGTATTACTCAGTTTTAAAATAACTCAGGTCTGAAGGCCAATGCTGTCTAGCTTGCGTTATTTTATAAATAAATAAATAAATAAAAAATAAATATTTTTTTTATTACGCTTTTAATTAAGTACTATTTACAGTAAATTAGATGTCATTTTGTTGAATTTTAAATTACCTTGAAAATGTTTGTTAGTAAGATAGTAATTTGATAATGGTACTGTTTTTATTTTATTTTACAGTTTTTCTACACTATGTATATTGTTTCGAAATAAGTTGTTATAAGTCCTAAGTCATTCTTAAGACTTATGACAATGCTTTTGATGTTAATGGATGTGATGTAAAGTTATTTATATGATTTAAATTCCAAAATTCCTAATCAATATTTTTGTTTTGTTTTTTCAGAAGTCTGCAGAACCCCACACCACAGATAACTAAACAACGAAAAGCTTTTTTTTAAATAAAGTAACCGGCTCGAAGGACCAGACTCCTGTAATATCATAAAAACAATTTACTCAACTTAAAACAAAACAAACTAGAACAACAACACTAGAAACCGCAAATATTATTCTCAAGCTGTCATTGCAAATTATGAAAACCGTCTAAGTTTCATGGACGCCTTAAGAGTATCTCAGTTATGTTGATTACACCTTGTATGTCTACACCTATGTTACTGTTAGTATACCCGTCATGCTTCAGCCATGCAACAAATTAATCTTTTAAAGGGAAATTTCCATTTAATAAGAAAACTTTGGCAAGTAATGCACATGGAATAAACAAATGATAGACATCACGGATAAAGGAACAACGGCGGTTTTCACAAAAACTCGATGGGCCTTTTTATTAAGAATTGCAATCACTACATGATAGTATTCATTCATTCATTTATTCAAACAATAAACATTTTGTAGAATATTAATAAGGTAAAAAAGCATTTCAAAATAGAATTGTCACGTGCAAATCAATTTTTACAACTAAAATATACCTATAAATAGACCAAAATATTTGAATGTAATAAACAAATGGGTCTCATAATGAGAAAATTAGCAGGCCTAGCCATATTACAAATTCTATTTCTATTATCGTAAGAATCGACAATGGAAAGAAAATGGTGTATATGGAATCAGCTGTTAGTCAACTGTCAAGCGTAGGTATTTCATTTTCAGTCAGATTACAAATTCTACTCGTTAACACTTGACAGTTGACAAACAGCTGTTTCCGTGTACGCCATTTTCTTTCTATTGTCGCCTTATCGATTAATAATAGAAATAGATGTAGTCATGTAGTCTTGTCGCGTGCTATTAAAATAACTATAGCCGCGACGCATGGGTGAAACGGGCGGGTTTGACCGTTTAAAACCGTGAGTGGCCAAACTTAAGAGACAGTTAGCTGTGCACACTGCTCGCAGAACCGATGGCCATTGGGACGAATGGAATCTTGTGGCGATCGCGTTAAACCAAAATTTGCAGGGTGGGTAGGCCTCTCTCAAAGCAAACTGACAATCTATTAAGGATTACGGGAAGTCAATCAGTCTGAACAGATCGTTGTAGAAATATTTGGGATAGGCTTATGTCCAATACTGAACTTCTTTTGGCTGAAATGATACCTAATAAAGAAAAAAGTAAGTCAAAACGCAAAGAACCACAATTATTGAATGGCCGCGTGTGCGGTGACGTCCATATTGAATCGTTATGTAGTACTCATTATTATTTTACAGTGAATCACTGACAAACGTTTTGTAGGCAAGTCTGAGGTAATGACGAATTCGCGGCTTCCTCAAGTGAAAATAAACACGATCCAATGTTGCCTAAAAAGGTAATGAAATCAAGGTAAAAGCCGACTGGAGTGCCAAAGTATTTTTCGACTGATATTACTACGAATTCTACCGTTATTACGTCAAAAAATAACATGATATTTTTTGTAAATATATTCCTTTTCCAATTATAGTTATTTTCCGCTGGCCTATTCATTTTTGTGTTTCGTCACCGATTCATGGTTTTCAACTTCCTTGTGAGTTATGTTAAGGTATCGCTCTTCTGATAATTTTATTATAAAGTGATCTAATATTAAATGGACTAACAAACTCTCATACAACGACTGATAAAAACAGTGACATTGTGACATATTTGTACAAAAAAAACATAATTGTCCCATTTTCGCGGCAATTGCAAAAGGTGACAAATTAACAAAAAGTTCTAAGATTAAGATGACAGAATGTCAAAATTATTGAGTTGTCACCTGTCATTTGGTTAAACTTGGCCCCTGTTACCTTTAAAGGCCTTATCATACTAGCGGATTGCGAACGTCCTCAAAGCGGAGCGGGCGCGCAACAAATTCGTTACGGACACATAACGAACACGTTGCGGACGCGCAACAAGATCGCCACGAACAGCAAAGTTGAAGCCATTTTGTAGGTACTACCTCGAACAAACGCCAGCCCGTCAAACAAAAACGTAACGTATTTGCCACGCGTCCGCGACGTCCTCGCTACCGCATCCAAATCGCTATTATGATGGCCCTTAGTCCTAAATAATCGTGAAAAGGTGAATCATTGACAATGTGTTGCCAAAAGTGTCGGACTAGGTAGGTATAGGAAAAGACGCCTTTGCGCGTCAAACTTTCATAATATTTATGTCACATACAAAACAGGTTAATTAAATGTGTCAATTTACCTATTTTTTTGCGTATTGAACTAATTTTTATAAGCTTTTTTTCATGTTTTAGTGTTGTGCAGTTTCATTGTTTGCGATTCCATATTTGGTCAAAGCTTTATTAAGTTTTTCCAATAAATGTATATTTACGTTACTAACTCCGAGAAATGATGGCAATATCTCACTCAAACTCAAAAAAAATATTGATGAAATTTGAGAGTTACAATGAGCCCACCTCTATGCAACACTTGAAGGAAGAGTGATATGACGTCAGTTATGTTTGGTGTTCATCATCATCATCATCATCATTTCAGCCATAGGAAGTCCAGTGCTGGACATAGGCCTCCCCTATAGATCTCCAATAAGACCGGTTGGACGCGGCTCGCATCCAGCGCGTGCCCGCTGCCTTAATGAGGTCGTCTGTCCACATTGTGGGTGGTCGGCCTACGCTGCGCTTGCCGATACGTGGCCTCCACTCGAGAACCTTTCGACCCCATCGGTCATCAGTCCTCCGTGCTATGTGCCCTGCCCACTGCCACTTCAACCTGCTAATCCGCTGGGCTATGTCGGTAACCTTGGTTCTTCTACGGATCTCCTCATTTCTGATTCTAATTTCATGATGTTTAGTGTTGAAACTGATGAAACCAAATATTGTTATAAAGCCTAAATCTTGCCAAAAAAGGTACTGATACAAAAGTACTGCTAAGCAGAGCACAGTTGAACCAAAGCTGCGTCACCTGATTTCAGTCAAAAAGCGTAAATGACCCTGTTAAGTTTTATAATGTTGTTTATTTTATAGAATGTAGTTTTTTAAGAATTTGTTGTTCTCTATAAACTTATAAAACGTTATTGTTTTAATTTGATGAGACTGTTGTAATTATTCCGACATTGCCAAAAATATATAATATCACCTAAAATTGCCAAACGTAAGGAAGTGAAAAAACACGATTTTTCAATTCTTACAAATCAAGCCTCGGAGTGTAAAAATATTTCTAAGATTTACTGTTGCAGACAAAGTTCACTAGACTAAGTTTGTATTCACATTTGCCAGCTAATATCAATAACGTAGCTTAAATAGTTAAGTTTAGCTTGAAACGAATTCATAGTATAAATAAATTGCAACGAGCCACCTTGCTTAGTATAACTTTAGGTAATGTACATATTAACTGGATTGTATAGTTATTAATGACTGGTGAATTTTGTCTGTAATTGGTTTTGCCTACCACCGCACAGGAACTTTGAAAACTGTTTAATACTTAGGTATATTCAAATTTATTAAAGTTTGAATCATGTATAAGGTGGTGCGCTAACAGCTAAAAGTTTGGGTTTTTTGAAAATTTGCCTCTATTTTGTATTAGCCAAGGCAATAAGCGTTTCGACTCGCATACCTAAAAAAAAATCCCGGGGTTTACATTCTGTTATAATTTCGCATGAGTATGTCGGTGAAGTGAAGGCTATCATCTAATATTATTGACAGGTCACTTCACCTAACTTTCATCGATCATTTCATAAAATAGACCAGCTATAGGTACTATATTCGAACCTTGGAGTAAAAAAGTCTATCATTATTGGCCAATGTGATTTACCAATATCACTGTCTTCGAATCATAACACATAGAAACCGCGTTTAGTAAAAGAACACGGACAAAATCGTCTGTCCACTTTATTATCTTTGTGTGCGTGAGCCGAATGTGTTTATTCGCGAGCTGTGTTCGTGACTTTTAGCATCCACTGACACCGCTCGCCGAGCAAACAAGCCAGTTTTGGCTCAATTTTAGTAGCCTCACTTTTTGCACTTGAACTATGTTTCTATGCGTTATTAAATATCGCTGTGTTCTTTTAAAAAACCCAAGCTTAAAACATTGTACATTATTGTCAATAACATAGTCATATAACGCTATATCTAGTCATGTACTTTACTATTTATGTATGTTCGCGTAAGAAGTGACTACATTTGACCACGGCCAATGACGTACATTAACCGGTAAATGTTTACTATTCCTAGTGTCGATAAAAAAGTGTAATTTTTATGGGATTATCCTTTTCAAATTAATCATCCGCCTAGCTTTTTCCCAACTATGTTGGGGTCGGCTTCCAGTTTAACTAAATGCAGATAAATACCAGTGTTTCACATGGAGCGACTGCTTGTCTGACCTCCACAACCCAGTTCCTGGGTACCAAGATAATCATTGGTTTAACTGGTTCTCAGACATTCAGGGTTTTGACTACTCTTAACGACTGTCAACGATTTATAAATGACTCCCTCTATCCCTCCCCCTCCCTCATCTTCTCCCCCTCCCCATCTCCTCCCCCTCCCCTCCTTCTTCCCCTCCCCTCCCACTCCCCTCCACACCCCCATCCCTCTCCTCGTCTCCCTCCCCATCACTCCCCTTGTCCATTCCCCACTTCCTCTCTCCCCTCACATCCCGGAGTCACGGAAAAGTCTTGTTATGATTAAATGGTCACCCATCCACGGACCAACCTCGTCAAGCGTAGCTTAAACTCCGATCGACCCGAACGGCAGTTACTATTTAGCCAGAAGCTTTTGTGTGCGTTTGAGTTGTTGTCTTTATATTGGAACGAAGTTCCTTATCGCGCGTTGTGAAAGGAGGCTAGACGGAAAAAATTAAGACCAAAAGTTGTAACGACACTTTTTGCTTTAGTTGTAAGCCGTGCGGCGTGCGCGTGTTTCTCTGTCTGTCTTTCTCTCTCTCTCTTATAGAAAGCAAGCCACTTATTTAGTACCCATAACACAAGCTCTCAAGCTTAACTTGGGACTAAATGGCGTTGTGTGAAAAGTCGTGGAATATTTATTATTATTATTATAATGGTTTATCACTGGTAATGAAAAGACAGTAAATAGCCCCGCTACAGTGGGACAGTAGCAGGCTGATATTATTTGTTATTGAGTACCTACTAGATTTATGTGAAATATTTTTCCTATTGAAGTCATTGTTTTTTAGTGGTGTCGTAATGGATTACAAAATATGATGAAACTGACTAGCTAAAGCACTTTCAATGCTCATTGGTTGGGCGGCTGGTCCACCATATTTATTTCTAAGTATTTAAACATGTCATGTAGTGGTTAGTGGCCCAGACTGCTATGCCGGAGGACGTGAGTTCGATACCCAACCGAAGGAAATGTTTGTGTTGTGACCACGATCATATTTTCTGTGACCCAGACACAGAAAATATGTGTGTGTGTTGTATGTATGTTCATCAGTTGTCTGATTTACGTAAATGTGCTACATGGTTGTCCGGCTAACACTTGGGTATGCAAAACAAGGTTCATCATTTCAGCCATAGGAAGTCCACTTCTGGACCTAGGTCTCCCCTATAGATCTCCAATAAGACCGGTTGGAAGCGGCTCGCATCCAGCGCGTTCCTGCGGCCTTAATGAGGTCGTCTGACCACCTTGAGGGATGGACGTCCTACGCTGCGCTTGCCGATACGCGGCCTCCACACGAGAACCTTTCGACCCCATCGGTCATCAGTCCTCCGTGCTATGTGCCCTGCCCACTCACACTTCAACCTGCTAATCCGCTAGGCTATGTCGGTAACCTTGGTTCTTCTACGGATCTCCTCATTTCTGATTCGATCTCGCAGAGAGACTCCGAGCATAAAACAAGGTTAGCATACCAAATAATGTATTTGTCAATATTGAAAACTAGGCTCTGAATTTACGGAAAGCAATTGTGAATCATCAAAGTTTGTGGATTTTTTTTGTAGTTGTGTGTTGTGTGTACAACAAGAACAACAGCTATAACAACAACACAACACAGAACGACAACTATTTTGCCATAATACCTATAAACACGTCATGCTCGTACCTACTGAAGTGAATTTGCCTTATGAAGAGTCTCGAAAAATGTTGGTCCTAAAAATTGCTTGGTCCTTAAAAGTCGTCACTTGTTCAGCGAACCGCCTCTATTTAAGTCGAATTTTATAATATTGTAGCGATTACTGCTAAAAAATATATCTCAAAAAGACTGATTATGATATTCATTTTAAACATAATGTTGTTCTGTTTCTATACAATTTTGATCTAGATATGAAACGAATAAATGTTAGATAAACAGTGTTGTAATTTATTATTGCCACTCCAGTTATTTTTATTTAAATTTGTGTGTTTTTATGATGATTTTTAGAACCTTTAGGTGCGTAGTGCTCGCATCCTGAGTGCGTGTATGACCTGCAGAGCTGTTCCGTTGGTTTAAATGTATTAGGGGGCCTATTACATTGGACTTAATTATAAGTGGCAAACTGTGGGTGAACTTTATAGTTTAATGGAATAAAGTTGGATGTAGTTTTATGGAATATGTTGGTATGTATTTAATTTTCTCTGTTTCAAAATATTGTTCAAATCAAAATAAAAGTATTTTTTTCAAATTAGATTGAGGATCAGCATTTCCTAAACGTGAAAATTAAATAAGACAGTCCCCCAAAAAGCTCGCCCTCCGCCATTTCCTAGTGCTACTATATCCAAAAAGGACCAAACCGGCGAAAGATTTCTAGGGGTCCAGGTACCACCTACAGAATTTAGGATTTCCGGATGTCCGGATGTGCGTTGATGTCCCTTCAACCTCCCTTCCGCTCTTGATGTTCCTCCCCTGCATAAATAACTTTTTTCAAGAGTTGGCTTATTTTTTATATTTACCTAGTTTTGACAAAAAAACAAATATAGTCTTCAGCTTTATTGTGTAAGAATGGTTAATTATTAAATTATCTATCGTTTAGTAAGGGTTTGTGTAGTAGAGGTGAAGAATAAAATAAAAAACAGAGATTATCGGTTTTAAAAGTTTTATTAAAAAAAACTGTTAAATTTTTAATAAATAACTTACTACGTACAGCTTAGGAACATTTTTTTACATTTTTTTTTGCTTATAATAGGAAGCTCGCACAGTGAGCTAAAAATAGGAACATTTTATACCACAATTGTACATGTTTTTAAAACTAACTTATAATAAATTTTTAAACATGCTTTTAGAATTTTCACCCCAAATTGACATAAAAAAGACTAAGCCTTCATTATTCAATTTTTTTTAACTATACATTTTTCTTTTTTTTTTTAAATATCTATATTATTAGTCTTATTTGTTTAAATTAGGTACTAGCATTTTTGTTTTATCACTTTTTTGATTTTCTTAAAGCTTTTTGTGTTTTTTACTTATATCTACGTTTTTTATTCTTTTTCAGACTTTTCTTGATTTTTTTACGAGCTACATAATAATTTAAAGTACATCAAACTCATCGTATTCAGGCTTCACATAGTTCCCAGAAAGAACGTCTTCGACCCATGTCAGATGATCAGCAACATTGGTGTACAGTCCTGGAGAGCCTTTAGTCCCACAATGGCTGTTACCCGCACTAGTCACGCCCCACAACTCGGCTCTGGTCTTGATCCACACCAAAGGACCACCAGAATCCCCTCTGCAAGTATCAATGCCTTCTTCACCACCAGCACAGATGGTATTATCAGGAACTTTGAAGAATTTGTATGCAGCCTCGCACTCAGCCCTTCCCCAAATTGGAAGAGGGATAATTTTTTTGGTGCTGCTGTAGTACCCCTGCCGGGGAATTTCGCCCCATCCTGTGGCAGCGAAAACTGTGTCGTGTTCGAGCTCCCCAAATGGCAAGCAGATTGGACGGATGAAGTCTGTGAACCAAGAAAAGCAAACATAAATGATTTGGTTTTTATTGCAACTTTCAATATAAAAGATCGAAGAACTAATTTTTTTAATGGTCCTTGATAAGTTATTAAAGCAAATTCTTACCGGTATAAGGAGCATCTTCAGCCAGCCTCAGAACAGCGATGTCATGACTCTTTCCATCATAATCAGGGTGAACGATGATCTCTTCAACCTCTAGCCGGACAATTGGATCAGCGCATACTCCACTGATGCAATCTTCACGGTTGGCCAGATCGTATTCTCCAAGACGTGCCACTAATCTGGGAAGAAAAAAAATTGGTAAGAAATTGTTCGAATGAACGTAGGTAATTTTCAAAACTATAAAATCAAAACTTTACAAGATACTGCAGAAAAACACTCAAAAAGGGAAGGAAAAAGATTTCATGTATCGAGGTAAAGATTCAACTCTGATATTTGTAGATACAAGTAATTTGAAATGTTAAGGAGACCATAAATAACTAATTTAAAAAAATAACGGTCATTGTGTTAATCTCAAAACGATACTTTGATATGGTAACACGGAATTCCCAATACCTAGATAGAATTTATAAATAGAACATGTGTTGAATAAGAGTTAACCACATGATTTAATAATGTTGCTACAGTTATAATGAGGGAATTCCTAGTGATGTAATTTAAAAACAAACAAGTGAGCATTGATGACGTTGATTCTGAAGACGATTGATCGAAGAATAAATTTAGTAAGCCAATAAATACTGATGAAATTGGTTAGAAGCTCGTTAGAAACCATAAGACACTGGAGTGTATACAAAAGTAAAGACAGAATTTTTGTTTTGGAAAACTTGACATCAATCACAATTTAAAAATTAAAAAAAAATGCAACTTTCAGATCTAAAATTACTTTTTTTTAAATATTATTTTCCCGGAAAGTATCGAACATTTAACTGCATATATTGCACCGTAACCTACATATTTTAAAGCTTTCATTATCAGCATCTATTTTCCTTGTGATTTCCCCAAACCTGTTGGCACCTGTTAGGGACAAATTTATAGGAAAAGATGAAGCAAAAGGACCAACATAATTATGAAAAAGGACCACTTTGCTTTTTTTTAATTCGGACCTTAGCAATTGATGTGAAAATAATTACCTGGTAAATTTTGGTGTCCTGATGCAATGGGCAGCCGTGATGAGATGTCGGCTGTCTACCAAAGTAGCAGCACATCTGATGTCATTCCTGTGGTCTCCGCGCCAATATTCTACATAGACCAACCACGGGTTATGGTGAATCAGGTTGGAACTTGCCTCAACGCCACAAGTAGGACCTGAAAATAAAAAAAAATATTTAAAAAATAACTCCAAGCTGTGACTACCCAGATCTATTTATACGGTCAAAATTCGGGCTTCTAGTTACATAAAAAAAATCTAATATTTATTAAATAAATCTCTTAAAAAATAAACAAAAAAAATTACCTCTGTTAAGTTTAAAAGTCAAAACGCCTACAGCACATAATAACAGCAATAATAAACGAATCATAGATGATTTTAAAAATCACACCAGATTTAATTCCAATAACTTTTTTACTCATTAAAATGCTCACAACGTTATTTTCAGTCAACTTTACCTCTAATAATGATAGTCTGTAGCGTTTTACGAGCCTTTATATATGCGTATTCCTGTGGCGTCAATAGGGAAAAATGGTAGACGGCCCATAGCCTAAACCACAAATACGTTTGAGTAGTAGGTATCTACTATCATGACGATGAAGCAAGATAAAAAATATCGGTCAACCTAGAAGATTGTAGAAAAGAAACACTTCAGAAAAAAAGAAAAGACGTGGTAAGGGAACGTCCGTTAGGAATAAAGTTCATTGAACGTACACACAATAGTAATATAACACAAAGCGAACAGATAGAGGGGGGAAGATATAGAGAGATAGAAGAAAGAGAGAGAGTAAGATAGGGAAAGAGAAAGAGTGAGAGAAAAAGATAAAGAAGAAATAGAAAAAAGTCATTTGGATAGATAGATAGATAAAACATTTATAAAGTGCCTATACACAAAAGACAAACAAACACAATACATTACACAATTTATTATTGTTTATTTTATATTACTTCTAGCTGTTCCAACAAACTTCGTTCCACCTTTGTTTTTCGTAATAAAAATAATTAATGTCCTATTCTCAGATCTACTGAATTTAAAGGGTGTAAAAAGACCCTTAACGTAAACGAAAGCTTCATAGGTATTCTACACATCACTGGGATAGTTTTTTTCTTCTAGAACATACCTGGGAATTCACTGGTTTTCGAGATATTGAAGGTCGAAGTGCAAATTTTTTTTTCATAAAATATGAAAAAAAAATCGATCGATTATCGATTTTTCAAAACAAAGTTACAAAAATGCAATAGTCATCGAAAGTTGCGTTGTGTTGTCGCGCTTTTTATTGCGCGCAATAAAAGCATCTCTTTGTTATAGATGGAAAAAAAAAGTGTTTTCCCAGCAATATTTTTTGGTTAAAGTTACTTAATTAAATCTACCTACAGAATGTGTAGATAACGGCTATGTGATCGGTTTTTTTACACCTGTATGCACAAAATTTCATGAAAAGTTTTGTAACAAACACTGTGACGCCGACTTCTTAAAAAAACACTAACAGGTGAAAAATAACTCCAGTTTCGGAAGTCTGTGGCTTCGGTGGTTTTGTTTCGTTCATTGGCCACCGACTTCCGAAACTGGAGTTATTTTTCACCAGTTAGTGTTTTTTTAAGAAGTCGGTTGTTTTTTTTTGTAAAAAAGTTTTTATTTTGCAATTTTTAGTTTCTTCGTATGTAAAGCAAGTCTTTCAAAACTTGAAAGAATAATTGAAATCGTCTAACAGTTGCAAAAGTAGTTATTTCTAAACATCAATCTGTACATCTCCGCCGGGCCCCTTTTAAAATAGACAGGCGTAATGTTATGTTATGGAAATATAAAAGCTCATAGACATCTGTGTATAGCAGTTGCGAATAATTTGCTGTTATGCGTTGAAGAGTTCCGTTGCCCGTCTTATTCATCAGTTTTTCTTCACCAAATGATACTTTTCAAATGAAAATGCTTGATTTGTTACTGAAAATGTGAAAATCGGTGCGTGTGTACCTATATTTTTTGAGGAGTTCCCTCAATTCCTCAAGGATCTCTAATCAGATATGAGTTTTGATACAAATGGGACCAATCTGTTCGTATACCCTATCAAATAAAAGAAGAATTTTGAAAATCGGTCCATAAATGACGGAGTACTGAGGTAACAAACCCTAAAGAAAAAAAAAAAAACATACAACTGAATTGAGAACCTCCTCCTTTTTTTGAAGTCGGTTAAAAAGATTCATCCTATTATATTTATTTTATGAATGGAGTGTGTTACAGATGTGTCTATGAAACATGTTTTCCCTAGTCTAAAATGAATATAAACAAAGTTTTCCTTGCATTTGTGATAGCTATACCTACATGGTCATCGTTACACGAATTAACTACCATCAAATCTACCGCACATTTGTTTTATGGGCGTGTATTATCAAAAATGTCTTAATTGGTTTCAGGAACTTCACAATTATTCCCATGTAAATGTGGGGAGATTGTCCTTGGAAATAAATCTATCCATACTACTTTATTATAAAGAGGAAAGAATTGTATGTTTAGATTTTTGTATAAAACGAAGTAACTTAAAAACAACTGGGCCGATTTGAAAAATTCTTTCACCATTGGGAAGCTACACTGTCCCCGGGTGACATTGGTTACTGCCATTTGTCCCTGTTTTTTCACTTGAACTTAAATTGTTAATTAATAAGAACATAAACATAACATGGTCATCTTACGATGACCATCGTTACGGAAAAAGAGAACTTCTTCAACGTTTTGAGACGAGGGTTAATTAAATAATTTATACTAACTATCGAATCATCTGTTTGGGTTCAAACCATACAGATCGTAAGTCACGGCCGTTAATACTGGACCATCAATGATCTCGCTATTTAATGATGAAAATCATCTACACTGTGTTCAGACGCGAGAGTATAGATGTAGGCCGCACGTCTACCTTACAGAAACAAAAACTTTTTTCTCTGAAAATTCTATACTGTGCAATATTGTGGTGAATCTTGTACATTATAATGAGGATTAAGTTTGTGAGTTTGTAACGTTGTAGTAGGATCTACTGAACCGATAATTAAAAGTAATTAACCAATAGATAGAAAAAACATTTATTTAGTTCACACAAAAGACATAGACAAACACACAATACAAAATAAAAAGAGATAAAACAATGAGCGATGAATGATACAGTGTGCGGTGTGCGTCTCAAGACAGCACCAAATGGGAGTCCAGCTCAGCATGTGCCGGGCAAATGTTTACCTGGCGCTGATATTCTGCTGGATCCGTGCAGTGGCGTACGGACGCCAAGCAGTCAAGAAATAAAAAAATAAATAGCAATACAAATCTAGATCTTTGCCAGTCGTTACTTGTAGTCAGCAGCTCGAATATCTGACAACCACTTTAACCAAGGGGTATTATGTTACCCAGTTACTGGGTTGTGGAGGTCTGACAGGCAGTCAACTGGAAGCCGACTCCAACATTGTTGGGAAAAGGCTAGGCATATGATGATGGGCTATAATTAATTTTCAAAAGTAAGAGGGGTATACGAGATGTTAAAGTTCGAAGGTCACGCGCACAAAGTCATGGGCGAAGTGCTAGTTTATCAATAAAGCCCAAATGTTCTTTCTATGGTATTGTTCGTCAGCACGTGGAGCCCCTCAAGTTCCGAGTTGAGCTGACGATTACTAAAAAATGCTTGCACTGACTGATTTGGTCCCTTCATTATGTGTGGACGTTCATTCCTCAAAAGACCATCTTAGACACTAATCTGCATGGATCTTACATGATTTGACCAAGATAATGTCTGGACTTTAAAAGAGACTATGATCTCTGAGGTTCTCTCGGTGTTTCTTCTCAGAGTAGTCAGATAGTGAAACTCCGATCTCATCGACTAGTTGAAAAAATAACATGTAAAAGTGTTTGTGAAAACCTATTTACAAAAATAATATCATTTATCATAAAAAAGTAATGTTTAAATTTATTAAATTCTCAGTGTGTGTGTGTTTTCAGTGTTTCCGAGTTCATATGACCCCAATCTGTTTAAGTCGCGAGTTAATAGGCTTTTTTTGGGTAAGCTCGTTCCATCGTCGACCTCATCTCTGACCGCAAGTCAAGATTGAGGTCAAGAGTAGACCCATAATCATATATAAAAAAAAAAATGCTTCCCTAAAAGTTGAAAGGAAAATTTTGATTCATGCATAATTTGGCGCAGTTGAACGAATTGCCTTAATTAGGGAATTTACGTTACAGGAAGACATACATATCCTAATGTGGAAACTAACTATGCATTGTTAAGTCCACGTCGTAAGTTTTCGTAGAAATATATTGGTTAACAGAAAGGTCATTGGTTGTTTAATTGGTCGAAATAGATAAATACTTTGCGACTTCGTTGTCCGGCTGAAATGAGTACTTTTCTCTTTATTAAACTTTGATATTCCCTGAACCCTCTCGTAGTATTAAAAATAATTAAATAGTAATTATGTCATATTCCACAATATTCACACAACGCCATCTACTTTCAAGCTAACCAAAGCATGTGCTGTGGGTACTACCAACTGATAAATATACTTATCTGAGGGCACAGTAGTGCCCCCGCCAAGACGAGCCAAGCGAAGCGCAAGGGCACTACCTACCTTTTCTTGGAGTGTTTCGTCGTTTTTTTGAACCCTCATAAAGTTGGTTTCCGATGTACCAGAGAGTTCATATTCTCAGGATATGATGTCAATAATAAACTAAGTAAACATACAAAGTCTCAGTTGAATAGCTCTAATACTTTAGATTTAATTGATATCTAAAATACACCGATTTCGTCACTGACACACTGACACACTGATGATCATTAAAATGTTTGGCTACTTCCTGAAGTGCTAGAAAGCCGAAATTTGGTATGAACTCTAAGTTTAGTATACAACCAATAACAAAATTCATAAACTAAAACTTTCACCCCCCATCACCTAAAATGGGGGGGGGGGGTGGAAGTTGCCTAGAAACTTACAAAAAGAACAGAAATCCCACCAAAACATTATAATAATAATATAATAATTCATTTATTTTCTCTGATCATCATAAACAGTACAAAGTCAATTTTCACTGCATAGAGACTGGTGTCTGTTTTAGGTAAAACCTGTATTACAGATCACCAATTTCATGTAAAATGTTGCCATGACGACCACATAAGGTTTGCCCTATGAAAAAGATATCAGGGGGTCGAGTCTGCTGTTGCAATCGTGTCTCAATGACCGATCAATGATCAATTTTTGACGTATAAGATACAAGATACAAGATACAAGAATGTTTATGTTTAAGGTCAAACATAAGACATATTTCCCATACAAAAACTGTCAAAGTTGTCAAATATTCGATCAATGACCGGTCATTGAGACACGATTGCAATAGCAGACTCGAGCCCCAGATCTCATGTAAAGCCAAGCTTCTGAATCTACACGGCCTAACTCTACCGACCATAACTTCTTAAATTCTACATATCAATTAAAATGTATAGCTTGCCTGTTTCGTTACTTACATCAGAAACAAAATATTTGCAACACCTCCAAGACGGTAGCGAAACGGCGAAGCCATACATTTTAGCAGCAAGGCACTAGACAACATACTAGACGAGGCCGTCTATACATTTGAGTCATGTATAAAATTAGGTCGCCAAGGGACTCTCCGAGTAACGTCATTCACTGTAGGTAGAGAAGGGGACATTCCGTAGTGTACTAACCAGGCTTGCTGAATCACAGGTTAAAGGTGCTTAAACGTTGGAATAAATATCGTGGATCGCTTGGAATTTGTGACTTCTACCAATTATTGGTGACGTATAGGAATAGGGTATAATTCTGTGGCTCTAGTGAAAAGGGGAAGTCCAATTTTGTCGAAAATGAGTTAAGTGATCAGAAAAATGCTCTATCGTTTGGTGAAGACAGATCTAAGCTATCTCTAAAAATAAGAAAGTTACTTTCTGTAAAAGGGTCCAACTGACACCAAAAAAAACTGTAAAAGTCGGTTTTCTGATCACTTTGGTACACTTAACTCATTTTCGACAAAATTGGACTTATACCCCTTTTCACTAGGGCCACAGAATTTTAGTACAATGGAAACTGGCCAGCAGGGCTTTTGACTATCTTTTTATTGCCAGTGACTAAATGGCAACCAGTGGCACACCAAACTTTGATGACAACCAAAGAGATTTAAAATACTATAGAGCGAGCATGTCAAGGTAATGACATAAAAAAATATAATCCCACATGTCTCAGTAACGCCATCTAAAAAAAACACACAGACTTGTGTACTGTACCTACATTTGGACTACAAGTTTTGGACGAAAATTTTGTTCGTGACGTACCGCCTATATTATTAAGTATTGAATGTTTTTGATGACAACTGAGAATTAACAAAAAAAAATGGTTTTGCACTTTAAGTGGACTTCAAGTTATGATGATGTAGATTACATTAAGTAATATTTTCTTAAATATAATCTTAGAGTTTAGTATATTTATTTATTTGATATTTAATTAGGTACCTACAAGTTTTTATTTACATTTTGTTTTTACAACCTATATACACCTTAACATACACATACTAACCTATAAAAAGTTCATCATCATCATTTTAGCCATAGGAAGTCCACTGCTGGACATAGGCCTCCCCTATAGATCTCCAATAAGACCGGTTGGAAGCGGCTCGCATCCAGCGCGTTCCCGCGGCCTTAATGAGGCCGTCTGTCCACCTTGTGGGTGGACGTCCTACGCTGCGCTTGCTGATACGTGGCCTCCACTCGAGAACCTTTAGACCCCATCGGTTATCAGTCCTCCGTGCTATGTGCCCTGCCCACTGCCACTTCAACCTGCTAATCTGCTGGGCTATGTCGGTAACCTTGGTTCTTCTCCGATCTCCTTATTTCTGATTCGATCTCGCAGAGAGACTCCGAGCATAGCCCTCTCCATAGCTCGTTATAAAAAGTTAAATAAACCTAAAAATAAATCATTATAATAATCTTAGAGTAATCTGTATAAAGCGTACCTACTCAGATGTCATTTGCCGGGATCACGGATTGTACCTACCATTGTATCAATGACATTAAAACGAAAAAGGAATACTACATACTACTATAATAATGAGGCAGGCAAGAATAATAACACGCATTCTAGGAAACAGTGCTTTGTCAGAAAGTGGCGCGGCCGCCGCGCCGGGGCATGCACGCCTCTCTTCCATCCGCTACTTGCTTCCTTCTTAACTCTTTTAAATTAAGAATCAAATCTTTTTTTAGTCTGTGTTGCAAATTTAGCGACTTTGTAGCTAGAAATTGCGACTTTCATTTATGTCTTGGCAACAAAAATAAGTTTCAGCTACAAAAATGTTTTTGCGTACCTATAATGTTATATATATAACATATATTTTATATATAATGGGTCTACTCTTGACCTCAATCTTGCGATATCTGGCAACTTTTGGAGTACAGACCCACCACACACACACTCTACACACACACACACACACACACACACACACTCACACACACACACACACACACACACTACACACACACTACACACACACTACACACACACACACACACACTCTTTGTTCAATTGGAAAAGTTTGACAGAACCAATCATTACTATTTCAGGCCTTGTAAATTATTCATTTTTGTTGAGAATTTTAGTGCCAGAAAGTGTAAGAAATATTATAAGGAAAACTAGAACACGCTTGCACACCAAATTCCATCTTAATTTCATTAAAGTTGAATTCATTGCTAATATAAAAACCGTCGTAATAATTATATTAATAACTTGCGGTGTCGACGCTGGCAGAATAGTCGACATCGGCTCAGTTACCATAAGGAAAAAAAAAAAATTCTGGTGTCTTAAAACAATGTTGCCCATAATAATAAGTATTTATTTCTTAATCTAGTAACAATTATTTTAATTTTTTTTAACATTTCAGGCAAATTTTCATCGAAACTACAAATTCAATTTATTGTGACTGTTACATACAATCTGAGAAAACATTATGAAACATTATGAGAATTGAGATAACATTAGTTTTATGTACGTATTTAAATTATTTATAATTAAATTAACACCACTAGCCTCCTACGCCCCTAGAGAAATATGTGTAAGAGGAATGTAGCAAGGAAACAGCTGGTTCTGAATAATGTGGTTTAATTCTCACCAACAACCAATTCACACCATCAATCCGTCAGGCAGGAGCACGTTGCTAGTTCGACCTGTCGCGGCCCGATCGTAGAAGGAAGTGTGAGAAAAAAGGGCATTCTAGCAAAGATGGCTGCGCGAGCTTACGCTAGTGATGCCTTTTTAGTAAGTAGTATTTTAGTGTTGGGATTCCAACATGCTCCGGCCCTACGAGAGGAACAAGAGAAACAATAATCAGCTAGTTTTTAGCTACATTAAGCTAGTAAACATAAAAATATCAATAAACATTATCTTCTATAGGTAAGATACAAAGTTTTGTAACAGATCGCACATGGGTATTTCCCTTCGAATTTGTGACCTCTACTGCTCTTACATGACCATCATGGCCAGGAAATATTTTAGTAACTCGGGCCATAGGCCATGACATTATGGGTAGATTATCTTCCTTTAAAATAACAATTGTGCCTATCTTAATATTAGGCAAGACATCTAACCACTTAGGTCTATTTTGTAATGTATTAAGATATTGTTTATACCACATCTTCCAGAAGGATTGTTTAATTTGATTACATAATTGCCAAAACTTGAGTCTATTTTGAGGAACAGTAGTTACGTCATTTTCAGGATACATTGTTAGTGAATTTCCTATTAAAAAGTGACCTGGTGTTAGGTAGCTAAAATCATTTACATCAGATGACATAGGAATCAGAGGTCTGGAGTTCAATATGCATTCTATCTCTATTAATACAGTGTTTATTTGTTCATAGGTTAACAATTGCTTTTGTAATACTCTTCTTAGAAAATATTTAGTACTTTTCACAGCAGACTCCCACAGACCGCCAAAGGTTGGGGAATATGCTGGTATAAAGTGAAAATTAATGCCTCTTTGGGCTGCAAATTGACATACTTGTCTTTGGTGATTTTGTGAAGAGTGTAATTGATAAAGCTCAGTTAATTGGTTCCTTGCGCCTTTGAAGGTACTAGCATTGTCAGAGTAGATTTCTTTAGGCAATCCTCGTCTAGAAATAAATCTTCTAAGGCAAGCGAGGTAAGCATCTGAAGTAAGATCTGATGTGAGTTCGAGGTGAACTGCCTTTGTAGCGAAACACACAAATATACAAATGTACCCTTTTCCTACCACGGAACGTCTCACGCGCGATAGTTTAATATCAATAGGCCCAGCGAAATCTACACCGACTTTTTCAAAAGGGCGACTCATAGCAGTCACTCTGTCAACTGGCAAGGAACCCATCAGCTGTTTGGAGGCCTTTGCTTTCTGTCTGAAACATATTATACATTTATGAATTAACTTTTTGACATACATTAGTCCATTAGTTATCCAATATTTTTGATTTAAATTACACAGTAATAATTTCGGACCTGCATGTAAAAGCTTTTCATGTTCAGATCTTATAATACAATTAGTAACATGTGATTCTTTGGGTAAAATAATCTGATGTTTATGAGCATATGGAATATTAGAGTGGTGTAGCCTGCCACCTACACGCAGGATACCTAAACTATCTATAAAAGGACATAAGCTTTGTAAAGGACCTTTTATACTTTTATTATTTTGTAAACATTTAATTTCGTCTTTAAAATATATTTCTTGTCCATTCTTAATAAGCAACATTTAAGCATTATTCAATTCAGAACTTAAGAGATATTTGTAACTTGTTTTGCCACCCTTTATGTTATTAATAAAACGCATTACATAAGCCAATGTACGTACCATTTTGTGAATGCTAGAAAATTTACGTATTTGATCGAATACATCGCTCGTAACTGAAGACACTTGGCTGGCGGAGAATGCTGACCCGGTTTTTACTTCAGGCAAATTCGCAGGTAAATCTATTTTAAAATTAAATTTATATTCAGTCATGCAAAAATTCAGGGCCATTCCACCACAGGCTGCAGGCATGAAGCTCACTTGGCGTAACACCCCTACTGATATAGTCAGCAGGGTTATTTTCAGTGTTTACATAAAGCCACTGACAGTTATGCATATTTTTAGCTATTGCCCTTACCCTATTTGCAACATAAGCGTTAAGTTTCATGGGTTCTGTGTGCAACCATGCAAGAACAATTTGTGAATCAGTAAATAAGTAGACATTGCCTATATTATACTTTAGTTTTAGCGTGCAATAAACCTTTGCTATAAGTATGGAGAGAAGCAGAGCAGCGTTAAGTTCTAAGCGCGGTACTGTTTTGTTTTTATTTTGAAGCGGATTTATGCGCGATTTTGAACACAACAGGTACATTTTAACTTTACCATTTTGATTTGTAATTCGCAGGTATACGCAGCATCCATATGCCGTAGTGCTGGATGCATCTGAGAATCCTATTAATTCAAGTTTACTTAATTCAGTTATATGTATATTTCTATTAATGAAAATTGGCTTCATTTCAGCTAGACTGGAAGAAAAGTCATTCCACGCTTTCCTGATATCATCATCAGGGATGGAATCCCATTCAGTCTTGGAAGACCATAGCCGTTGCATTATAGCTTTTGCTTGTACGATAATGGGACTAACAAAGCCCATGGGATCAAACATTTTCCCGATATAGGAGAGGATATCTCTCTTTGTAAAATTATGATTATTGAAAGTTTCTGGACAGGACATTTTAAATTTATCGTCTTTAACTATCAATTGTAAGCCCAAAGTCTTTAAATAATAATCATCACTTTGTAGCTCTAAGTCATCAAAATGCTGTTCCGCTGAAGGAACATCAGACAATATTCTATTATCATTGGATGACCACTTATGTGTATGAAAGTTACCCAACTTCAAAAGCTGGCGAATCTGTGATTTAGCCTCTATGATAGTATCCAAGTTATTATCTGCATAAAGAATGTCATCTACATATGTACAATTTTCTATAATGAATGAAGCTAGCGGGAAATTGTCTTTATTTTTTGCCGCTAGTTCTTTAAGACAACGGGTGGCCAAATAGTTTGAACTCTTCAACCCGTATGTGACAGTGTCAAGCCTAATGCATCGGATTGGCTCATCGGGGCTATCTCTCCACAGTATATTTTGTAAAGAGGTATGCTCCGGGGTTTTACACGTATATTTCTAAACATTTGTTTTATGTCAGAGGTAAATGTAAAATCACCACAACGAAATAATAACAATATCTCAAACAAATCTCTTTGTACAATTGGTCCATTTAAAAGCAAATCATTAAGTGACACTTTTTTATTAGTTTTCATAGAGCCATCAAAAACTGTACGCAGCTTAGTGGTTTTACTGTCAGGCTTCAGGACTGCATGATGAGGCAAAAAATATATAGCATTTTTGTTTAATTCATACAGCTCAATATCTACATACTGACCGTGATGTAAATTTAAATATTCATGAATGAACTTTTGGTACTCAGAGAAAAGTTTGGGATCTTTATGTAATTTCTTCTCTAAGTTTAAGAATCTTTTTAATGCAAGATTAAAGGAGTCACCTAATGAATCATTGACTTCACTAATAGGTAGTTTCAATGGTAACGCGACTTCAAAACAATTATCCTTTAACTGAACTGTGTTATTAAAAATGTATTCGCAGAGCTCTTGCTCTGATGATCTTTCATCATAGATTTTTGGAACATCCTCTGTTTTCCAAAACTGTGTTAAGGTTTCATTAATATCCGACTCACATGTATTACATTTTTAACTAACCTTATTGCAGACCTTTGATAAATTAGTGTGGTAGGGTACCTCCTACAATATATCCAAACTGAGTGTTGACAAGATGTGGTTGCGGACTGCTGGCCCCTGTAGCAGACTGCTGGCATTCACGCAGCACCGGCAGCTCTGAAGGCAGCAGCACCTGAAAAAATATGTCCGCTCCCATTAGTAAATCAATCTCAGCTGGCACATTAAACTGATCATCGGCCAGTTTAATGCCTTTAGGCAACAAAATGTCTGAGGTATTAAATTTATGTTGAGGCAAGTTACATGTTATTTGGTCAACAACATGACATGTGGCCGCAACCTTATAGGGGTTGGTTAGAGAATGGATTTCTAGAGGTAAGCAATGCTTCAACCTCGTTTTTGAATTAGTGATACCAATTACATTGACATTACTACGAGTAGGTTCCAAATCAAGCAGCTGTAATGCCTTTTGTGTAATAAAAGTCAGCTGGGACCCACTGTCAAGCAGGGCTTTAAGATGGACTTCAGCGCCATCCCGAGCAACAAGTTTCACCTTAGCTGTGGGTAAAAGGACATCATTATTATTGTTATTGCTTGCCGCTAATGATGCAGTTGACGTTGAGCCAGTAGTTTGTGTATCGCACATATTTTTATCTGTGCTACAATGTAGCAGGGTATTGTGTGCCTCCTTGCACTTTGCACACCGGAAATGATATCTGCACTTTCCAGTGTGGGCACATAAACAAAGATTGCACAGGCCTTTTTCAATGGCAAACTTTACTCGTTGATCTACATTCAGTAATTTAAAACTGTTACAAGAATGAAGTTTATGTTTCAACTTACAGTATAAGCATGAAGGCTCCTGAGCAGCTGCGTTGGCCACTAGCCTACCAGCGGCTTGGCCTGACTCTTTAGGCAACTGGCGTAGGTGCCCGTGGGAGATCCCCGGATCAGCATTTTCAAGCGCCAGCGCCCGTTTGTCCATGTAGTCTAAGAAGGCTTCTATAGTCGGCTCTTCATCAGCGTTCCTCTCGAGTTGAAATGCACGGGAGGTGTACACATCTAATTTTCGGTACAGAATACACAAAATTATAGCATCCCAAAGTTTTACGTTAGGCTCCAAGTTACTGAGGGCGGCAAGTATTTGTTTTACATTTGACACAAATTCTCTTAAGTTAGATGCCGTTGACTTTGATAGCGGCTTAATATCTAATAACAAATTTATGTGCTCATTTATTAATCTATGCCTATTAATATATCTCTTATCTATTATTTGCAAGGCCTTTACATAACTTTCACCTGTCAAAGGTAAATTTTTAATTAAGTCATAGGGCTCGTTTTTTATGTACGAGCGTAAATAATAAAGTTTCTGAACATTATCAAGGCACTTATTGTTATCAATTAACGAGTTAAACAGGTTGATAAATGGTACAAATTCGGTAAACTTACCACTAAATATTTGGATGTCAATCGGAGGTAAGTTAACTTTAGGCACTGACTTAGGAGCTGAATGACTGTCGCTAGCAATAACACTTTTACGGCGATTGAGTTCCTCATCAATTGCCGTGATGATGAAATAATAATTGTTTTCTACTTGCTCAATGTCCTCCTTGTCCTCTGGATGGAGTGATAAGATTTTTATATTGTGAGATTCATAATTGGTAAACGTATCTATTAACCTTTGACGTTTAGTTACTAAACTTTCTTGGGAAATGCTAACTAGTGATTCGGAACAAGCAGATTGTAGCCTTGTAATCGTACCTTTTAGGTAGCCACGTGCAGCGACTAGATCTTTCAGCTCCATATTTACAATATTATGACACTACGTATAGCTTAAACTAAAATTATTATTAAAAACACTGCTTTGCCGATCACCATTAATGTTTTTCACAAAAACAGCACGTATTTTACGTATTTACGCACAACTCAGACGCACTCGACGACACAACTATGAACTGCGAGCTGCGAGGGCAAGCTGCGCGGAGAGCCGCTTGCGCTGCAACCAAAATGGCGACCGCAGACCGCTGGCTGTCGACCGGTACACGCGTCGCTCGCACCGTGTCCCGTGCGGCCTGAAGCCCGATGCGTTGATGCAATGTTTAGGTATTGAGGGATGCTAGATGTAGGTCTGTATTCCGTATTACGTCTGCACTGCCGACGTGATTTTTATGCAATATGCACTAGATTATTTTGTCTTCCTTTATGTCTGCGCTGCACTGCCGCGCCGACGGGAAGACTGGATAGGCACCAAATGCCCTAAGTTTTTCTGTATGTACCTACACTACACTCCCTTCTCTTATAGTCTGCACTGCCGACTGAGAGTAGGTAGCTAGGTATGCTGAACTTATTCACTTGTTTGCTGCGTCTGCCTGCACTGCCGGCCGACGGATTGCACTTCCTCGTGACTCGTATCTCGACTGCACTGCTGACGAGGAGTAGTTACGGGTTTTATAGCGCGCGATGGAGTATTGTAACTTACGGAAAAACGTGCCCGCCTGACGATCGACGGATGATGCTGTAGAAGTGTAGTTCTTGAAGCACGAAGGACCATAGAGAAATATGTGTAAGAGGAATGTAGCAAGGAAACAGCTGGTTCTGAATAATGTGGTTTAATTCTCACCAACAACCAATTCACACCATCAATCCGTCAGGCAGGAGCACGTTGCTAGTTCGACCTGTCGCGGCCCGATCGTAGAAGGAAGTGTGAGAAAAAAGGGCATTCTAGCAAAGATGGCTGCGCGAGCTTACGCTAGTGATGCCTTTTTAGTAAGTAGTATTTTAGTGTTGGGATTCCAACAGCCCCTCCTAAATAAAATCCCTGAGTTCACTCTTACTTCAATCAGTTTTACCAACTTTCCAGCTACTTTTGATATTTATTGGCAACACTTTTAGTACTAGCTGTGCCGGTGGCCTTGACACACTTCTGTCAGTCGTGCGCGTAACTACCTACACTGTGTGTGAAATTTTTCGCGAAAATGACACCGATTTGCAGGTACCTACTTTATTTTTGTGTAATTAACTAGGATAGTAATGAGGATAAAGACATTTTGATTTGTTTTAGTTATTTAGAAGGTATTTAGGTGCATTTTCAGCAAAAAGGACGCTTTCTTTTGTGTTATTAGTGTTATTAGGGTTTTTTGTGAAGTTGTGATTGTGAATTTGTGATGCCAAATGGGTACATTCAAGTATCGTGACAGATATGGTCAAACAGAATGATAGATATTATAAGGAATAAGGTGTAGAAAGGTTATACGTGCTCAGCAAGTAACACGTTAAAATGTGGCTAGCTAGCCACACTTTGCCTCAGTATGGCGTCGCGCCCCAACGGACGCGTGCATGCGTTAGTGTACCGTTGTTGAAGATCGAATGTTGAACCTATCTTGACCTTTTTACTTATAATATCATCGGCCGCACCAAGGATAATCTCCTGAAGTAGGGTTTCGCAGCTAGCACCGACCTTCAGTGCCTGTGCGGTACCTCTCCACAGACCATGGCCCACCTTTTGTCTTGCGCCGCGTGCCCTGTCACCTGCACACGTGAGGATCTTATGGTTGCGTCGGTGGTTGGTGTTGTGGTAGCCGAATTCTGGGCTAAACATACAATTTAGAATTTAGTGTCTTTGTTTGCCAATGACACGCTAAGAAGTAGAAGAAGATTGGTCAAACAAGACAATGCCCCAATAATTATAACGCATAAGTAGAAACTTAAAACGAGTGCAAAAAGGCTACTATAACTAAGCTAAAATGACCTTGTTTGCTTGGCGAGCCATCATTGGGTAGTGTACTCAAAGTCCTATTTCGTCAAACTCGGCTCACTCAACATAAATTGGACACACGATTTCACCCGTGTTTTGTACTAGACGCGGCGTCTATAAGTTCATATTCTATGGGCTGTGATGATAGTGATAAAAACTGATATGGGAGGACAATAAGTGATTGTTTGTGAACTGGTGATGGATCTTCGAGATGTGGGATGCGAATGCGGATTGGTGAACTTGCCCTGGGACAGTATGCCGTTAAAGGATCCAGCGCGCGAGGTGCGGAGTTGCTGCTTCGAGTAAACGTAAGTAGCTTTAAGAATTAATGCGTATATATACCTATCTAAAGCGGACAGTTACGATTGTAACCACGATGTATGTGTAATGTTCATCAGTTTCCTTATAACTTCTTAACTGCTCATCATAGTTCGACAAATGAGGTATCGTTGGAAGTGTCTTGATCGTTTGCTGGTTATAAGATATGTGACGTCACATTGAATGAAACCCCTTAAGATGCCTTTATTGTAATTATCATTTTTTTGTTTATTATTTAGGGTGCTTAGGTATTTGATTGAAAATTTAAAGTTTTCAATTTTCGAATTACGTTTTATTTAAGTACAGTTTTTTATTTCTACTGCCCACTTGTACCTACCCGTGTGTAAATTAAAGTCGCAATTAAAACCGCGGGCACGCTTTATAGCATCACGGAGCTTATATTTGTTTCCGATTATAGGTTTGTCAACATACCTACATAGTAATAGTAGTAGTACCTTCAGTAATTATAACTATGTTCATCCCCTATAACATGCTTGGTCGTACTGGCTTCGCTATTTACTATTTTGTGTATAGGGATTCATTTTCCTAATAGAACATGAATCTTATTGTGTTTAAAATAAAGTTGAAAACCTATTAAAGAAATTTGACACATTGGGGTAGGTTGATGTGCTGGTGTCTGTAATTTACAGTTTACCCAAAAATATACAAATTCAGGCAACATAATAAATATATTGACGATTTATAAGTTGGACTAAAAAAATCCGCGTAGAATTGTTATTTAACTGGGCTACGGGTATTTTTACTGTTTTCGATAACAAAGTTGTTTTAATATTATAAAATTAACAAACAATGAAGTCATTACACTGAACAAAAAACCATCTACTTACCACAGCTAAACCATGGTAGTAATATTAGGTACCTATTTAAATCCCTTTGACTTTGTATTTTTTCCTTATATAATGCGGTCACAGACCGTATCTCTAAATCACAACATTGTGCAATAAAGATTTGTGATGTTAAGTGAGGTTTAGACAAATTTAGCTTTTTTTTTCCAATTTCTATTTTGTTTATTTATTTTAAATGTTAAAACGGTTTAGAGAAACCAATCACATTAAAAGATTGAAGATACCGGGCTGGTATCCATAACTCCACGTCAAAGCGCGTAGTTTGCGTATGGGCTATAATCTACCACGCGGGCCCAGTGCGAATTCGTAGATGTCACATGTCTTCGAATTTTCGGTTCTAGGACATGCCGGTTTCCTCACGATGTTTTCCTTCACCGTTTTTGAAAGCAGTGGTGATTAAATAAATTACACCAAGTAATCCGCCTGCCTGGGTTCGAACCGACGACTAACTGTTCGTAAGTCGGGGCCGCCACCACTTGGCCTAAGGGTAGTAAGTAAAACACCTTTTTTACTTACAAAATCATTGCCTTAGGCCATAGAACTCACAAGTATTTGTTCCGTGTGGGAATCAAATCCGCGGCACGCTTTGCAGCAGCTAATCGACTTGACTCCATATCTTTTTCCTTAAAATGTTGTCATAGACCATTCTCAATCGCAACATTGTGCAATGAAAGTTTAAATAAACCCAATTTTACAAGACTCGTTTGTATTCATTTTTTGATAACTATAGATTTTATTAGTGAATGTTAGGCGTGGCCAAAAAGATTTAAGATAGGTACAGACGCCAGCACGTAAAGTTACCCCAATGTGTCAAATTTCTTTGAACGTTTTTCAACTTTCTGTCAAACAAAATAAGGTTCATATTCAATTGGGAAAATTTGACACATTGGGGTAACTTGATGTGCTGGCGTCTGTACCTTAGAAAGGACATGCGAAGAAATGTCAAAGAAAAACTGTGATCTCTTGTCTCAGTAACGCCATCTATAACGTGCTGTCCCGTCTAATAGTAAATATTGAATTGATTCTAGTTGCCCCTTCCAAAAGGTAGTTTCTTATGGGGACAAGAAACTCCATACTTTTTCTTTTGAAATAGTTTATATACATATGATGTAGGTAAAGACGCCAGCACTTCAAGTTACCCTTATGTGTCAAATTTTCTCAATTGAATATGAACCTTATTCTGTTTGACATTAAGTTGAAAAACGATCAAAGAAACTTGACACATTGGGGTAACTTAACGTGCTGGCGCCTGTACCTAGAATAAAAAATTAACTAGATTAAGCATTTTAATACATTAGTATATAATTATGTGGATAGATGCATGGTACTCTCACTTTTACAAATATTGAAATCACAGATTATTATTTAGCAAATCAAGAAAAGATTAAATAAATAATAATAATGAAAGTAGTTTGTCCGCAGATTTGCTCGTTGTATGTGTGAAGTTAAACTGACGCTTTTTAATTCTTACTGTAAAACATTTTACACGTGAAGTTAGTTTCAATTCGATTAGTATTTTTTTGCACTCCGATTACGCTGAGATTTACAATCCGATTTACATAATAGATATAATAAAACTTTCAAAGAAAAAAAAAATAAAAAAAAAAAACAAAAAAAATAAGATATAGATTGGACACAGTTTAGCTCAGTAAAATTAATAATCTACATAAATACAAAAAAAGTAAATTGCAAAAATATTTTTTTTTTTTTTCAAAAAAAAACAAACGACTACTATTTTATTAACTTTTTAAGGATCTCGTGTGGTCTGAAATAAATGCATTAATATTATTATAAAAACACTTACCGGTGTAAAATAACTCTAGTTTTCGAATCCGGTGGTTTTTATGAAGTCGGTTGTATTTCTTTGAAAAAAAAAATCGATTTCAAATCAATTCGAACTATCGCAGTATTGTTAAGTTTAGTATAGATATGCCAGCAAAACGCGGTCACAGACTAAAGAATCGATTTTCCTTAACTTTAATATTGGCAGGTAGTCAGAGTCGTCTAATCGGAATAATGACGTAAATAATTGTAATTAATTTTATGACGTTTTACTGACTTATCTGCTAGTACAGGAAAAATCTTGTGTAACTAAGCGGTTGTAAGAATTATAGATAACAGTACAAAATCTTTTGGTGTCTAAATCTTCATGTTGTCATACACACACGCCGGTTGCAAGTCCCACGGACCTGGTGAACCTCACCAAAAGGGTGTTTGTCCTTCTAGGGCGTTCCCTCCCGGCGTTTCCACTCACGTCTGCCTTTAAAATACTTTTTGTTAGTCGCCTTTAATTCATCCTTTCACACCTGCGCCTAATTTTAATAAATGGCTTTTAAAATTTAAATCAACGTTGCAATGTCGTCAATCTTTTGGGCAATTTTTCCTGTTGACAGCGACGACATGCGCAGGATTTTTTTAATATCCATTATTTTAAATGTAGGTACATAATAATAAGTAATAATAAATTATGTAACTAAGTGACAAACTTGTTCGACTGTCGAAAACCACGAGTGTACCTTCAGTGAAAACAATAGTTTTAGTTACGTTATACAATGATATTTTAAGTAACAAGGTGTAAATAGGTATTCAAGTATTTATTGCAATCCATAGTGAACATACAGGTGGAAGGTTACGAGGTTTCGAGTAATAATTATGGACCCTGTCGGGTACAGCAACATTAAAATTAAGATTAGAATAAGAAGAATAGGAGAGAGGAAGCGTGCATTTTTAATCATTTTTAAAAAATCTTAAATATTTGTTAAAATATTACTCAGTTAAATTATTTATATTTATTAACTCATTAGGCTCCGCGTGGACACCGGTGTCCGCAAACAATAGAAATTTAATTGTGTCTGGATTGCGGTAATTGACTAGTTAAAGTATTTATTTATATTCAATTATTATTATACAAAATTATCATACATTTATTTATTTTACAGTCAAATCAATTTGTCAAATTATCTGTTAGAAATTTTATTCTTCCATGGTGTAGTAGGCTTTGTTAATTAAGAGAAGTTTAAATTCTCTTAAAAATGAGTTGGTTTTCCCTATTATCTTTAGGTTTTCTGACAATTTATTATAAACTTTTATGGACATTGAATATATACTAGAAGAGTGCATTTTAAGATGGGAACGAGGCAGATCAGCAACCTGTTTTTATGACGCAACGAAAGAGTTGTTTGTAATAACTCCTCGTGAGAACAGATTACCTAAACAACATTCGATTGTCGGCACACTAACACACGCACGACACGTTAAAATGTGCCTAACTAGCCACATTTTAACACACACATTTGCTTGCTGAGCGCTTATAACCTACCTTCACCTTTTTACTTATAACATCATTGACGTCATGCGTAAGAGTTGATTTAGAGACGTCATTTAATTGCGTCAGAATCTGTTTGTGTCCAATTATAAACGCTAATTAAGAATAGTACTTAGGTAAAAGTAACATTGCGGTGTGTAAAGCCGCTGTTGAGCTCTATGTCTGCCAAAAGAAAATAGAGAATTAATTTGCAACAGGTAGGTACACAACACACGGCCACTCATCAAACTAAACATTTATAATAGGGTATATGCATGTATAATTTTTATTTTTTATTCACAGTTTACAACGTTTTAACATAGTAAAAAAATATAAACATGTTTAAAAATGCAGTAATGAAGCTTAAAAAATATTTAAAATACAGAATAAATTTGAGCTGTTTAAACGCCGCCATTTTTGCGCGCCATTTCGTTGACATCATTTACTATGATCCTATTACTATTACTTTGGGTATTTTCTTGGGTATTTTCGTTCTTCTAACCATTTCACCACAAAAAAAGCTTTTTACAGGTATTGCTTGAACCCGAATGCAAAAACATTATCAGATTATGTTTTTACAAACCCATTTCTGGTCATTTTCTTAAATGTTTTAATAACCTCACTATGAAGCTAAAATGACACTTGAGCATTAAATTAATTCACAACACACACGGCAATAATTATGTTTTCCAATAAAAGAGTCAATTCCAATACTTAATGTCATACTTACACATTGAATGTTTGTAGGCGTAACTTGTATCAAAGTTGAAAAACTTTCAAAGATATTTGATACATTGGGATAGCTTGATGCGTTAGCCTCTGTATGTATGCATTTTCTTTGTTCTATTTTACTTTACATTTTTTATGTTACCTACAATAATCTTTTAAAGCCAGACTTTTATAAAGCCACCTCAAGAGGCTTGTACCCCAATGTAAGATTTTTTGCGGAAAGATATTCGAATTGATTATCACTGCAGCACTCGTTACAATTCACTGTAAGAGCATTTAATGAAATGAATCTTTACTAGTATTAAAAAGAGGAAAGATTTGCATTTTTAACCGACTTCAAAATAGGAAGAGGTATACTCAATTCGGTTGTATATTTTTAGGTTTGTTATCTTAGTTCCGTCATTTATGGACCGATTTTCATAATTCTTTTTTTTATTTGATAGGGTATGCTAACAGATTGGTCCCATTTGTATCAAAACTCATATCTGATGAGGGATCCTCGAATAATTGAGGGACCTCCTAAAAAAATATAGGTACGCACGCACCTATTTTTACATGTTTATTAACAAAATCAAGCATTTTAATTTGGAAAGTATCATTCGGTAAAGCCAAACTCTTAAAGAATACAGGCGACGGAACTATTCAACGCATAACAGCAAATTATTCGCGATTGCTTTAGTCAGATGTCTATGCAGAGTTTTTGTATTTACATACCGTAATATTACGCCCTTCTATTTTAAAAGGGGCCCGTCAGAGATGTACAGATTAATGTTTGGAAAGAACTTCTTAAGCATTTGTTAACCAATTTCAATGATTCCATGAAGTTTTGAAAGGCTTTCTTTCCATACGAAGGCAATAAAATTGCAAAATAAAAACTGTATAACAAAAAATAACAAAGGACTTTTAAAAAACAGCTTTAAAATAACTCCAGCTAAGTTTCGGAAGTCGGTGGCCAATATAATGGACAAAACAAAACCACCAAAGCCACAGACTTCGGAAACTGGTGTTTTTTTTCACCTGTTAGTGTTTTTTTAAGAAGTCGGTTGTTTTTTTTTTGTAAAAAAGTTTTTTTGTATGTAGGTAACGAATCAACTTAATATATTCCAGACCGATTTGAATGATTTTTTTAAAATTATACACTATCTCTAAGTGACACAGGATACTTTTTATCACTGTATTCCCACGGGAACTGAAACTACGCATTTTACTATACTTTAGCGTGCTAGTAGATAAATAGATAGATGTTTATGTACAGACGCCAGCACGTCAAGTTACCCCAATGTGCCAAATTTTCCCAATCGAATATGAACCTTACTTTATTTGACATAAAGTTGAAAAACGATCAAAGAAATTTGACACATTGGGGTAACTTGGCGTGCTGGCGTCTGTACATCTGAGTCTCGTACGGGTCGGTTGTTGCATCATCCTGGAAACAGACATGGCGGTGGGAATATGACGGCGCGTCTGCGCAGTAGCATCTCCACCATTTGCGCATAATTTCGTCATGTTTCTCTTTCGTCATCCTCGTAAACAGCCGGTGTCCATTAAACACATGCAAAAAACATGGATCGGATTTTATTAACCTTGTCGCCTGACTTGATATAAAAAAATAAGGAGCCGTTTACTTCTTTTATCTAACAACTTGACATTATTATTTTAAACTAGAGAAAAAAAAATCTTGGCAACTGAGCCGATATCGACTATTCTGCCAGCGTCTTTTAATTAAATTTGTTTACCTGTCACGTCATCCAAGATGGCGGGCGCTGGATGTGAAAAATGGTAAACAAAAACTAATTTTCTTCTTATTCTTTTTCGTGAATTTTTAATTGTATTTAATAAACAAAAGGTAGAAGAAACCTATGTTCGTCTCTAGGATATGATATAATTATCTCCTTGCTAAATTTCATTACGATCCGTTCAGCCGTTTATTCGCAAAAAGCTGACAAACTAACAAACAAACAAACAGAGTTACTTTTCCGTTTAAAGTCTTCTAATCTAATAGCTACATAAAATTCCCACGTCACAGTGTTTGTTACAAAACTCCTCCGAAACGGCTTGACCGATTCTTATGAAATTTGTGTGTACGTTCAGTAGGTCTAAGAATAGGTTTTAGACTACTTTTTTTTTAAAGGCGGAACTTAATTTGCCGTGGCAGATAGATTAGTATGTATGGGAAATATATCTACACACCAGTATTAAATAAACCAGAATATCACGTCTGTAATCCCGAAGGGTAAGGCAGAGGTGTACCTGTAGTTCACCCACATCATTGCGCTAGTTATGTTTAAGTCCCATGTGTGGGGCGAGTCTTTTGCCATCAATCGGGCACAAATCGATACTATTAACAACAATTTTCACGACCCGGGGATCGAACCCAAGACCTCATTGTCAGCAGTAGCGCTTGCGACCACTAGACCAATGAGACAGAACGAAATAATTAACCAAAGTCTTGCATATAGTCTGGATGTCTTCTTTGAGAATTGGAGTGAGGTGGCGCAGAATCGCGACCAATGGCAGAAATGGAGGGAGGCTTTTTCCCAGCAGTGGGACAAATTGGGCTAAATAATAATAATAATATTAATTGCCTATTATAGTAAGAGATATTTCTCAACGGCACGTGTAGCCTAGACAAAGGCCAATAGACTCTTACTATAAGTAAGGCGTGGGTTCGAACCCAGGCAGGCAGTGTAATTTCATCACCACAGCTCTCAAAAACGGTGAAGTAAAACATCGTGAGGAAACCGGCATGTCCTAGAACCAAAAATTCGAAGACATGTGACAATATCTACCGATTTGCACTGGGCCCGCGTGGTAGATTATGGCCCATACGCAAAATGCGCGCTTTGACGTGGAGTTGCGGATACCAGCCTGGTATCTTTATCTTTTTTAGACTCTAAAATTTTTAACTCTTTCGTACCTATTCAGTTACATGTCCGACAGTTATTGACACTTGATGCTGATTATTTTAAATGGCAAATAGGCACAAATACTGAACAACTAGGCATACAAAACAAAAATATTTCAAAAATATAAACTAGGAGATAAAAGTACGTTGAGTCGTCAGTTGCAATTAAAATCCCGAAGTTCGATAACCACTCTTGCCAAAGGGGTATTTGTGTTACCCAATAACTGGGTCAATTAGAGACACAATAGAAAGCCAATGATAGCGTGGACACCGGGTGTCCTCTTGGGGTTTAATGAATTAAAGCAGTTGGAAATAAAAGATAATACATTTTTATAAATATTCGCAATTTATTGTCTCTGCGGTTGGTTTTTTTTTTAAATATGTTTATGTTTTTTCTTATTATATTTAACTTTAGTGGTTTAACATAGTAATACTAAGTATATTAAAAAATTACCGTCTGACAAGAATATTTTAAAATCCCATTTTACAATTATTAATAAATAATTTATTAATGGTTATCTAAATCAAGTGGACAGGAATATTTTTTCATACCAAACTTAGAACATAAATATTACAATGGTAAAAACGATGTTGTTGTGTTTAGAAAAAAATAAAGCTGTCTTAAATAATTGTTACTAACAACAGCATTCCAATCTATTTAAATTAATTCAAGATACAAAAATGAATAATTTTCAAGTGCCGAATTGTAAAACAATATTTCCAAAATGAATAAAGGTTGATGAAGTTGCGAACTAAAAGCTTTTAATTTAATTTTATTTTATTCACAACTTTCAGTTATATTTTAATATCATCATGCAAATTTTAAGTACTGTGAAAAAAAGAGTGGTAGGTATGCAAAAATAACAAAAAAATAAGTCGTCCTGGCTATGACTTCTTTTAAATTAAAAATAATTTAGTAAATTAAAATTTGACTACTTTTTGTAAAACGAATTCTCTTCATTTGCCTGCATACCTACTTCTTTTGTCCAAAGCAATAATTGATACGAAGATTTTTAGCAATATTATTGATTATGATGATTTTATGTCAGTGTTAGTTACATAGTTATTTTGGCAATAAAATCACTAGCTGTCAAGCTTTAACAAGTTCGAACGACGGTCATCACACCTGTGTTTCTCGAAGGAGTACAGGAGGAGCACAATTCGCCAGTTAAGGTCAAGTCCCATGTATGAGGGCAAGATTGAACTTTAATCTTAATAAACTAAATATAGTTATTTTACAAAGTTTTTGTACTACAGCTATGTGTGAGATAACATTTAAAAGGCAATGGAAATTACATTTTGAATTGCAGACTTTCTTGCCAGTGGTTTTTTTTTTTCATTTAAAGTGAGTTCATAATTTGAAAATCTTTTGTGACAGTGAACTTCTTAAGTATTTAATTTCTAGAACATTCCAATGCCAATGTTATGAAATTCGTATTTTAAATGTAATTTGTATAACAAAATAAGATGGCATTTAAAAATAATTCACATTTGGCATGGAATGTCGATTAATAAATATCAAATGCAAATACTTCATTTAAATTAGAATTAAATTACATTTAAATGTATTACTTGAAATAATTTTGGTTGAAAATATTTACATTTTTATAAATTAAGAGATCAGTTTTTAAGATAAGAGATTAGTTTCTTAAACTTTAACTTACTTTTTTTTACATTTTATCACAATGCTGACTTTAAACTATTACTTACATTAGCGTTAGCGCAAAATACCGTTTGTTGAAAGCTTTTTTTTTCACTTTTTTTCCACTGAAAATTCTAGAACAGTCTGAATCCAATCCATATGATCTGCTACGTTGGTGTAGATGCCAGGAGAGTCCTTGGTTCCGCAGTGAACGTTACCATGGCTGGTTACTCCCCACAACTCAATGGTATCCTTCACGAGGGTCAAAGGACCACCTGAATCACCTCTGCAGGTGTCGATGCCTTCTTCACCACCAGCACAGATGACGTGATCAGGAATAACGTTGTACTTATAAGCGGCCTTGCATTCTTCCTTGGGCCAGTAGGGCAGACGAATAATTTTCTTCACATGAGCGTAGTATCCTTTTTTGGGGACTTCACCCCAACCAGCTGCGTAGAACTCGGTGTCTTGCTGCAGGTCTCCGGTTGGTAAGCAGATTGGGCGGATGAAATCTATAAATATTAAAAATAGAATAATTAGTATTGGTATATTTGGAACCTGAGCGGTTTTGGGACAGGAGTGGTAAAAAAACAGTGGAAGTGGTCAAAGCAAAGTTGCCATGCCTATCCAGCTATAGTCTCACCAGTAATTGCCTCCCTAATTCAAAATTTATATTTATATTATCTTAACTCATATGAATAATACAATGGATCTCGCAATATCCAAAAGAGATATTTTAGGACGTTCCTAAAAGTGAAAGAGATGAACTTATGTACGGTTATAATATGATTTAAAATACATACCGGTATAAGGAGCATCTTCTTCTAGCCTTAGAATGGCGATATCATGAGCCTTATCGCCATATCCAGGGTGCACGATGATGTCAACGATATTGATCTTCACAATCGGGTCAGCACACACTCCCCGAACGCAGTCCTCCTTGGAATATAAGTCGTATTCGCCAAGACGGGCAACTAAACTAGAAAAAAAAAGGTACTTCGTTAACATTTATAGATCACACATTTTTGAAGGACATTATTTGTTGAATTCTTATACTCGTACTTGTTTCAACGAGTACGAGTAATCTCACAGTCGTGACGTGTAGCGTGTTCAGTTGTTGTTGTAGTTTTGGTTTGTCTTCTATACATTCGTGTTTTACTCTTTATGAAGTCTTCGGAACTAACAGGATAGTTTTTCGTATTATATACGAGTGTTTCGTTTGCGTAAGCAAACGCAAAGCCACGATACGAGGGGCGCCTTTTTGCGGTCGGAGTAAGTGTATACCACGAGTATGTACGTAAATCGCCGTATCTGTAGTAAATGACTGCTACAATGTTTGTCTTAAAGTATTTTAAAATCATCATCTGCCTAGCCTTTTCCCAACTATATTGAGGTCGGATTCAAGTCTGAACGATAGCAGCTGGATAACTACCAGTGTTTTACATAAACCTGACCTCCATAAACCAGTGGGTGGGTATCACGACACTCTTTCTTTGGTTTGTTTGTCAGAGTGACTAGTACAACAAAATCGAATACTTCTAAACTCAACTTTCATGTCATAGAAATAAAAACCAACATCCAATAATGCATACCGGCTGAACTTCAGAGTCTTCACGCAGTGGGCAGCGGTGATGATATGCTTGCTATCGATCAGGGTACCGGCGCATCTGATTTCAGTATCAGTATCTCCACGCCAGTACTCGATGTAGACCAGCCAAGGGTTGTGGTGGACCAAATTTGTGCTGGCTTCTACACCGCATTTGTTTTCGGCTGTAACAAAGAAATTTACTTTTAATAAAAGATATTCTGGTAGGTACATAAAATGCGTGGGTGTTTGACTTTTAGGAAACACATCTGTTAGAAAAAACTTGTCGTAGCTTATTAACAAATGGCCTACAACGAGTTTTTGTGCAAATTCCAGTACCTACATCAAACTCTCCGATTCTGTCGTACTTGATAGTTTATCAACTTACAAAGGTGCAAAGTTCTTTGTAGTTTTAAAGATTAGCGTTTTCAGCATCATTGCATCAGTGCAGATATCATTGTTAACGTGATTGAAGTCTAACAGACGCTAGCAGTACAAGCTATCCGAAACTGTCAAAGTTTCTCAATTGACAGCCGGGACCAACGGCGTAACCACTGTTACACCGTTGCCTATTAAAACACAATTTTATGAATGAACGAGGTTCGATAATGAGTAAATAAATCCATTTATGACCAAACGAACCAGAACGGTTTTACAACTTGTAGTTATTAATTAAAAATTAATTGTTTTATTTACATTTTCCGACTTCCCTTTAAGTGACGTTTATCAATACCTAATTATCATGCGACAACTAAATAATTTAAACCTACTTACTAGCAGTATTATTATCTACCACATTCAGTCATCTATTCATTTTTAAATAGCCTAATATGTTTGTGTACTCAAATTCGGGGTTTTGTGAATTCATGTATTTTGTTAAGTTAATCTTAGATATTACTGAAATCGGTCAAGGAAAATATTTTAAGGAAAACTAGGCTCTTATGTTACTAAAATAAGCCCGAAACCGGTAGTATTTATATACATATTAAGTGAAATTGGGCCTTTTATGGAGTAGATTAAGAGTTAGCTTATTTTACATTCACTGTTACACAGAATAATTTTTTTGATCGTCTTAGTCAGTGGTTTTTCTATTCCCTGAAATAATAATAATATTTTATTGGCACACAAAATACAGGAAAACGCGTGCCACATAATACCTACCTATATTAATTGACGACGAACATACGTCACTACTATAGGAAACATTGAGAAAAATCGATGTGGGATTTTACAATAATTTATATTGTCAGTACAATTATATATTTGGATTTGTTTGTGCGCAAGAAGCTCTTCTCTAAATGAAAACATGCATATACTTTGTTTGCAAAACTAAAATGTAGGTCTCATCAAAATTGATTAATGCTATTCGATATTCAAGTTCTCAAATGTTTTTTAAAATACAAGAATTTGCTTACTTAATCTTTGGGTGTGGTTTCAAAGAATTGTTTACAGTCGTGTTAAGTGAAAACACGACGCGATTGGCTGACGTTGGACCAATAGGAGATTGCGTTGGATTGCGTCAAGAACGAACTGACTTCATTGGTTGTTTGTGTCATAGTAACGTTAACTGAAAAAATTCGACAGCCAAAAACTTTAAAGAGCTTTCAAAAAATCTCTTTCATGCTTAAAAAACTTCAAACAGAACATAATATCGCTGTTTTTCAGACAGATTGTATGAATAACTAGGACAAATGGCACTAAAATACCTTCTACTATTGTTATTACAATAATTATCAATTAGAAAGTATTTTTGGACGAGTTATGATGCAGTTACTGACAACTAATAAACAACAAAACATTTTTTTCGGCTTTCTTATTTCTTGATAGTTACTGCCGAGTAAATTTTATTTATTTATTCATATTTATTTTGGTTTTGTCAACTGATGTAAAATCGAATAATCTATTTAATGCCTATATTCCATTTTTTAATCAAATCTATTGATTTGTAACGCATATTTATAAAAACAAATGAACTCAATAAGCGTATTGACTGTAGGTATAATCTTTCATTTAAATTTAATCGTTGGATTAGAACATCGAACAAAATTTAATTAAAAACTTTTATAAAGAAATAAAATCTATAACATACCTTTATTCCACCAAGATTTGATGTTGACACTCCTCACTTCATTAACCAGAACCACAAGTAACAACACACACACCACAAATGACGCCATTTTTTTATCAAAAAAATTCTACTTCATCTAAAATGTAGGAACTTTGATTATCCTGGACTTTAAAAAAAAGTCTAAAGGATGAAGATTGTCGGTTCAACTGCAAGGTGGCGTGCCTTGTATAGTTGACCGTACAACCCGATCTGCGATGAGCGAATGAGCGCTGTTCACTATTCCATTCAACTTTAAATAGCGTCCGCGCATGTATGGATTGTTTTTTTCCTTATTACAAACACATACGTTCGTGAATTTAAGAATGCGAATTTGATTTATCCTTAAACACTCATTAATTATTTACTTACAATAATTAACACCGATTTTTGTTTTTTGTTTTAATTGTTTTAAAACATAAGTTTCTAGTTAAACTTGAAACTTACTTTTAATTTAATGTAACTTTTAATAAACAAATCACAATTTTAAAAAGAAGTAAGAAATATTTTTTACTGATTAAAATGTCACTTAACTTAATTCACTACTGCACACAAAAGTCCTTTTCAAAAGTGATACGAACTGTCACTTTAAATTAAATAAACTTTATTAAATTAAATTATTTTATCCGAGCACTTTTAATTTCACGATAAATTCACAAAACACTGTAACAACGTCCGAATGAGCACTTAATAAGTTCTTAACTGGAGTTTATAAAACGACAGACAAACAACTCGATACATGTAGACATTACAAGATGTTGATTTACAATGCGATCCCGACATTGGTTGATCAGAGAACAGAAAGGTACGATGAAAACAACAAGTAGGTAGGTACTTACGTATTATTTCTCATATTTTAAATTGAATTAGTGATGTAATCTTGGGTAAAGTTGGGTAGATAAAATTATATTGATTATTATAATAATATTAAATATTATTTTTCCTCTTAATTCGTAATTTATCTCCGACTACTTACAGACTCGCACGGTTGCAAACTTTTTCATACAAACGTTCAAATATCGGTAAAAGTCAGTGTCGAATTAATTATCCAAGTAATTTAAGTCTGTGGGTCCCCAGGGACTTGGATTACTTAGGTAATTAATTCCTATCCAATAATAAATTGCTATCGGTCTTAAGTTTTAACACATACACAGACATCAAAAAACATTTTTAATTTGGTCGTTATTTTAAAGACCAATTTATTTGATAGTTGCTTGTTTTCTGATATATCAGCTGATTAATTAGTCAAAATAGTGTAAGCTGAATGAAAATAAGGGATGTTGGGACCATGAGCAAATTTTATATACCTAGTTACCACAAGTGAAGGTTATGAAGCAAGCAACGTTTTGCCACAGAAGCGACCGAAGCAAGCTCGAAATATTTTTAGCACTCCACCTTAGATAGGTAGGTTAAACCCTTGACTTTACGGACTTATTCTGAGTGACATTCTCAATGGTCCGATACTCTCGCCCGATTCCTCTACAGGCAGTCCTCTGAAGCACTGGCTTTAGAGAAATCGAACAAGTTTACAGCTGGTACTGACTATCTGTAAGCATGGTGGCTTTTGTGTTATCGATGAATTTTGGCTCTGATCAGGACTCATATTTAAAATCTGATTTAATATTTTTAGAGACGTAAATAAAATTGTATTGTGTAATATGTAATTGCGACCGAAAAGGGCGCCTTTACAAATTTGGCGTCCTTAGTGATGATAGCCCCAATATCACACCCTCGAAGCTGGTAGTAAGTACCTATATGAGCGTTAGGTATATGAAGGTTCATTCTCTTTTTTGTCTGCCCCAACATAGTTACGCCCTCAACTGTTTATGGTGGAGCTTCTTACCCGAGTTACGAGTAGAATAATTTTGTAAGTTTACGTCGTGTTCAAAAGTATCATTATAATGGTCTATATGAAATAAAAAAAAATTCTTTGATTGTGCTACCAAAACCATAACGTTTTGCTGCGGGAAAACAGTAAATAAATTTTAAGCTTGTATACAAGAGACTCATGCATTAAGATGCAAAAACATGGAAACACCGGAGTGGGTCAACATCGTACGTCATACATTGCGATTTCTCAAGTAAGCAAGAAGGTGCAATCTTGACCAGTGCCTACATACGTCAGAAAACGTGTTTTACTGCATAAATGGTCAATCTATTTATAGTTAAGTATCTTGTTTTAATCAAGTTCTGTTTGAAAATAGTTTTAATGAATGACGACAAACTCCAGACGGGTTGGTTGAACTATGGTGTTGAGGAAGGTTCGTGCATTCCCACGTCTCCTTACAAAACTAGAGTAACTTACATCTTTTAACGCCGAGTTTTCAATCACAATCAGAGTCAGAACTGTATTTAAAAATAATAAGTAAATTAATAAAAATGTGCTATAAATGTAGGTTCAGACATTAAGATGTTGTAGGTGAATTTAAAGAGATCAGCTACAGTCTACCTTACGGGCGTGCAAATTATTAAATAAGTTAAATTAAACAATGACAACAAAACAAAAACAGAAATTGAAATTAAGTCAATTAATAATAATACTACGGTCAGGTACATGGTCAAAGGAATTAATTTGAACAATCACAATCGTGATAAACTCATGTCATTTAGGAATTATTTTACTGAGTAATAACATTTGCTTGATAGAAGTAATAATAATAATAATATTTTACTGACATAAAAGTACATACGTTACATTAATATATCGAAACCCTGACTTCTGCGCTAGGTTTTAACCTGTGTTACAGGAATCAGTGTCTTCTCCCAGTAGTTTTACACAGATTTTATGTTATAAAAATTTATTTTGAATTTAAGAAGTGCAGTTATCTTAGATTTAAAATCTTTATAGAAGATATATCTATATATGAATATATCTCCGTGTTTACTGTTATTAATCTGCATTCTAGATTATCTTCTTTTTACTAGATTTTGTCCAATCGGAAACATATTTTAGGAAAAAAATATAAATTTCGAGTCACAAAATACGTATTACGAATTAATAGGTTGTACAATAAACACAAGGTGCTCACCAACATTTTCAAAATTTTAATTGTCTGTGTTATACGTACCTACTTGAACGTGAGTCAGAAGAAGACAAGTGTTAGTCACTCTATCCTTGAAAATACCATAAATCATACGACGGTGAAATACTTTCGACTAAAATAAATATTAATAAACACCTACAAATACCTAAATATGGTATTTTCTCATGCGGAGAAGCCACGACGATTAGTCATCACGTTTGCTCAAGGCAGGTTGACTATATCAAACTTATTAAAACTTTAAGTACCAATTATTTATTTAATAAATTATAAACTAAACTACACACATCAAAAGTGTCTAGGGATCAACATATATTTTTGCAATAACTTTTCTCCTGATTGATATTAATTAAAATTTTCTTTAAGGATTCATCAAATAAAGTGTTTTCGTTTGTCACAGTAACGATAAACCAAGTCACCTTTGCATTAATAAAGAAATTTGCCATTTTCCTAATAAAGGGATTTTTGACATTTGAACCACTAACATTAAAGTTCGAAAAAAAGACTGAAATAACAGTTTTCTTTAAAATTTTATTGGGTAACTTAAACAATTAATAATCCGTGTTTCTACCGCGAACACTAACAACACAAGAACATCGGTTTGGCATACTTAAAATGAGTTCATCCAAATCACGCTGTGGAATGGCCGCCCATGTTCGTTGCAACAACAAAAAAAGGTCTTCTTGCGACTGGATACCCTCCATATTCGGCAGAGCTCTTCTCTGTAGCATATCCCATGCATGCTCAATCGGGTTCAAGTCTGGCGACTGAGCAGGCCAGGGCAGGACATTGATGTTAGCTGCGGCGAGAGTCTGTCTTACAACTCTTGCGGTGTGCGGTCGTGCATTATCATGCATTAACTGAAATAAGGGACCGATTTGCACTTGTAGAGGAACGATGACGTCTGATACAATCGTCTCAGCATAAATTTGAGCGTTGAGGTTGCCTCTGATCCAAATCAACTCAGTTCTTCCGCCGATCCAAATACCCGCCCATACCATGATGGTTCCACCACTATAAGGATGGACTTCCTGGCAGGATTTTAATCGCTGTTGGCGTCCAGGGGTTCTCCAGTGTCGTATACGTCTTGTATCCGGTCTCATACCAAAACGAGACTCATCAGAAAAGCACACGAAACGCTATTGTTCTTCTGCCCAATTTCTGTGTTCAAGAGCCCATTGATATCGAATCCTACGATTGTGCATTGCTATAGGTGGTACCCGTAGCGGTCTTCGGGAATGAAGGTTCACTTCATGCAAGCGGTTTCTGACTGTTTGGTCGCTAATTAAGTTCCCTGAAGAGTGATGAAGCCTCACGGCTAACATCATGGCGGTTATTGTTGGAGCTCTTCGAGTTAAGATTTGAATGTATCGGTCTTGTCTCCGTGTGGTGCAGCGATACCGTCCTCCATGGCGCTCAGCCACGGTACCAGTGCTTCGGTAACGGGTCCCAAGTCGACTGATAACACTCTGACTTGTATTCAGAGCTAAAGCCACAGTACGTTGCCGGGAACCAGCTTCTATCATTCCCACGGCTCTGAGCATTTCTTCCCTGCTTAAATGACGTCGCCGCTCCATAATAACGTTGGCTTTAATCAGTAGTAGGGAAACAGTAGCACTAATAATGTCTTCAATGCGTTGTATGTTTTTATAGGGAAAATATTGACAGCTGATTTTCATCTTTTACTTGAATTTGATTCACAGTTCCTGATTCAAATTATGAAATGCACCAAAAAGGATCCATATAAATTTATAAAATCATAAATTTATTACAAAGCCACATCTCAATCTCAAGAAATCCGCATAAAAATGCTTGATCCCTAGACACTTTTGATGTGTGTATAATCGTAAAAAAATGTAGCAGTAAAATAATTTATGACACATTTGCCCGTGATGAGTCTCTTATTCCGCCAAATTCAGTATCGTAATGTATCTCATTACGCACTAGTGCGCAATAGTAATGTAAAGCGCACGGTTTGCAAGATGCTCCGAATAAAACGAACGGTTCCTTTTATTAAATCTTAGCAAAGAGTTTTCATGTCAGAAAAGTGGTCAACATTTTATGAATAAAATTAACTTTGGGAGATAAAACATAAAAAATAAACATTTAATTCGTTAATTTAATTAATTTTGACAATAAATTACAACTATTACCAAAACAAAAAAATATTAATTAATTTACTTTATTAGTAATACTGGCTGTTTTTAAGCCTTTGACTTAAAAAAAATTGATGCGCGCGCATCGCCAATTTATGATCTAGTTAAAATTATTTTGCGTGCTTTTTCTTTTCGCTGTATTGTTTTTATTTGGAAATTTCAGTCCGAGTTTTTATTTTATTTCCTCGCAAATATGTCATAAAACGTCGTATGACATACGTGCGCTATGATAATTACAGCCTCTGCTTTCTTATAGCCCTCACCTGCGGCTCGGGCTAGCAATATTGCCTCGGCTGTAATTATCAGCCAACCGCACTTACCTATATCATAATGAACTATTATTATGCAAGTATGTCAGCAGTAAACATACAATACAAGAAATCCATGGGGGATCGGAACTGTTACTCCTTCACACAGGTTAAACTTTAACCTAGTAAGGAAATCAAAACTGCAACCACTACTATTGTTGCCAAAGTGTAATTTCACCATGCGTAAATTAAATACCCATGTACAAAGACATTCAATACATATAGACCGGACATCACGAACAAAATTTTCGTCCGAAAAAGTGTGTCCTGCTGGATACAAGTCTATGAGTTTTTTGTAGCGCTCCGCTGCTAGTCCAGTATTCATATATTATTCTAGATGGCGTTACTGAGACATGACATTTCCTTGACATGCCCGCTCTATAGTATTTTAAATCTCTTTGCCCATGTACTAAAATCCTTAAAAATTATCAATAAAGTTTATTATTATTATTTATTATTATAATCGACAGGAAGCCAATTACAAGTCGTCGCGTGTAGAAGTCGTATTTTAGTAAAAGAATACATGTTTGTTTTGTTTTTTTGGAAGACGCACAAACTTACATTACATCACGCCTCTAATATAAACGCCCCCAAAAGGTTAAGCAGTAGTGTACCTCTAGTACACCCACATTTCGCGAGTTACGATAAAGTAGCATGTAAAAGGGGGCAACCCTATTGCCATCAAGCGGTTACAAATCCAGACTCCAGGTTGCTACTAAGAAATTCCCGATGAATATTAATAACACCTTGCCCGAACCGGGGATCGAACCCGGCCTAATGCTCAGCAGTAACGCTTGCAACCACAAAAGCAATAAGAAACCATAAAATTTACCAAAAAAATAAATAAAAAAAAAACAAATGGCACAAAAAAAAACACAAAAAAATTACTGATACAAGTATGGTTCAGCGGCTGTTTGAAATAAATAAGGCTCAAGCACCTTCTAAGTATCAGTTGTCACACTAGTTGTATTGGGATAAAATTGGTTTTACTTCGATGGTCCTAGATTATTATCATTTCAAACTTCAAGTCACAGCCTTAAGAGCGCCCTTCCCCGTTCGACGAACGTCAACGCGAGCATGGCCAAAGAGTTTGTTGTTTCGTCGATAGCGAGCCATTCCGCAAGCAAGTGAGAGAAAACGCTATAACAGTGAAAGAAAAATAGTGTGCAGAAATTTCATAAAACTTGTTCCAAGAAATATATGTTTTTTTCGTAAGCCTTACAAGATTATGAAAAAAAAGTTTTACATTTAGAAACTCCATTACATTTGCAAGGTTTCTATGCAAATATTTCTTTCCAGTTACAATTAATGAGTACATTATAAACGCCCAAATTTCATATAAAATTTGTGCAAAAAAGCTGATTTTTGAAGGCTTGTACTGAATTTGTTTCATCAAATTTTGATTTCGCGTTTTAATAGAAACCTAGATATAGTGCACAAGATACCTATAAGTTCGAAAGTTTCAAAGAAAGATCTGTTACAACGCCATAATCACGTACGAGCGTTTGTATGAAAAGATAGGCGGGTTGGCCGCTCTTAAGAATAAAAGCCAGCGTTGCACATAAGCGGACACGCCTTTTGTACCTGGAGCTAGTCAGGGGTCACAGAAGTATCTTCTGTTCCCAAGACCTCTGGCGGTGGTGTGAGGCATACACCGGGTTGGTTTTTAGTCAGTAAGAGTCTGTCAGACGCCTCCATAAGAAGTTTCCACCCCGCACCAAAAAAAAGGGAACTGAAGCTTGGTACCAGCGAAGAGAGGCTTAAACCCAGCTGTGGATGAAGATGATTATGATGATCAGATTATCCTACTAATATTATAAACGCGAAAGTTTGTGAAGATGTTTGTTACTCTTTCACGTAAAAACTACTGAATGGATAGTTGAAATCTTCTTGGTACAATCACTGGCTTGAGTGTTTTATATTTTATAGAGTTGTTGTTCTATGGTTTTTATGTTTAAATATAGAATTTGATTAATATTCGTCAATGTGTCGCCTGATGGCTGTATTGTACCTATATTTTTTCATATGTATTTTATCTAACATTAAAACTACTATTTACAATCTCTATCTTTGGATTCACGACCTGCTGGCTACAAGAGTAGTCAACATAGTCGACATGGATTTAAATAAAAATTTGGTATGGAGTTAGCCGAGACCCTGGATTAACACATAGGCTACTTTTTATTCCTGTATTCCCTCGGGAAAGGGACCTACGCGGGTGAAACTGCGAGACGTCTGCTAGTATTAGATAGTTCTTTTAACCTAACCTAACTATACTCTATTTCCAATAGCGTTAGACAGAATTTAGTTTTTTAACTAGTAGATAAGATTGGAGTTTCACTACCTGACTACTCCGAGAAGGTACACCGAAAGAAACTCACAAATAGGTAGGTCATAATCTCTTTTAAAGTCCAGACCAGTATCTTGGTCAAATCATGTAAGATCCATGCAGATCAGTGTCTGAGATGGTCTTTTGAGGAAAAAACCACACAGAATGAGGGGACCAGATTAGTCAGTGCAAGCATTTGTCAGTAATCGTGAGCTCATCTCGTAACTTGAGGAACTCCACGTGCTGACGAACAATACCAAAGAAAGAACATTTGGGATCTGTTATTTAGCTTAACAAAGTAACTATGTGTCGGGAAATTATTTGTTTTGATTTAGTAACTTATTTAATTAAAAGCACGCGTCGAGACGTGATGGTATTTCCAAGTTTACAACACCCAAGCCTTTAAACACTTGTCTCTCTCGCATAAACACTCGCATAATAAATGAATACAATCTTATGTCTGGACTTTAAAAGAGACCATGACCCCTGAGTTTCTTTCGGCATTTCTTCTCAGGGATCAGTCACTTTGGAAATGCCATTAGGTGCCATATAGTTTAAAAAAAAATGACATGTGAAAGTATCTGAGAAGATCAACTTACAGAAATAAATATCATTTAATTTCTATTTCCAGTTAGTTTGTTCAAGTAAATTCATTAATCGACTTACAAAAATGGGGAGGTTCTTAATTTCCTATTATTTTTCATTATTAATTATATTCACCGTTATTAATTATATTCACTGTTAATGTTTTTCTTTTACCTCGACTTTCGGTATTTACTTATTAATGATAGATTTTTATTTAAAATGTTCAATTGATCATGCCACAGTATATGATATGTAACAGAGACATAATTTGTAAACGTGTAGGTACACTGTGTGTTTGTTCATTTAAATGCATAATCTTATGTGCTATCAAAATTACCTTTTTCTTTCAGACTTAGGGTAACCATTTAATAAAGTTAGGTTAAGTTTAGGTGGTAATTCAATCATTTTACCCTCATTGTAAAGTTTAGGTGAACTCAATAAACTTTTAGGCGATAAATATATGATTCGAAATCACACCTTCCGAAGTATATTGACCATGATATGTGAAAGAGGGCTTCATTTGGTCTCAAGTATATTTTGCCACGCTTTAGGACACCAACCTTTCTCAAGGTAACCCTGCTTATAGTGACGAATCAGCTGGTATAGGAAGGAAGCAAGAGGATTCTTTGAAATTAACAACTATTTAAATTAATAATTTGTGATTCTTACAAATTGTTTTAGACAAATATGTAGGTAAGTATTCTTTTAAACTTAAGCTTATACTTATAGCTCATACATCAGAATACTACATATAATATAAAGATATTGAATTAGTTGTCCAAATATAAATATATAACGATAAGTGTAAGGTGAGTAGGAAAAAAATCTGCCATTTGCGAGTTATTCTGGCGTTTTAATTCTGCGTAGACCAAGTCGCGGGTACCAGCTAGTATTGCATAATAATAAATAAAAAATGGATTTCCCGTAACTGTTTGATTCGTCAAATTAATTAATCATACACACCTATACCATAATATATTGACGCACCAAACGTGTTCGTATAATTAAATAATTTCTAATTTCCTATTAGAAAAGTTAATTGATGTGGTCAGTATTTAATAAGACAATGAACACATTGTATATACGCGCTTAATCTCCTTCTAGAAAAATCAATAAGCGCCTTATTGATTTTTCCACTTTTTTAATTTTTCCTCTTTTTTTCTCTTTTTAGATATTATGTCTGTAACAGAAAGTATGTATGTTTCCGTATGTTTCCGTATGCTGTATTTTATGAATTTGCAATGCACTACATACCATAGCAAACTTCGTTCCGCTATAAGATTAATTTATAATTATTTTGAGTAAGCTCTTTTCATCGTTGACCTCATCTCTGTCCTAAGGACAATACTAAATTCAAAACGCATTTAAAATTATGTAAAAAAAACCTTCTTAAATAGTTATAGCATAACACTTATCAAATTAATGTGAAATTGATACCTACCTCATAATGGTTTGGGGAGACTCTTGCCACCTGTCATGTTATTCAAGATGGTGCTGCATTTAAAAATATATTTTAGAAAACGTTTATCTTTATTTATTATTTTTCCCTTTATTTTCATACTAGCAGAGATGTCACGCAGTTTCACCCGCGTTGTTCCCGTTCCCGTGGGAATACTGGGATAAAAAGTAATCTATGTCACCCGGGGATAGAGTGGCTTCACAACGGTAAAAGAATTTTTTAAATCGGTCTAGTAGTTTCGGAGTCTATTCAATGCAAACAAACAAACTTTTTCCTCTTTATAATATTAGTATAGATTACCACTACCAAACCGATTACGGAGAAATTCAAATGGGACCAAACGTAAATTAGCGTCAAATTTTCCCAAAGGAACATGAACCTTATTCTGTTAGCTATAAAGCTGAAAAACCAAGTCTTTGATTTTAATTTAGTAGGCTCCGGTGCCGCTCCAATATTGCTGTTTTATTCTAGATTAAAGTTTTTCTATGACATTTCTTTGCACGCACTCTCTATAGTATTTTAAATCTCTCTGTGAAAAACTAACAAAGTGGTTTGACACATTATTACGTAGCTTGATGTTCTGGCGTATATACAGACGCCAGCACATCAAGTTACCCCAATGTCAAATTTTCCCAATTGAATATGAACCTTATTCTGTTTGACATAGAGTTGAAAAACGATCAAAGAAATTTGACATATTGGGGTTAACTTGATGTGCTGGCGTCTGTACAATGAACATAATGTACAGACGCCAGCACATCAAGTTAACCCCAATATGTCAAATTTTCCCTATTGATTATGAACCTTATTCTGTTTGACATAAAATTGAAAAACGATCAAAGAAATTTGACACATTGGTGTAACTTGATGTGCTGGCGTCTGTACATAGGTTTATGTGCATTACCAACAAATCTTCGTTTTCAAAGTTGGTATTTAATTTTCAATTTTCCTTCTTAGCAAAAAGTTAGTTGTTTATTTGATTTGGACTTATCTAATGAGAGGGAAAATAAATTTTGTTATTAGATCATTTTGATTACGGGATTTCAATAGGAATATGTAGATTTACCTCTAGTATGGTAAATATGGTTATGACACCATAGTTCTGCTACCGTGCCGTAAGAGTTATCAATTAGATCATGTTGTCATCATCTGCCTAGCCTTTTCCCAACTATTCTGTGTGACTTCCAGTTTGTACTGGAACGAGCCGCAGGTAAATTATATGGGTTATTGTACATTCGTCACAAAGTAAATTCGTCACGAAAAAAAGTATATGTAAACTCGCCACAACACTAATTCTATGAATAAATATCCGCCATATTATCTAACTACATAACAAAGAAAACACTTTTACCTTCACTTTTGTTTTAAGTTGTGATTGATTTTATTTAATAATAATTTATTTATTTCTTTGGGAAAACAAAGTGTTACACAAAGCTTAATTTAATAATCCTTTTTATCTAAAATTTTTAGTATATTATGTGTATGTGTAACTCGCAACATTATCCACATGTTATCTATTTTTTTTTTTTTAATATTTATGAAGTAACTAAGCATGCGAGTGAATTTAAATAACATTTTGCAAAGGTTTAGTTTTTAGTTCTTAGTAAACTTAGTTAGTTAATTTATTGATTACAGACTAAATTGAGACAGACCTGTTCAGTTGGTCTAGTAGTTAATGATAAATTAAGAAGTCTGTGGCTTTGGTACTTTTGTCATATTCTTGATGGGCCACCGACTTCCGAATTTAGAGTTATTTTACACCGTGTAGTGTTATTTTTGAAGTCGGCTTTATTTTTTGTAAAAAAGTTTTTTATTTTTCCATTTTTAGTTGTTCCCATACAAACATTTGCCATGAATTCATTTTATATTGTTAATTGTTAACAATACATGTCATTATAATAGGGTTATCCACCTAACTCTAATAAATGAAACATAACATACCTAAATGTCGAAATCTAGGTATATTGAACACATCTGCCTACCCCTCTGAGCATACAGGCTTGATGATTCGTCCTGATGTTGTATAAACAATAAACATCCAAGCGATTCCAACAATCACGATACATTTGCCGTCTATTTTTGAAGAGTTCCGTTGTATATCTTCGAAGATCAGCACCAGATCTTCACCAAATTAAAATGGGACCACCTCAGAAGTCTACTCTTTCAAACAAAAAAAGAATTTCGAGAATCGGTCCACAAATGGCGGAGAAATCAGGTAACATAAATAAAAAAAAAAAAAACAAAAAATACATACACACGAACATAGAACCTCCTCCTTTTTTTGAAGTCGGTTAAAAATGTAAAGGTAAATTCAACTGTAGGTATTTGTTCACGGTTTCCTTTTCGCAAGTGTATGTTAGGCATTATTTTGCTTCGTCGGGACGTCACTCAATGACCCAGCATGTGTTTCCCAAGTTATTTGCAAGTGTATCATCGGTTTAGGGTCGACATTTCCAAACAAATAAGAACGTTAACTCTGCAGCATTAAAGTTCAAATTAAATAAACGTCCACTGCCCACAAGACACTGAAAGCACACGGAGGCACGATGTTAGGTTTACCATTTTTAACTTTATTTTTAACGTTACTAAGTCAATATTTGATTTACAGGGAAATCAGTTTTACGCTGCACTTACTTACACTTACTTAGACTTTTTAGAAATAAGACCCACCATTGGCCCTACTTCTTAAAAGTCTACGTATAGTCATTACCTATCGATAGACTTTACACTATTGACATAAAGTTTAAATTGCAATGGTTGTTGCTAGCTTATAAAATGCAACTGCACACGCGGAACGGGAAAAACCGAGTTTGATTGAATTGTAGTCTGTCTTTCAAGGAACTTAGTAGTAAATAGGTATTCAATTATTAGGTATTAACGTCCTTGTATTGTATATAGGCGGTCAATGTACCTCAGTAGGGCAAATACCTTTCTATACACTGTTATACCTACTGAACATGAGTTCTAGGTTCTATCCCCTGGTCGGGCAAAGCGTTCTGGAGTCTGGATTTGGGCCCAATAGAATAGAATACTCTTTATTGTACACAATAACTTACAAATTAGAACTTTAAGGGATGCATGGGGTGACTTCTTCGTCCCTGTCCCCGGAGCGAAGTAGGTACATCCACCATAGGTACGAGAATTTTCCACCCCTCATTAATAAAAAGCTTGTTAATCCCGGTTGTCATTATTTTGTAAAACTTTGACAGTCGTTATGGGCTGTCAGATGCAGTATGCCCAAAAGAATCATTAGGATCATTTTCTTATTTTTTTTTTACGTAAATGTAGACGTTCAAAAGTGCCTTTAACGATCTAATTGAAATAAATTGTTTGACTTTGGTATCTTGGCATTGTTTTAAGGCTAGGCAGGTGATGATGATAAAAAAAATGGCTAAGTGCGAAGTCTTGGATTCTTTTCCTGGGTCAGGCAAAGAGTTAACAGTAGTTTAGGCTCCTTCCGAACACCAGGGACCAATATTTGTACGCTTTAGGGAAAAATGTAAATCTTAGTAGATACCTATCATACACCTCACTCTCAGTGGTAATCGGACCTATGTTTACAATAAAATATTCTGATTCTTTCAAACGTAATGTCAGAGTACCTTAGTTACTCTTCGGGGATTAGGGACGTGTAATAATATTATGATTTGTTTACCATTCAAGAGTTTAGGTTCTTTAAGTCTACTTTATACGTCATCATGGGTTTGTCCAACAATAGTTGCCTGTGGGTTGCGCCCGCGCGTGTCGCGCTCGCGCCTTTTAATCGGTAGGTAACTAACATTCCATAGTAGGCTTGTATAAACGTTAGTCATTAGGGAGGTCAATTTAATTAGTCTGTTTTGTTGTAAATGACCAACTATTAAAGACGGAAAGAGTGTAGAAAAAAAAGGAATAAAGATACCATACCGGGCTGGTATCCGCAACTCCACGTCAAAGCGCGTATTTTGCGTAAAAAACTGAAACATCTATATATATAAAAGAAAGTCGTGTTAGTTACACCACTTATAACTCAAGAACGGCTGGATCAATATGAATGATTTTGGTCTTTTTGGAATTGTCTTAATAGCATAATAATTAATAAAAAACATGAAAAGTCCTCGAAAAACTAAATATCAAGAATAATCGTTATCTCTAACATTTTTCAAACGCAGCGCCATCTTGGATGACATGACAGGAGTCAAACTTCCCAGTTCAATATCATGTGACAATTTGACTTTGAGAAGTCTTAAGCTAAACCTAAGAAGGGACGTTCTGAAATTTATTTTGTTACTAAACTTTGAGGTTTTATGTAGCATAAAAAAGTCTTATATTTCAGAAATCAATTTACGTAATTAACAATGACGACAAACTTTAATAATTCTTTGCAAATACAACTTCTTTTACTGTTAAGACTTTAATTAAAGTAGACCGGGGAAACTATAAGTATAAATTGTATGTAACATAGAGGCAATTGTTCAGATTAAAATTATAAATTTAGTATTTTTTAAATCAATGCATTTTAGTAAGGTAGTTAGGTTAGGTAGTTAGGTTAGCTATAGGATAGGTATGGTCAGTTAGGTTAGGTTATATATACATGTTGTAATTTTAATTCTATCGAACACAAAATGTTTCAATAAGATCACAGTAGAGACTCGCTACATAAAAAGAAGTAGTAGTTATTATTGGTTTGTATTTATTTTTTGTCGTCTTATTAAACGTATGTATATCTAATATGTAAAAAAATTGATAAGAGCAATAAATTGACTCTAGGGCGCAATGAAGTTTGCCGGGGCAGCTAGTCTTTAATATAATGTATTTTACAACTTTCACACAACGCCATTTAGTCCCAAGTTAAACTGAACTAATGTTATGGGTACTAAACAACTGATAAACGTAATATATATTTCTAAATACATACATAATAGATAAGTTAGGTACACCCAGACACGGACAAAATGATCGTGCTCATCAAGCAAGCATCTGTTTTGGTTGGGAGTCAGAGAGCAGTCAGGACCACTGATTACTAGACCAACAAGCAGTCAGAAACAAAAGACGGGTCGGTCCAAAATGGATAATTACCTAGATACCTATCATAGACTGCTTCACGGCGCGTTCGTCCTCCCCCCCTTGAAAAGCCTCGCTTTCAAGTTCTTCCGACTTGGGTGGGAGACAGACTCTGTTCAGAGCACGTCGGACGACGCCTTTTGCCGTGTAGAAGTCGGCCACTCTGCAGAGTCCATCCGCTCCTGGAAACAGTTGTTGGACTCGACCGAGTCTCCACTTCAGTGGTGGTGAGTTCTCCTCCTTCAGGACTACCAAGTCTCCCACCTTCAAGGCTCTATGCTTCAAGTTGGGAGACTTAGTATGATGTTATGAAATGTTTAAAAATATTTTAACGTTATGTTTAGAAACTAGTGGCTAAATAGGATTAGTGAACTTTTTATGAATCGATACACCTTTTTATCTTCAGCTTTTTAATGTAATAGGTATAGGTATTTGTGTTGAAATATTACAGATGCCAGCATGTCATCAGCTAACGTCTTTAAACTATCCCAAAGTGTCTATTTTTTCAATTGAATATAAACCTTATGCTATTGCAACAAAGTTGAAAATCTACCAAATAAAGACAGATTAGTTTGCTTGCTGTGCTGGTTGATACTCTCTCTCTCTCTTCCTCTACAGGAACACTAGGAAATGGTGAAGAGCTTTTTGGGGGACTGTCTTATGACATTGACGTTTAACAAAAATGTTCATAAAATGAAAACTACCAGGCCAAACTATGTTATTTTTTTATGAGACCAAAAAGCAACTATTCCGCATCGAACAAAAAAAGAATCACGTAAATGGGATCATTAATCTCGGAGTAATCGGTGTACATACAAAAAAAAAGACCTATCGATTTGAGAACCTCCTCCTGAAGTCGGTTAAAAAGCGACTTTTGATTTTGACTTTGAAGGGTGGAAGTGGAAGCTTTTTTGACAAATTAGGCCTAATTTTTGAAGCAGTTTCAGACAATAGACATAAAATCAGGTATTGAGCTGAAGGTTAGACTCGAAGCCGAAGCTGAACCCAACATACTTCGGAAAGGGCTAGGCAGATGATGAACACTCACATTCAACATGCAAAATGGCTAGTTCACAAGCCTTCGATTCATCACGAGACTACACGTCATCATTACAATATGTTTTATTTACCCAAGGCACTACGTCACACGGACTTTTATCCGCATCGTTTTATAGGACATAAACAATACCCATTATAGTGACCTTTTACCTTAAACTGCACGTGTGTTTTAAGTGCAATTGCTCTCATTTCATACTGAAAGATTAACCCTCAGTTACTCACACGAAGGAAATCACGTTACTACTCGCATGGGGTCTGTGGGGACCCCAATTTGACAGGACGAACTGTATTGGTTTGTTATATGAATTGAGTAATTATATTGTTATTAGAAAATTACTTTATTGTGAAATAATTTATGAATACTACCTAGTTGAGCTAAAATATTTATGGACATAATAAAACAAAAACATAACAATTTTAAAGCACATTTCAGGGACGATCAAAAAATGTTGCTTGGTGTGTAATCTTTTCATTGCACTTTTTATACATACCATCATAACTAATTTGCTCACACAAAAATATAAAATACTCTTATACTATGTGACAAACTTATAAAAAAAAGCAAAGACTTGAAATTAATATGTTTTTTTTATTATATATAATAAAATAAAAATATTATAAAGAGGTAAAATGTATTTGTTTATTTGTAAGTTTGTATGTAGGGGATAATCTTCGGAACTAATGATCCAATTTTAAAAATAAAATGTTTGCACTAGTGGAATGCTAAACTATTCCCGGGTGACATAGGCTACTTTTTACCCCTTTAATCCCACGGGAACAGGAACTACGCAGGTGTTACCGCGAGACGTCTGCTAGTCTCATATAAGATTATTAGAAGACTTATATAAGATTATTAGAAGATGAATGATGACCTGTCTCCTAATGAATGTAAGTACTTTAATTACCTAAGCAAAAACCTGCGCTGACCCCAAGCGAGCTTTGAAGGGTTATTGTGAGAACTTTTCTTTTACCGTTTATCATGAAATGCGTATTACTACGTCAAGGAATCTTTCCTACATGTGAGACGAACGTGCGTTCATTGACGTAATTCAAGTTTTAAAAACCTGGGCTTTACCGGCGGACTGTCAAGTCATAGATCTCGTGTTCGGACCCTCACGCATGTCTGATGTTTCGGATCCATGTGCGTATTATATAATTACCACCTTTCAATTATTAACCTTTCAATCGTGGCAATTAGAGACACAATAGAAAAACAATGAAAGCGCGTCCGCTTGGGGTTTAATGAATTAAGCCCAAATGCTACATTATCGACGATTTTCAATTAAATAATCTTTGGATTTGCTATACGTTTACGACAAGCCTTTGATCAAAGTAAGCAAAGATAATCGTGCAAAAAACAAGATGGCAACTAGTACGAATAAAATATAGGTAGAAGTTTGGAATGACGCTATTCCAATAAAATACAAGAATAGGACCTATTAGAAGTCTATGATGCTTCTTATTGACGACTTCTTGACGTAAGTCTGTGTAGGTTAAATACCTGCATATCGTGAGGTCAAAGTCCCTCACCTCTAATGAAAATTCTTACCGACTTGTCAATGTTCCACGAACGTCATCAGAATTGTGAAATGTAACTATAGTGCATCAAGAACTTGTGGCTTGTGTGTCGAAGAAGAGAGGGGCTCGTGGCTAAAATATTGATACACACAGGTTGATCTGACAACCAATTTTACCGACAGCTAACTATTAATATTCGTTTAAACTTGACAGAGAAAACCTAACCTAACCTTAAGTCTAGAAAAAATGGGATGAATTATTTTTCACTTATTGAAGTTTTACCTGTGAATCAGTTTTGTTGAAACTGGGAACACACCACTAATTATTAATTAGTACAAATATTAAAGGACTTATTCTAGACGGTATTCTATATTTGTAAAGTATCAATAAAAAAAAATCATAAACAGCAAAGTTATTACCGTTTGTTTATATCCCAAAAAGTCACCCAATTTATGGAAATATTGTATGCACAGGCTATTTATTCATGACATAGTAGTATTCATTAATCGTCATCTCACTCACGTTCACGTGATCTCGCTAAAGCATGCCCTGCTTCCAACAGCTGTTTTCGTTATTTAAGTTTAAATAAATAGTGGCATATTTACAAATTGTATTTCGTTTTTTTACTTTTGATTACGCAATTATGAATTATGATCAGTAACAGCATGCATGTTTGCATAGGTACTAATGAAAAAATAATGGTGTATATGTATTTTCTCGTGTTGGTGACACAACAACTAATAAAACTTGAAGTAGATCTTGTGGTAGCGACTGAAGACTGCTGTGGTCCTAAACCTACTTAACGGCTTTACAGCCGCTAATTCTCACGCTAAATGTCACCAAAAAAAATTTTTCTGTAGTTTTTTGTAAAAAAAATGCTAGAAAAAACGTGAACAAGTTCGAAAATACGACAACATTTTTGATCAGTTCCGTAATCATGTATTAGGTTGTGTCACAGTTCCTACTAAACTCTATATTCAGTATAAGCAGTAGTAGTAGTAGCAGCAGTGTAGTTTAAGTAGTTTTTATGGTGTACAATAAAGAGTATTCTATTCTATTCTATTCTAAGCCTGGTTTTAAAACTCCAGTTGCTTGTATAGCTGTCTTTCAAAAGAATCCATCTCCAGAAATTCCCATGTTCTTCAATACCAGGTGATTCCCCTACTAACACTTTATATATAAGCCACAATTTCTATTGTTTCCTTATGTGTGACAGAATAAGTGACTAAAAATGGACTGAAAGGACTCAATTCAAAGGGAATGAACCTAATGACTAATTAAGTGACTTGGTCAGTCAATTGTGTTAAGTTCGCTGTGTGTATGGGTGTGCTGGTGACGTTTTGAGTCGTGTAGTGTCTGTGGGTGATACCACAGTCTAAAAACATACAGTCGTCCGACGAAGCCGTCCAGACAGGGCAATCGTGCGGGGTGTGAGGGGCGAGACGCGGGAAAGCCGCTCCCGCTCTGCGAACAAAACGATGTTTGTAGTGCGGGAGGTATTATTCAAGTCTAACGCGTGTAGAAGTTTTCGGAAGATTCCTACTGTATTAATATTTATACTGTGGTGATACTTTGGAGCGATTGTTAGGTTATAAATATTTATTTGGCCCAAATATATTGTACAAGAGACTTTTACGTTTTATCGATCCCATGAGTTTATATATGAATGTGGAAAATTGAATTGAATTGATTGTGGTGAGCTATTTTTTACCCCCGACGTAAAAACGACGGGGTGTTATAAATTTGACATGTCTGTGTGTGTTTGCCTGTGGTGTCGTGGCTCTCGATTAGATGAACCGATTTTGATTTTGTTTCTTTTGTTTGAAAGGTGAGTCAGTTGGTAGGAGTGTTCTTAGCAATGTTTGATGAAAATCGGTCCAAGATGGCCGCCGCCACAAAATAGCGGATTACTTATTTTTTTACTAGTCCCTCAGTATGGGTATCAATTGAAACAGTTTGACTGATTGAAATTGAAATTGTTTTATTGAAAATTGATATACAAAAATGTTTATTGTAAATATTTTTTAGTTTATTGGATTCTACCTGAACTAAGAATAAACCTGTATCTCAGGTAGACTGATAGAATAGGTATAATATTAATATTATTATACCACAATGTTTTAATTATTTTTTATACTTAATATCTTTATAAGTTGGGGGTTTTTAAATTTTAGTTTTTATATGGGGATAGTTTAGAAATCAGAACTTTTCACAGTTTTAAGTACTTACCTAAATACAAACATCAGAAATAAATCAAATATAAAAGCCTATGGCATTATATTAAGTCCACCTCTGTGCATTAGTGTTATAAATATGTTGTATGTGTGTGTGTATATGTTTATAAATCAAAGCATACAAAAAAAATACGCTGGATTCTGAATAATACGTACTTACTCCCATCATTCAATCAGTTATGTCCTTTTTGCAACTATGTAAGGGTCGGCTAACAGTATTACCGAATGCAACTAAATACCTACCAGTATTCACATGGCAACTGCCTATTTGACTTTTTCAGCCAAGTAACTAGGCAACACGATACCCGTTAGTAAAACTGGAGGTCAGACTTTCGGGCTTCTGACTACCCAAAACGACTGTCAAAGATCTACAAATTATAACCTGGACCACCGGCTTAACGAGCTTTCTGAGACACGGACAAGCCCCAGTAAGCATTTTTTGACTCATGTACCTAGTCACGAGCCCCTTAGAGTCCCCTAGAGCGTCCCCTTTCTTATAGAATCAGTCGTGTTTATACCCGAAGGGCCTGTCCCTAGTAAACGTAGAATCCCGACAATTAATAAGAACCTATAATTAGAATATTTTATTGTTATTTCTAATAATAATATATTGCGCACGTATATTCTATGGCAAGGAATGTAGATTTACCATATTCGGTTTAGTCTAAAACTAGTAATATAAAGGAGAAAAGATTTGTTTGTTTGTTTATAGGGATTTAACTCGAAAACTACTGATCCGATTTCGAAAATTCTTCCACCATTAGAAAGCTCCATTATCACCGAGTAACATAGGTTATGAGGAGCTTGTGGCTAAATTATAACAGCCGCATGGATTAAGCTACGCTTGACGAGGTCGGTCCGTGGATGGGTGACGATTTATTACATACCAAGACTCCTCCGTGCCTCGGAAAGCACGTTAAGCCGTTGGTCCCGGCTGTCATTTGTAGATTTTTGACAGTCTTTACTTGTAGTCAGAAGCCCGACAGTCTGACAACCAGTTTAACCAAGGGGTATCATGTTACCCAGTTACTGGATTGTAGAGGTCTGACAGGCAGTCGCTCCATGTAAAACACTGGTATTCAGCTGGTTAAACTGGAAGCCGACCCCAACATAGTTGGGAAAAGGCTAGGCAGATGATGATGAACCTCCACAAAACGCCATCTAGTCTCAAGTTAAGCAGAGCTTGTGTTATAGGTACTAAACAGATAATAAACATTCTTATTTATTTCTAAATACATACACACAACACTTACTGAACTTTAGAAATTGTAAGAAAATCCTCAAAGACGCTCTCCAAAGTATGTCCTATGATGACGAGACGGAGAATTTGCTTACAGTGTTAAAGTAAATACACATATGGTATTTAAATTTATAACAATTTATCAAATCTAGAAGTAATAATAGTTCCTTACTTAAAATAATTAGTATATTGTTAACTCTTTATTTATTTTAATTCTTCTTACCTGAAACACAGGATTACCTAGTTCAGGCACGTAAATCTTAGAAATAATTTTAGATTTAAAGCAAAATTGTACTTAATTTTATACCTTTTAATTTCTGAATAAATATTATTAATATTATTATTGTTATACATAAACAAACATATGTTTCTAATACATTATTATAGACAAATTACAAAAATGATCGTGCCCATCACACAATCATTAGTCCTGGGTGGGAATCGAACCCACGACCTCCGGGATAGCAGTCACGGCCACTAACTTCTAGACCAACAGGCCAGTCAAATGTATTTTGCAGGTTAGCGGTTCAACACATATTGTATCGTCACCACTAGGTTTATGCGGTGAGGACACACTTCATAATAATAATAATAATAATTTATTAAAACAAGTAACAGGACTCACAGTGTTAGTAACAATACACTTACAAACTAAGTTAGTAACAAACAAAGATTATACATAAACGGAATGTGACTTCATTGCCGCAAGGTGACAGGCCCAGCAGAAACCTTGCAGCAATGGTTCACAAACACGCAATCAAGCCTGCGAGCTATCATAGACAGGATGCTGTTGGCGCTGCCCCGTACCCTACGGACCAGGGATGCGCACCGCTTCCGCATCACCGTGTAGAAACAATCCACGCGTGCCTCAGCAAACATCCCTGACGCGCTGCAGTACCGGGGCAACCCCATCAGCACCCTGTATGCGTTTTTGTATTGGACGCGAAGGGCGCTGTATGACTTTTGAGTATAATGTACCCACAGACTGCAAGTATAAAAAGACGTGCAGTAGGCTCTACATATAGTGCGCTTTACCTCATTAGAGGCACGCCTGAATCTGCAGGTAATCATATTTGCTCTCACACACAGCGCCCTCCGCTCCCTACCAATATCCTCATCATCTTTGAGGCCAGAGGTCAATAAGTGCCCCAGATACTTAAACCGGTCCACCCTCACCAGGGGTACATTGTTTACCTTCACTGAAGGCACTGCATCTGGGTATTCACCCCTGGCCCCAAAGACCATGACTACACTCTTGCTGACATTATAAGCCAGACCATGTAGCTTGGCATATTGTTCGCAAGTGGCTACGAGTGACCTTAGCCCGCAGATTGACGCACTCAGCAGCACCATGTCGTCAGCGTAACTAATGTTATTACAACACACGCCATCAATATGACACCCGACACGCATGCTGCTGAGCGTGCCAATCAGACTATTTACATATAGGTTGAAAAGCGTTGGCGAGCACAACCCCCCCTGCCTCACCCCGCATTCCAACCCATATGGCCTAGACAGCTCACCCGCCCACTTCACACTATTGACTTGGTTTCCATACCAGTACTTCAGAGTATTTGTCAACTCTGGGGGCAAATTTACCTCCTCCATCTTACTCCATAAAACGTCGTAGGAAACCAAGTCAAAAGCCCTGCTCAAGTCAAGGAAGCAAGCGTAAACTGGAGTGTGGCGATCCGTGTAGTACTTCACGGTGTGCTTCACACTCAAAATAGCGCTGTCGGTAGATAATTTAGAAATGAACCCAAATTGATTATCATGTAAACGTATATGACTGCTAAGTTGAGCATTAAGCACACCGTCAAACACTTTCGACATGACTGTGGCAAGAGATATTGGCCTGTAATTGTTCTTGTCGCCCATGTCACCAGTCTTATTCTTGACGATGGGCACCACTGTTGTTTTAATCATGTCACTCGGCATATAAGCATGACCCAGACAAAAAGTGAAAAGCATAGCCAACACTCTTGGCAAATGCGGACCAGCAAATCGGAGATGCTCAATGCTGAGTCCGTCGTGACCTGGAGATTTTCCTCGACGCATCGCGTGTATTCTGCTCATGAGCATTTTTGCAGTTATTTTAACTCCCAGGTCTTTCCGTGGCTCAACATTAAGCGTCGACCTAGATGGGCCTAATGGTGACCGCACACTGAAGTGGTCCACAAAAAGGTTAGCTATTTGACTGGCATCACTTACGCCATCGACGCAAACAGGAAGGTCAGGCTTACCCTTTAGCTTATTAGTATGCTTCCAGAATGACCGAAAATCGTTCTTTGAATGCTGTGAAGCTAGAATGTCCATTTTAATTTGAGTCTCATGGTCTTGACACCACTTCAACCGAGACTTAAATATCCTTCTAGCTTCACGCATTTCTTCGAAAATATGTCCCGATGTCGGCATAGCGTTATCTAACCAGCACAAAAACTTACGCCTAGCCTCCCTATGAGCGCCGCTTACATGCATGTTCCAGCCTACGACCGTTCCTCGCTTTTTAAGACTTCCCCCATGAGTTATAGTCTCGGTAGCCGACTCGCACAAAGCACTAACAATTTGACCATACATTACATCTATTACACAAAAGTGGCGAGCGTCATTACAAGTCTGACCACCACACTGTCTAAAGTCATCCGGGAAGTCAATAAGTCGCAATTTATCATGACATTTGATGCTGTAAGCACGAATCTGTTCTTGACTTCTTTCTCCCCAGATCACCCCATTCACTTCAAAGTTTACATTTGGCTGTTGAATCTGAACAAAACTAAGGTCACACTCAATAAACAACGGAAAGTGGTCAGACCACTGCACGTCATATTTTACATAAGAATTTATAACAGTAGGTACAGCAGCCTTAGTAGCTACACAATGATCGAGCCACCTCTTCGATCCATGAGCATCACTAATAAAAGTGTGGGTATCCGAACCGAGACCTAACAACTCGGTGTCAATACATGTCCAATGTTGTTCAACACAAAAACTTGAGAGTTCCGTATAAAACAATTCCGTTGGATGCGAATTAAAGTCACCCAAGACATAACAACATTCTAAGTTACAACTGTCAATAATTGCACTCACCGAACCAAGACAGTCCGGCACCGAATCATGACAGTAACATTACCTACGTACCTAACAAACTGACATACCTATTCATTATGACACAGAATAAGGAAACCCACCGACTAATCTGGCTGTAACTACAGACGCCATTACTAATAATATTTGTGTTCGAACCATTTTATAGTGCTGGTCTAAAACAACAAAATTATTGTCTTGAAGCTTTTTTAGTCCGACACTACGCTTTTTCCCAATTCTGTTTTAGAATGCATTTTAAGCTTTAATTAAAAAAATAAAAAAGAAAATTCATTTATTTCAGACTATTTTGCATGTTCATATTATGTTAGTAATGTGCTCTTTCGAATAAGAAATGAGGAGATCCGTAGACGAACCAAGGTTACCGACATAGGACCCAGCGGATTAGCAGGTTGAAGTGGCAGTGGGCAGGGCACATAGCACGGATGACCGATGGGGTCGAAAGGTTCTCGAGTGGAGGCCACGTATCGGCAAGCGCAGCGTAGGACGTCCGACGACCTCATTAAGGCCGCAGGAACGCGCTGGATGCGAGCCGCTTCCAACCGGTCTTATTGGAGATCTATAGGGGAGGCCTATGTCCAGCAGTGCACTTCCTATGGCTGAAATGATGATGATGAATGTGCTCTTTTATTAAAAATATGTTAGTCAACGAGATTCAATTACAAATTTTGGTATTTTGCAAATCTAAATTAAAATAAATAATCAAAATCACAATTAAAATTTGATAATAAAATCCAAATCATACAAAAATTAAATTAAAATAAATTTACAATAAACTGGAAATGTATAGCTTGATGTGTAGCCGTGTGTACCTTAACATATTATTATTTTAGGAATGCTATAGGTAATTGTTAGATCAAACAAAATTATATAACAAAGGCATTACGTAGTTCTATTTATTATAAGTAAATGTTATTTGATTTATTATATAGAAATTATAAGACTTACCTCAAACAGCAACTGACGTTGCTGTTTCACGAACGAACATTTGATATGTATTTATTATGTATATAATAACATTTGTACGTAATATGTTTTGCGTATTACTTAAGTTCTTTAAATTTTAAGCTGCTACACAGAAAATGGTTGGCGTAAGGGAAGGTTCATATCTGACGGAACATGCGTCGCGTATTATCGGTCGCGTATCGCCAGAACTGACAAATGTATAGAAAAACACTTGACGGTTCACACTCAACAGATGATGCGTTAGTGCGTCGAGGTACATTGTCGCAAACGCTCGGCGCATGTTCCGTCAGATATAAACCTTCCCTTAAGCTCAATAAGCCTGTTAAGCTCAATATTCCAAACTCCTTAAAACTTTTTTACAAAGAAACTTGATGTCCTGGCAAATTTCTCAAGGTGGAGCTCCACAAGTTACGAGTTGAGCTCACGATTACTGACAATTGCTTGCACTGACTGATCTGGTCCCCTCATTCTGTGTGGTTCTTTCCTCAAAAGACCATCTCAGATCATCCATGAAGTTTAGTGTCTGCACTAATCTGCAAGATCTGACATGATTTGACCAAAATAATGTCTGGACTTTAAAAGAGACTATGACCTCTGAGTTTCTTTCGGTATTTCTTCTCAGAGTAGTCAGGTAGTGAAACTCCGATCTTATCTAGGTACTATGTAGTTTAAAAAGAAATGACGTGTAAAAGTGTTTGTGAAAACCTATTTACAGAAATAAATATCACTAATCACTTAACTTCGTTTCTTCCAAAAAAATAGCATTCTAATTCTATAATTAAGTATCTCACCCTCAGACCTACTGAAGGTTCACACAAAATTCTATAAGAATCAGTCAAGCCGTTTCAGAGGGGTTTTGTAACAAACACTGTGTCACGAGAGGATATTTATTAAAAATACAAGTGATACAACTGACTTCGTAACAAAACACTAATAGTTGTAACTCAAGTTTTGGAAATCTGTGGCTCTGCCAGTTTGGTTGAATTCTCAAGCAACCGACTTCCAAAACTGGAGTTATTTATACCCCGGTTAGTGTTTTTTTTATGAACTTAGTTGTTTTTTTTTGGCGAAAAGGTTACTATTGCCTATTGATAGATGATTTATAATTCTTCAATTTCTTTTTATATAACAACCAAACTACTTAACCGGTTTCGATGAATTTGAAATGGGGCCACATGGGAAGTACGTAGGTAAGGTACCCTCTTCAAACTAATTTCAAATCGAATTGAGAACCTCCTCTTATTTTGTAAGTCGGTTGAAAAGGGAATATATACGTATGCTTGTACAGACGTCAGCACTGATGTGAAAGATATTTGACTCATTGGGGTAAGTTGATACCTACCCCAATGGGTCAAATATCTTTGATAGGTTTTCAAGTTTATTCTAGACACAATAAGGTTCTTAAGCAATTGGGAAAATTTGACGTCTCTCCGTAACAACTTTACTGACCTACACTAGGTTTATTTTTCTAATAAAAAATTGTAAAAATTACTGTATTGTGTTAGCCGCATTTACTAAGATAAATCTGAAAACTTTGCAAACACTTTTCAAACGCATCTTAATAAGTAATTCATTCCTAGAAGCCAATCATTGGGAAATTCATATATTATCCCTTTTCAATTATGTACTTCGCGGTAGGATGGTACAGCTACGTGTAACAATACATGTTTATTATTGTTATTTCATTAAATTACAACAATTATTTAATACTTATTTATTGATAACTATGACCGCGTACTACGTCACTTTATAGGTCAAATGTCGGACAAAATAGTTATTAAACGTGACGAAACCGGTGACGTGATGTGACGATAAAGTGTGATGCATCAAGTTTGACCCTTTAAGATGTGTACGTGACTTTATACATGTTTTATAAAGGGACAGAAATCTCTCTTTGAAATTTTCTTTGATAGAAATTGTAGAGAAAATACCTACCGATTTCTCATGAATTCATGGCTTAGACAATTGTCACAAGATGTTCCCGATCTTGTTTCACATCATGTCGAAGCCTAATGTCACGAAACGTTATCGACTGTACTTGAAATCACTTGGAGAAGTAATGTTCCGAAATGTTAGCAGTTTTACTTGAAACCACGTCCTCGTGGACACTATCTATCTACTCCAGTCTTCATCTGCCGAGACTTCTCCCAACTATGTTTGGGTCGGCTACCAATTTATCAGGATTTAGCTGAAAATAAAGATAAAGCAGTGTGCTACCCCATTACCGCTGAAATGAACCTTATGGCGCAGCCGTGAGACATGCCATTTTTTGTCTCTTTTTTTTGTGTTATTGTGTTTTTGCTATGCGTGTATCCAGCTGTTGCCAATAAATGTATTTTCTTTATTTCTTCTTTCTTTCTTATATGAAGCGACTGCCTGTCTGACCTAGTTACTGGGTAACATGATACCCCTTGGTTAAACTGGTTGTAAGACTTCCTTTCGTCTACCCGTGATGACAGTCAAAGATCTACAAATGACAGCCGGCACACAATACACACACACATACACACATTTATTTTTTATGTCAAGTTTTAAAGATATTGTGGTTTTAAGTGAGGGCAAAGACATTCAATACAGGTATAGACCGGACATCACGAACAAAATTTTCGTCTAAAAAAGTGTGTGCTGCCGGACACAAGTCTATGAGTTTTTTTTAGTACGCTCCGCTACCGCTCCGATATTCATATATTATTCTAGATGGCGTTACTGAGACATGAGATCAAAGTTTTTCTATGACATTTCCTCGCATGTCCGCTCTATAGTATTTTAAATGTCTTTGAGTGAGGGTAAAGCTCGTGCTTACTCAATGATAGCACTCTTTCTTTGTCATTGTTTATGTAGTATGTATGTGAGTGGATAGCCGATTTTTTTTAGTCCGAATACATAATAGTAGGTAACGATAGACCGAAAATCACGAACGAAATTTGCATCCGATACCACAAATACCTATCGGATGTTTTTTTTTCCTAGCGGACAAGAGTCGATTAGTCTAGATTAGTACGCTCCGCTGTCGCTCCTATATTGCTAGATGGCGTTACTGAGACACGGGATCACACTTTTTTCTAGGACAGGTATCTTCGCATATTCTTTAAAGTAGGTATCTTAAATCGTATCGTATTTAATCTTTGGTTTTGTCTTATAGATACTTAAGTACCTACCAACCTAACGTTGGGCATGTGAGTCAAGATTCTGTCCGTTACCTACGTAAATTACATAGTTGTTAGAAAATGCAACAAGGAAAAAGAATTGTGCGCCAGTGCAATTTCACGTTGTGCAATAAAATAATTACCTATATTAGATAGTTTAATCATTGTGTAGGTACCTACTCAGTCATCCTCATTCTGAAAATTTAATAGCGTAAATTTATTTATCAACCCATTAACCACTGAAGTCGAATAGAATCCGACAACTATTTTTGGGTCCATACCACCCGAGTCGTACCTATTTAGGCACCTATTTCTTGGTTTTACATTACATTCTACCCAAAGCAGGCATAATTCAGACAACATGATAAATGTATTGGCGGTTTATAAGTTGCGCGCTGGGGGCATGGCAATTGATATTTAATCAGGAGTTGAAAAGATTAAAATCAGTAGGTCTTGTAGTTAGTGACCCTGACTGCTATGCCGGAGATCGTGGGTTAGATTCCTACCCAGGACAAATGTTTGTGTAATGATCACGATCATTTGTTCTGTGTAATTTATCTTTTATATGTATGTCATGTATTTAGAAATATATAAGTATGTTAGCTTGGGACTAGATGGCGTTGTGTGAAAAAGTTATGAAAGATTATTGTTTTAAGTCTTGAAGAAATAAATATTGTTTACTCTGGTTTGTTTATGTTTACTTTTTTTAATATACAGAAGTATGACTCACTAATTTACCTACCGTTAGGTATTTAAGACTACGTAGTTATAAGAAAATGCGGTGAGTTTAAAGCATTGTGCAACAATGCATTTCACGTTGTGCAATATGCTAGGTAATGTTTGTGTACTTAGTCATATTAATACTGGAAAACAAATGGCGTAAATTAATTTATTAAAAGCGATTTACCTGGCTGCATAATTATCACAGCAGTATTTCTATATCCTGTGAAAACCTAACACATATCACTTTGCCGAAGTAGTGAGGGATTATCAAAAGGCACATGGAATTACGATTCACTGACATGAGTCAATTTTTCAGGTGTAATATGCTATTCTGTAAAAAAATATTTATTATTTATTATTATTATTTCACACAACAATTAAGGTCCACTGTGTTAGTAACAATCTTACTTAGCCTATGTTAGTACTTAATAACTAAAAGAGATCTTGTGCGATCGGCTAACGCCCACACAAGCGGATTATCCGTCCTGGCGGCTATCGAGTGCAGGATGATGTTGGGACTGGCACGCAACCTGCGAAGTGAAGAGGCAGATTTCTTGCGCCACACTGCGTCAAAGCTGTCAACACGTGCATCGGAAAACATCGACGACGCACTGCAGAAGCGTGGTAGTCGCAACAACACCCTGAACGCATTATTATATTGGTTACGCAGAGCATTGCTAGCCCTTTGTGTATAATTGAACCACAGGGCCCCCGAGTACAGTGTTGTGCAAAAAATCATCTCGTGAAAACTTGAGTGAATTAAACTGTCAATACTCTGCATTCGTATAAAATACTTCTGGAATGATATTCTGTAAAAATCACCTTCAGTGACAGTTCATTCATGATTTCCCGGGGTGATTTTTATTCTAACGACCGGCTGATTTATTGTGTGTAGGTATAACGTTTATAGGTTAATGTAGTACTTACTTGTGTACCACTATATATCGCATTTCTTTGACAGTTTTTCAACTTTATCATAAACTAGCTGCCCCAGCAAACTTCGTTGTGCCTTAGAGTCAATTTATTGCTCTTATTTTTTTTTTATATATATTAGATATACATACGTTGAATAAGGCGACAACAAATAAATCCAAACCAATAATAACTACTACTACTTTTAAATTACAACATGTATATATACCCTAACCTAACTGACCATACCTATCCTATAGCTAACCCAACTATCTAACCTAACTACCTTACTAAAAAATACTAAATTCATAATTTTAATCTGAACTATTGCCTCTATGTTAAATACAATTTATACTTATAGTTTTCCCGGTCTACTTTCATTAAAGTCTTAACAGTAGAATAAGTTCTATTTGTAAAGAATTATTAAAGTTTGTCTCTGTCGTCATTGTTAATTACGTAAATTGATTTCTGAAATATAAGACTTTTTTATGCTACATAAAACCTCTAAGTTTAGTAACAAAATAAATTTCAGAACGTAGGTGCGTATTATAAATTGACAACCTTACCTTCTTGGGTTTAGCTTAAGACTTGTAAATTTCAAATTGTCACCTGATAATGAACTGGGAAGTTTGACTCCTGTCATGTCATCCAATATGGCGCTGCGTTTGAAAAATGTTTGAGACAACCGATATTCTTGATATTTATTTTTATGATGTCGAACGGGATAAAAAGTATCCTATGTCCTTCTCCTGGCTCTAAACTACCTCCCTGCCAATTTTCAGCTAAATCGGTTCAGCCGTTCTTGAGTTATAAGGGAAGTAACTAACACGACTTTCTTTTATGTATATAGATTAGCTTTTGCCCGTGACTTCGCCCGCGTGGAATAGTTACAGGAAATCCCCGATTTTGAAACATTCTTCATTAGGGCTCCGCTCCTATCAGCTTAGCGTCTATATCCAGTGTATATTATATAGTCTATAATCTACCTCGGTAAACGGGATATCTAACACTAAAATATTTTTTTAAATCGGACCAGTAGTTCCTGAGATTAGCGCGTTCAAGCTAAGAAACTCTTCAACGTCATAATATCTATTAGTATGACTAAGCTTCATTATCAATTGGAAAAAAAATACAGTTTGAGATAACTCTAGGTATGTATTTGGCGTTCATGTAATAAAGGGGAGAGCTTATTACCATCCACGGGCGTACTAGGCTCATTTCAGTAGGTCATCTCTGCACGATCTGGACGGTCAAAAGTTAAGTATTGGGAATAGGGTATATGCATGTATTTTTTTTATATTTTTAATTCACTGTTTACAACGTTTTAACATAGTAAAAAAATATAAACATGTTTAAAAATGCATTAATGAAGCTTAAAAAAATATTTAAAATACAGAATAAATTTGAGCTGTTTAAACGCCGCCATGTTCGCGCGCCATTTTGATTACGTCATTTACTATTGGCCTATTACTATTACTTTGGGTGTTTTCGTTCTTCTAACCATTTCACCATGAAAATAGCTCAAAAACCAATTTACCGGTATTGCTTGTACCCGAATGCAATAAACATTATCAGATTGTGCTTTTACAAAACCACTTTCAGTAATTTTTCTTAAATGTTAAATAACCTCGCTATGAAGCTAAAATTACACTTGAACATTAAATTAGTTCACAACACACACGGCAATAATTATGTTTTCCAATAAAAAGTCCATTCTAATACTTAATGTCTTACTTGCACATTGTATTTTTTGTAGACGTTGAGTTGTTGTCGTAGTATTTGACGTCAGTTTTCGTTATAACCAATGGGGATGCGTTTCACAAATTTGAATTTCCCGCGCTTAATTCGCACTTTTATTTTTAATTTTAAATAATTATGACGCTATTAAAAAGTAAAACAATGATTTAGTTCATATTTTCTGCCATTAAAGATTCGGAAAAAAAATATTCGAACCGTATTTAAATTACATGCATATTCCCTATTGGACCCAGCCCTTTTTCCTCACAACATCACATAGTTCGTACTACCTGAACTACTAATGATATCAGTAAACGAGAATAGTTCTGAAATCAGAATCAATGTCGTCATATGACGTCACACTGACATAGTAGCTCAATTTTGATACGGATTTTCCGTCACTTTGTGGTTTCAATTGATTGATAAAAATACCTATGTTAATGCCCTATTTAACTAATAGTAGTACCTAGATATCCGAATTTATAATATAACCCCTGTATTGATGTTGGTTTCGGTAGAGGTATTCAACCAGCGATTGTCAAAAATATTGTGACCAGCAATATCAAAATTATATTCAGTCCATCAGTTAAATTTAAAAAACAAATACACTAGCTTTTTTTTAAAATTTATGGAAAACTATAAGTAGGTACTCCATTTTGCAATAGCATTAGAAAATAGAGGCTCGTAGAATAAGGAATGCAGAACATTTTATTTTTAAAGATACGTGATACAAGTTTTTATTCATATTGTTTTGTTTCAAATTTAGAAGAAAAAAACTGAAACGAAGACGTGTCCATGTGTTGTTTCTCCCTGCTTCTTTGAGGTTTTTGCCATTGACACACACTCACGTTCACACTCACTCGCACTCTCGCACTCTCTCTCTCGTTCGTTCTCACTCTCGTTTTTCACTTTTTAACTAAAATCTTCTTCTTATCGTGTGGTTAGTAACTAACCTGGTGTCAGAGTTCTAATGCCGCCCATGGGCCTCTGACTTGGCATCACATGCCGTCGAGACATATATCTCAACTAAAATGAAATAATATAAATAAATTAAATCCACATAATTTCCTAAAATAAATTAATGTAATGGTTACAACTAATTAAGTGTGAAATCTGCAGTAAAAACAGATTATAATAATTTCGGCGTCTGTCGTAATTGTAACATGCTTAATTTTGTACTTTCGTTACAAAGTGTGCTTAGTAAATGGAGTATAGTTTCAATATTTCTTGAATGGCCTGTTGGTCGAGTAGTTAGTGACCCTGACTTCTATGCCGAAGGTCGTGGGTTCGATTTCCGCCCAGGACAAATGTTTGGGTGATGAGCACGATCATTTGTCCTGTGTCTGGGTGTAAGTTATCTATTATATAATATGTAGGTATGTATTTAGAAGTATATAAGTAAGTATGTTTATCAGCTGTTTGGTACCCATAACACAAGCTCTCAAGCTTAACTTGGGACTAAATGGCGTTGTGTGAAAGTTGTGGAATATTTATTTATTTAAACGAAGAATTTCTTTTCTTCTGACGGTACGGTATAGCAATGTAGTCCTCATCTAATAACTTTACGTCGTGATTCAAAACCTACCGATTCTATTCCATTACTAATAAACATTTAGAACTCATTAACCATTAACTTAAATTCTATCACTTTGTTTGTAGGTACATGCTCAGCAGTAACGCTTGTCAACACTTAATTAACAAGCAGTCTCATCTTATCTATGCCATATAAGAACAACGGACTACCCATTCCAGCTTGGTAACTAAACACATTACATCATTAGTTTCCTTAACAAATAAACAGATAGGTAGAATATTTTAATGCACCAATCTATTGAGCGTAAATCCCATTTGTTTTCCTCTCAATCACACAAACACATACACACAGTTCCTACATACACAAAGAGTTTCATTTTAAAACGTTCTTAGAATGATGTTATTTATCCTATTGGGATATTTAGTGATGTAATGTGCCAACAAATCTTGTTTTTCTGCAAACATTAGGTAAAGAACTTACCTATCTAAATCATTTTTGATAAATAGAATATTCATTAGCCTGTAATTTTCCTTATATAGTAGAACAAATACCTACTTTGCTACATAGACAATAATAATAATATGATTTGATTTGATTCAGAAAGCAGTGCTTCTGGACACGTCTCGCATTGTTAGGCGATTCCTCTCCCTGGAACCCTGACCGCTGGTAGCTTGGACCCTGTTCCCGATACCGGTGGGCTACTATTTTTTATATTTTTAAATGTTTTTTTTTTATATTTAAATATTGAAAAATATACTTAGTAAGAAATCAGAATGAATAAACGGAATAATAATATAATTTTATTTCAAGCACAATACTCATATTAGTTAGTACATAACTTCATTGTCACTATTTTACTATAATCTTATAAACAAGAGCTAGCAAGCTTCTGCCAAAGCCAAACAATCCTCATTAAACTGCCTTTCTCTATAACTCATGAACCGTCTGAGCGTGATTCCAGACGGCCACAAATTCATATTCAGGAATAGTTCCATTTTACTTCTGGCAATGTCATCCTTTATTTTAATTCATTAAACCCAAAGACATTCAATACTTTCTATAGACAAGACATCACGAACAAAATTTTCACCCAAAACTTGTGTCCTGGTGGACACAAGCCTGTTAGTTTTTTTTAGTACGCTCCGCTGCCGCTCCAATATTCATATATTATTCTAGATGGCGTTAATGAGACATGGGATCAAAGTTTTTCTATGACATTTACTTGACATGCTCTTTATTATTGTAAATCTCAATACCTATAGACCGGATCTATAGGTATTGAATGTCTTTGTGTGTAACCTTCTTCTTTAGTTTTAGCCATAGACATAGAGAATGGACCGAGTGTTTCTTATCCAGCAGTGAACTAAATACTAGTAAGAAAGTGTGAGAGAGTCACCTGTCATTTCATACAATATGGCGTGGCATTTCATAAATCATGTAATCCAGATTTCTTCTTTTTGTTTGTGAATTTTTCGCAGTTTTTAATAAACAAAAGCTATCCTATCTCCTTTTCCAGGTAACGATATCTATCTCTTTGCAAAATATCATTACGATCCATTCTGCCGTTTAGTTGTGAAAAGCCGACAAACAGACAAACAAACAGAGCTGCTTAGTATAGATCGTTTTAGAAACATGACGTCATCGTTTTGTCTCTTTCTCTACCAACCCATTGATGATTTGCTATATATCAAAATGTAGGAGGGTAGGTATTAATAAAACACACGTTTGGGGACATAATATTGTTATAATTTTCACCATTTTATAATCAATTACATACGTATCTTCTTAACTAATAGTTTAGTAAGTCGGAAGTCTCTAGTGTATCTATTTTAGTGGAAATTACTCTTAAATTTGACACAACACAAATATCAGTGCACTATGATCGTATTGGCTTATTCTGCAAATGGGCAGGACTATCATGTGATTGGCTTATTCTGTATTTTTAAAGATTTGGATTGGTTGATCAGTTACAAGATCACAGTCCACTGATATTTTGATGTAGTTACAGTACATTACTTAAAACGACCTTTCTTTTCTGGAGAACTTGTAAGGCACGCTCCAATATCTCCGTATAAACTTCTTGTTTTAAAATGATCTGTTGGAAATATTTGGCAAAATCGGATCTTTTTAGATCGGGAATAGTTCCTATGGAGGTATTTAAGCGCACCCGTATTTATTGTTATTTTCATAATAGGCCTTGGTTTTTAAGAGAGTTTTTAATTCAATTTTCGCTTAAATTTTCATGATTATTCATATTTATTTATTTTATTACCATAATGTCGAGTTTGGTAGACGAACGCTGATTTACCATAAAAAAATATAAAACTTATCGACAAGGGGAACTCATTTAAACTTTTGACACGTCAATTGGTCTCGTGGGGTCCCGGAATAAATTCCCGATCACAATTTTATTTAAGTAGGTAAACATTACGTTGTTTTTATGCATTTACAATGGACAAAAAGAAAATTAAAACCACAGTCTAAAAACATACAGTCGTCCGACGAAATTGTCTAGACAGGGCAATCGTGCGGGGTGTGAGGAGCGAGACGCGGGAAAGCCGCTCCCGCACTGCAAACAAACCGATGTTCGTAGTGCGGGAGGTATTATTCAAGTCTAACGCGTGTAGAAGTTGTCGGCATTTTTCCAAAGATCAACGGCATCGTCCTACTGTATTAATATTTATACTGTGTTAGAACTTAGGTGCTGGAGAAGCATTTGGTTCAACTTTTGCGAGCGACGGTGTTATAGTATGACTTTCTACATATGCTGCTTCGTAATTGAAGTAAACCTAAAGTATTTGGGCACAAGGTTCAAATCAAATTGCTACGTATGACTACGTTATAGCGTGACTGGTGGTTTACTGCTTTAAATCAAAATCAAAATTAAAAGTCTTTATTCAAACTAGGCTGAGAATCAGCAGTTTTTGAACGTCAAAAAAATACATAAAGACAGTCCCCCAAAAACGGCCCACCCTTCGCCACTTCCTAGTGTTTTTGCTGGGAAGAAGAAGTGGCTGCCTGATTCGTTTGAAGAACTAGGTATACAAAGAATCTATACAATGAAATGCTCAATAAATAGCACTAATGTTTATACACATTGTAAAACATTACATTTCAGAATGATTGTCACGTGTTAGCTAGCACACTCCAATATACCGAGATTAAGATAACAGCCTCCAGGTATAAAAGGCGTACCTACCCGCTTACATGTGCAATGCTGGCTTATATTCATAAGGCTGTGACTCTAAATTTAAAATGATAATCTAGGACCATCGAAGTGAAACCAATAAGCATTTAACTGTTATAACAATAAAAAAAAACCATTGGTAAGCAAGTCGACCAGTCACCAAATCCAGTCATTCAAATAGACAGGGAGGTAATTTCTCTTAATTTAGGCATGCACAATTAACAGAGGAGACCTAGACCTTAAGTACTGGAGCCTTGGTACCGTTTTAAGTTTTTCGCAATTGCTCGAGTGGGTAATAATACAAGCTTTTCATTATACCTGTCTATTAAAAATTTCTTCCTTTTCCTAAACCACAAAATGATTCATTCTAAGCTCCACAGTCCACAGTGAACCAACGTATTTTACATGTAACTACTTGATTGCTCAACGCAATATTAATTTAATTATGAACCATGTTTTTGTTTCCATTTATGGTAGTGTAAATACAACATTATTTGAAATTCGAAAGGGGTTTGCGGTAACTAACTCTAACCCTTGTGGAATATCGCCACATTTATCGTGCGCAGCGACTGAAAAAAAAACAATTTTTATCGTGCGCGGAGACTAAAACAGACTCAATTTCATCGTGCACGGAGACTGAAAAAAGATCTACTTTTATCGTGCACAGAGAATGATTAAAGATCTCCTCTTGTGCAGAGACTGAAGGGTGACCTGCTTTCATCGTGCACGGAGAATAAAAATGATCTAACTTCATCGTGCAGGGAAACTGAAAAAAGATCTACTTTCATCGTGCACGGAAACTGAAAAAAGATCTACTTTCATCGTGCACGGAGACAAAAAAAGACAACCCCTTTAGAATTTTAAACGTACTTCTCAAACCATTTTATTCATATCAGGATATCGATTCCGGGACCAATAATGGTGTTGAAATATACTATCGAATGATCAAATCAATCAAGTTCTTAAAATTGCCAATGAGTAGTGCTAATTAGTAATACTTGTGAAATGTTGTTCATAGTATGAGCAATTGTTGCGGCTATCATAATTTATTTTAAACGCAATGAAATTCAAGATGGCGGTAAAAGTTCCCAAGTATCTATTACTCAGCTTCGATTGGTGACAATTATGTTCGATTAGTGACAATTATGCAATTGAATGTACTGGGAAGTTTGTAGCGCCACTTCTTCCTAACTAAAACTTTAGGAAGTGGTTAAGCACGTGCTTTTTGGAATCTGTATTATGTATTTTTGACATTAAAAAAGTACTGGTTCTCGGCCTGGTACCTAATCAAAATAAAAAAAAACATTAAAACATCTTTTTTTTATTTTGATTAGTGCTTACTTAATATATTATAATTATATTGCCACTAGAAACTGTCAACTAGACCTAACTTACCCCACGTACTAAAAAAATCCCCAATAAATAAACTTTCAGTAAAATATTAGCTGCTAAAGTTGTAATTGGTTCTACTCAAGTTACATCAATTAGATGGTTGATGTAATTTCAGTAAACCATAAATTATATAGGTGTTTAATCGAGGTTTGAAATCAATTAATAAGCGTTCAATATTCGAAGTTTAAAATCCATTGAATTCGCGTTCAATATTCGAAGTTTAATATCTATTGAATAGTTGTTCAGTTTTCGAAGTTTGAAATCAATTGGACAGGCGTTCAATATTCGAAGTTTTAAATTACTTGAATATGCGTTAAGCGTTAAGACCTTTGAAACGAATTAAATAGATTGATTCGAGTGTATCATATTATTTTAAGTAATTTCCACTAAAACAAACGTAGTTATTAACAGGGAGGAAGTTAATTCGGTGACATTAAAATGGACGTTCATACAATTCAACTTAGATATGTGAACATCTACCCTACACAGCTATAAACACGCTTACACTATAATACATATAAACTAGCATTCAGTACTGCTCGTTGCAAAGTATAGAAAAGAGGTTAAAATCAAACGAGCGAATATTTTCTAAGACATATATAAAACTATGTTTTTTTATTCATGAAATTTTAGCCTCCTGCCGTTTTACATTCTCGCTTTTTTTAGTCCGATAAAAAGGGCTAAAGTTAGGCTTGAAAGTCGGACCTATATCGACGTTAAGGGGTAACCCTTAAAGTCGCTTTTTCTGCAAATATAGGTAGCACATAAGCAACCCGTATTTCTCGCCATAATTACACATGTTAATAAGCTATTATTTTACCTTTACATTCAGCATGAAAACATTGTCTACCTAAGAACTACAATATTGATCTATAAAACGCTATATTTAAATATATATATGTATAATATATTATAAACATTGTGACATATATGTTTATTAATGTAGATATTTGTTTCACATACACTCAATTTAAAGGACGATTTCATGGATGCCATTATGCGACTTAGCTCGCTTGTCAGTCAGCAAGGATATGTGTACCAGAGTTCTGTTATTATCTTAAAATACTAAGGTTTAAACTATGATTAAACTTTATAAAATATAACAGAATAATTAGGATAAAAAATAGTAAATAAAATTGTGCTCAACACAATTGTATCAAAATCTTTTGTAAATTATTTCAAAAACACACCAAAAATGTCGCAGTTTTTAGTCGCACAATCGCATTAGTGAAACCCCTTTTACTAAGAAGAGATATTTTCGAGGCAAAAGATATGTTGTTAGTGTATATTTCTCAAAGAATTCTCACATTAGATATAATAGTATACTACAAAATGTTAGAAAACACGAACATTGACAGAATTGGAAACGATCAAATACGATTGACAGTTAAAATTAATTCAATTGATTGTTCAATTGAATTCTGTTGTCAATTACAATTGACGCTTCCATTCCATTACATTTTACGGACAACAGTAAAGTCTATCAAATCGGTAGATTAGAATTATTTATTTAAAAAAAATATTTTAATAGCAAATAAAAAGAATCACTTCAATACAATGTTAACAATTGATATTATTTTCCTTACAATCTATTAATTTATATTTTGAAAATCTTATTAACTATTTTTCTGAACCCTTTTGTTTGGGATATTTTACCACGAAAACTAGGAATACGAATTTTCTGATTTTATAGTCAATAAACAAATGACTTTAATCAAGTAATTACATACGAACTTAAGAGCAATATTGCTTTAGATCTACCACGTTTCAAAATGTTGCCATTATTATTTTGCTTAATGTGGCGGCAAAAACAATTTTTTTGTCAACATTCAAGCTCTTTCAAACACGCAAAACACGCTCATTTGCTTATTAAAAATAGTAAAAATCATAAAACTATCTTGATAAGCTAAACCAAAATACGTTTTTATACTTAATTTCGTACCTTTCTGAAAATTCGTATTCCACGTTTCATGAAAAATCTTCATGTCGTATTTAATATGTGTAGGTATATTATTATTGTACGCAATATTCTTCGATTTTTCGAAAGCTTGATATACTCACTTGCAATGTCCGGTGAAAATTATTTGCCGTTGAATGTTGCGGCATTCTTTAATGTCTTATACGTTCTGTGGACAACAAATATTATTATTAATAAAAAAATAGAAAAATAGGAGTAGATAACTAGCTCCCCGGTAACCTACGTTCCACTTTCTTAGTTTTAGCTTATGATTTGTCAAAAGTCAAATTGTCACCTGATAATGGACTGAGAAAACATTTTGTCACCTGTCATATCTTCCAAGATGGCGCTGCATTTAATAAATGTTTTTTTCGTGAATTTTCTAGTCTTTATAAATAGACAGATAGTTGTAGGCATTGCTTTTTAGAGTCCGTCTTCAGAGTTACTGTGATAAGTAACTACCTACAGTCATTTAAAATATTAGTATGGAAAGCATGGATGGCAATAGACTCGCACCCTAAAGGTAGTTATTCAGATAGCTTATTGCAATTTGTCCATTCAAAAAGGCAGTTTGCATAAAGAACTGAAATGATTGTCGATCACATAGTTGTACATAGAAAAAATTTAATCACGAGTAGGTACATACGTATTATTTACAAATGATTGCGCAGTGAAGTAAAAAAATATTGTATTATGAAATCAGTATATTCTAACAAAGAAAATTCATCATAATTATTTTATTAGGAAAAACTTTTGCGAGCGGTTTCATGTGCAAATAATAATATAAAATTATACAACGTGGCGCTACAATGGTGACATTAACTTAACACACGTATACGTTATCCCAGTTTCGTTTTAAGAAGTAATTTTATTTCCATAAAACGTCATTATTTACTGATTAATTTAAAAAAATAAAAAAATATAGAAATAAGCATTTTGGTGCATCCTGTACAAAAATAATCATAGTGCAGCGGTCATTTGCCGGGGTCACGGATCATAACATCGCGTCAAAGAAATTGAAACGAATAAGCAATACCTCTATCCTTTTGTCGGCGCGCGCGCTCTCCCTTCTACCCCTGCCGCACCCGAATCCTTCTCAGTGCTAGCCGGACCCGTTACCTTGACACACATCTTTACGCTCGTGTCGTGCGCATAATTTCGTCGTTGTTTTATGAATGTTTCGCGAAAAAGACGCTTACTTATTGTTTTATTTATTTAGTTTTGTGTAATTAGAATAGTAAATAGATTATAGTACTGCGATAAAGACGCTTTGCTTTGTTTTCGTTAGTTTTCCGATCTACATAGTACCTACGTGTTCTACGATTAAGGACGTTATTATTTGTGAATTTGTGATGGCAAATACACATCCGAATTGAGAGGAATGGCTGTAAGTGACAATTTATTTTCAAATGTGCGGGAAAATATGAAACGCCGTTCGGCCCTTTGTATTCGTCAACAAGGTGGACTCATTGAAAATAAGAAAATTTAAAATAAAGACAATTAAATAAAAGTACCTAGTGATTAGTGATGATAGTGGTAATAACTCATAGTAATAAGAGAGCGTGATATGATAAGTGTTTGACTAAACAGCTCCGCTGTAGGTAGGTAGGTACTTTTGTGTCGGACGGATTCTTTGATAGAATGCCGTCAAAGGATCGCAGGAGTACAAGGCGCGTTGCGCGGTTGCCAGCGCGCGAAGCGACGCGTTGCCGCTCTGAGTAAACGTAAACGAGTAACGTGCATCTAGGTAAGTAATTTCATGAATGAATTTTTGCACAGAGTGATCCCAATTGTAGTCACTTTTTTATTATTTAGTTTGTTTGAAAAATGTTTTTGTTCAAATTACCAATTATTTTAACCAATCATAATTTATGTGGTTAATGGCCACTAGCCCTACCCGTGTGTTAAATTAATGTCACCATTGTAGCGCCACGTTGTATGTTTTAAATTGATTTGTATGCATTAGATTTATTTACTTACATTATTTTTTAAGGTATTTACTAACATAGCGGATCTTATATATGTTATCCTCAATAAAGATTTATTATTATTAATATTATTATAATAGGCATTTTATCATAATAACAATTGACTAATATAAAAAAGTAAATTATTACAATTTTACGATTACCACACGGAGTACCTACTTCTGAAATCCCATTACAATCTTCGTCCATTCATTTACTATAAAAGGGAAATTCCCGAATTTTTAGTTCGCATTCTAACTCTCTATTTGTCAAAACAAGTCCAAGTTTCTGACATTAATTATCGCTGACATGAGATTGCGACCGAATTTTAAACATCTAATAGAACCAAAGAGATTTAAAATACTAAATAATATTTTTTATTAAAATAATAAATTTAACGCCATCTAGAATATATAACAAAAAAAAAAAAAAAAAATTAAAATGATTTTTTTTATGAAATATTTACATAAAAAAAAATTATTAACTTTTTTTATTGAATGCCTTTGAATAGAACGAACAATTACAAATGCTTTTTCAAATTGAGCTTATCAAATCTGTTGATGATAGGAGGCTTGTGATGTCATTAAACTATACAGGATAGTGACGTCATACGACATTTTGACTCGATGTTATTAAATATTCGTTATTATTTGATTATGTGAAAAAATAAAAATATGTGTCAATTATTTTTTAGATGAGGGACTAAAAACTAAGTTGACTATATCTTTAGCGCATCTTTTGTGTTGTTGTTTTCAATGTGCATCGTTTGACGTAAAGTCTCCGTCATAGACACAAAATTCAAGACTTGTCCTCAATGTCAACATGATAACATTGCCTCTGGATCCTAAAAGCCAATACATTACATTGTAATATTTTGTCACGAACAAACTAACACGGTAAATTGACAATAATTATTAGGCAGAAATAAAAATAAATAAATAAATATTCCACAACTTTTTTTACACAACACCATTTAGTCCCAAGCTAAGCTTGAGAGCTTGTGTTATGGGTACTAAACAGCTGATAAACATACTTACATATTTCTAAATACATACATAATTATAGATAAATTACACCCAGACACAGAACAAATGATCGTGCTCATCACACAAACATTTGTCCTGGGTGGGAATCGAACCCACGACCTCCGGCATAGCAGTCAGGGTCACTAGCTACTAGACCAACAGGCCAGTCAGAAATATGGATAATGCAGCTAATTGTAATCCTCTAGGAATAAGTATTGAGAATATTCGGCAGTTAGCAACTACTCGGCTCGTAGAAGCAGATTTGAAGAACATTATTTTAAAGATAAGTGAAAACAATTTTTATTCAAGCTGTTTTATTATAAATTTAGAAGAATAAAAGTGAAACAAAGAACGTGTCCATGTATTGTTCATCCTTACTTATTTGAGGTTTTTATCATTTACACTACAAATTTCAACTAAAATAATAAACTAAATTAAATCTACATCATTTATTAAAATTAATTGTTGAAATGGTTACAACTAAATGTGACATCTGAAGTAAAAAATGATTACTTGTAATAATTTTGGTTTCTATCGTAACTGTAACATGCCTAATAATTGTAGTTTAATTAGTCACAAAGTGTTCATTAAAAAAATAGTCTTTTTTAACTTCTAATGCCCATCCTGTAAATGGAGTATTGTGAAAAATATGGTTTAGTGTGAGTGTATAAAATCTTTGATCGACTAAAATCAACTTAAAAGACTTGCAGACAAAGTGTAATATTGTGTGCATCATCTATTGAGAAGACCGAAATGGTAACATGCTTTGGTTATACAAATATCAACCGTAACCACCAAATAATTAAGTTGGTTTAAGAATAAATTTATCTGTTGGGAATGTCCTTTGTATTGAATTACCATTTTGCTTTTATTATAATAAATTTCAGTAGAATGTTTTGTTATTGTTTACTAGTGTGTATTTCTAGTTAAAATAATATGGGTATTGCGTTAGAACAATACATTGTACGTGATTTAGGTGGGAATTATTTCATCTGACTAAATTATTAAATAGAATTTTCGATGTTTACTTATGTCATACGCAAATAATGCCAGCCTGTTATGATGATTATAGTAATGTTGGTAACAATTTCCAGTTTAACTACACTTCATGTACAATAGCATTAGACTGAAGTTAAAATACGTCATTTTTAATAGGTACACACTTCGTAACGAAAGTATGATTATTATGATGAAGCATCTTACAATTAAGATAGACGCCGAAGTTGTTGTAATCACTCGTATTTTCACAGCAGCTGTCAAACGTTGTTGTAACCATTGCAACAATTCATTTTGAGAAATGATGTGGATTTCATTAAGTTATATTATTTAATTTTAGTTGAAAATTACAGTGTCAATGATAATAAAAACCTAAAAGAAGCCGGGATGATTGATGTCCTATTTCGATAGTACTGACTACCAAACCGAAGTATTCGAATGTAATAAACAATTGAGTGTCATATGAAACTCTGCCTTTGTACTCATCACAAATTGGTAGGTAATAGCAATATTTAAGTTACTAAATTAGTATATTTTTAGTGTTTATTACATAGATGGGAAAAACATGGCCAGAAATGGGCATTGCCCTTTAAAATGAAAAAATTGTAATCAAAATTGTTTTTTACTCATCTTTACAATAAAATGTTTTGCATTCCTGCTTATACGAGCCTCTAAATGTAGTAAAGATGCAGCTGACAACTAACCGGTCAATTTAGTAAAAGTCACTGCATGAAATAAACTGTCAATCCCTAGCATAAAAGTATTCACAGACGATCGAACTTGGTTCGGACCGGACCACGAACCGTACGGTGCGGTCTACACAACAGACAAGCGCACCAGACTCCGAACCGTCCAGTCAGTTATGTGCTAGCATTGCGTGAACACGTCTCCTCGACATGCCGCCTATTCTATCAAAACAGGCCAAAATAGCATTAGTTGCGGCAACTATCGCTGCTACATCGCCATTACATAATGAACGAAAAAGAAGAAAAGAATGGGCAAAATTTTATCTCAGAAACAGACAACAATTTATATATATATACACATACATACATAAACTCACGCCTTTTTCCCATGGGGGTAGGCAGAAACTACAGAGCGCCATATCCTACGGTTCTTACATACTTCTTTTGCTTCGTTTACATTCATACATGTTGTCATACACACACGCCGGTTGCCAGTACTACGCACCTGACCTTTCTGAAGAACCTCACCAATAAGGTCTTTGTATGTCCTTCTAGGGCGTCCCCTCCCGGCGTTCCCACATACATCTGCCTTGTAAATACCGTTCGTTAGTCGCCTTTCATCCATCCTTTAAACGTGACCAAACCATCTAAGCATACTCTTTTCAATTTTTGTTACTACATCCTCTTTTAAACCACAACGTTGCTTTATCACATCATTCCTCAATCTGTCATTCATTGTTAGACCACACATACTTCGCAAGGAACGCATTTCTACAGCATTTATTCTACTTTCGGTCTCTTTTGCAATATCAACATATATCTCATTAAAGATCTCGATGATAAAGATTTTCGTATATATCTTCGAATGAATTCCGAAGCATTTATTGAATTGTTTGATCTTGATCTTGATGTTGCACGTACGGTGGCACAATAGCGACTGGACCGACATTTGGTCCGGTGCGCCGTCCACACGATCGGTTCGGTTCGGAACGCACCGCGTTCGATGTGCGAGCGCTCCGAACCAGCCGTACCGATATTAATAATAATAATGTCCGGCGGACCGTGCGCCACACGATTGAATTTGGTTCGAAGCGGACCATGTTCGTGGTCCGTTCCGAACCAAGTTCGATCGTCTGTGCATACTTTAAGAATGGAAGAAACTGTCTTTCATACTTATTGACAGTTCGTTTCGCTCATGTTTTTTTCTCAATTTCGTCACGTCGACCTCACGATTTCGTACAGTTTATACTGAATGAGGAAGTCACAAGACCCTCTCCTTAATTTGAATGTGCTTAATTTAAGTAGTTGTACAGACGCCAGCACATCAAGTTACCCCAATGTGTCAAATTTCTTTGATCGTTTTTCAACTTTATGGTAAACAGAATATGGTTCATATTCAATTGGGAAAATTTGACACATTGGGGTATTGGTATTGTCTATTTATTACCGGATTACTATTATCGGATTACTTAACTGATGTACTAAATAGATTTTGGTACGCGTACACCTTCATTCGCCTTAACTTACCTACATTTTTACGTGGTGATTTTAACAAAATATAAAAAAATCAAAAAATTATATTTGCCAGAATATGGTATAAAAGGGTTTACATTGGTTTTGTTTCGGCATATTGTGCCTTAACAAGGCGTGCAAATGTATTCACAAATTAGCAATGAGGTAGGGGAGGGGGGAGCGGGAGAGAGGGAAGGAGGGGAGGGCGAGGGAGAGAGAGGGAGGGAGGGACCAAAAGTTGTAACAAAGACGCCCGGATGGTTCCATTCGATTAATGTTGAATGAATTTTACAATTCCTTCACTAATGAATCTAAGGGAACTTCGTTCCATCAATTCGGCACCTCCCAAGTTTTTTTTATGAGGGTTGGAAAATCCTCATGGATGTACCTCGCCCCGGGGAGGCAAACTTAGCTTAAGCCTACGGCAGCCCTGTGCGGCTGTCATAACTTTAAAACCTTCAAAACTAAAAAAAAAGAAAAAATACGTTCTTCTCAAATGCATAACAGCGGATTAACAATTAGTACCTACACACACAATTCGCTAGTTATGTTTAGACCCCATGTGCTAGGGGGCCAGCCTATTGCCATCAATCGGGCATCCGGCCTCCGGGCTACTACTGAATAATTCAAAATACCCCGATAACATTTGCCCGACCCGGAAATTTTACCCAGTACCTAAAGCTAAACAGTAGCGCTTGCCACCAGACCATCGAAAAATGCTAAATAAATGAATAACAATAATGTAAAAACCTTAGTTAGCAGGTCATTCTACAGACAACAATAGACTCTATACAGGGTGTAACGGAAAGGGTATATACATACGAAGGGCACGGATTCTCTTGGTGATAAGAAACGACATGGCAACGTTTTTATACATATACATACATAATTGTAAAGTTGAGCCCGCCCGCGCCGTCGCGCCTTCATCGGTTAGGCAGAGCCCGATAGGTCTGTACTAGGCGCGCAGAACCCGAGATAGATATACTTGAACCTTTGTTGAACCTTGACACGTTTGTTATGATTTTGAATTTAATAAACTGTCGATATTAAATAATATCGTGAAGTTTCAAAGTTATTAGTTGGGAGCTGAAATTTTGAGGAAAGACTCGTTATTAAATACTCTATTCACCCTGTTTGTATGTATATACCCTTTCCGTTACACCCTGTATATGGATCACCCAATACCATTTATGGAAATGAAACCAACTAAAATCGTTCCAGAATGGGTATAAAACTTCCTTAGTTTATTTCGGATAGCACTAGCTTTTTCCTGCGGAAGCCGCACCTGTGGTTTTTCCCACAGGATTCATGAGTTTCTCGGTATAAAATATCAATATACTATAAACCTTAACCTCTGGACTTTAATATGCGTTTCAAATGAGAATAGGAATGACTTTGCGCCATGGTGTGACGCCATAGCTGTCAATTCGAATAAATTGGGTAAGGTCAGCAAAACAAGGTTTTTTCTAAATATAATTTACTAACGAATTACGAACGAATAATTTTCTGAATTGTACTGTCAAAATGTTTGTTTACATTGGAAATAATCTCTCGAGCCCTCTCGTGCAAAACGGCGCCTCGTTCACACGTTGAGCGGTCAGGGAGATGAAAACAAAAACAAAAAACAACAACAAACGACCGTGTAACAAACAGAATTGATAAATAAAACGTAAGCACACCACAAGACTAATAAATTCAACACGTTTTTTCATTTTGAATAACTTCGACTCAGTAAAACAAAAAAAAAAGAAAATAATTGATACGCGATTAAGGTTTCGTTGCAGGCCGTACTTTTCAAGCGACATTTGACAGACAGAGGTCATTGACGTTCTTATTCTTATTTGAAACGCATAGTACACGATTAGTCACTAACTTCCCGATTAGCAAGCAAGCAGCATATGGAGCCAGTTGGGTTGCTGCAGAGGCATGTCAACGGCTGCAGTTACGTCTGTCATTGTCAATATGCCGCTCGTGTGTGTTGATTTTGCCGTAGAAAAATAACTAAATGAGATATTCTTCGAAACATATAAAAGAGATTTTATATACTAAAGAGCGGACATGTGAGGAAATGCCATAGACAAACTATGATCCCATGTCTCAGTAACGCCATCTAGAATAATATTTGAAAATTGAAGCGGCAGCGAAGCGTACTAAAAAAAAACTCAAAGACTTGTGGACACAAGGACACAAGTTTCGGACGAAAATTTTGTTAATGATGTCGCGTTTATAGTAAACTAAGCATTGAATGTCTTTGCGTTTAATTTGTTTTTAAGTCAGACAGACCAGGGAAATTAGTCATAGGAGGCACGCGACCCATGAGTGGTGTGGTCAAAACACTAATATGCATGACTCAAAAGTAGAGCCTTGGTAAATGAATGATGACTTTAATGACTGTGTATAAGTTTCACAATTGTTTTTATGTTATTATGTACTTATGTAACTGAGAGTGCTTGTGGCTAGTCTGGCAGTTGAAGTAATTTATGGGATAACCCAAATGTTCCCTCCTTGGTATTGTTCGGCAACGCGTGGAGCTCTTCAAGCTCCAACTTGAGCTTCCAGACAAATGCTTGCACTGACTGATCTCTTCGAAAGACCATTTCAGGCACTAATCTGCATGGTTCTTACATGACTTGACTCCGATTTCGAAAGTTCTTTGTTTAAAACAATATTATATAAGTACAGGGTGTATTTTGGTACAAACTTCCACAGGTTGTTCTACTCTTGAATATGAACAACTTTTGTTTCGGGACCAAATCGGAAAAAGCGAAAAAAAAACAGTTGTTTCATACATTAACGTCGAGTAGGTATCAAACTTTTTTATGCAACAGCTGATTTTTTTTACGCGATTTCAGAGTTGACCCTATAGCGAAAGTTGTCAAAAATACATCCTGTATAATATCTTCCTGACCGTATGTAGGTACTACACAGGGTTTTACAAATCACAGAGTATCGTCATCTTATAAATAAACGTCACGGACTGATGATAGCGATGTTTACTTAGGTAGTGTATACGTCATAAGGAATAATTTATACATTTAAACCTTATACAAATAATTTAATAAACAAATAAGGAGGTTTTCCCTCCTTGTATTAACATCCTTCTTAGTTTATACGAATAAAAGATATCGATTAACAACCTGGGGCTCGAGTATGCTATTGTGTAATGGGTACTAAACAGCTGATAAGCATACTTATACAGGGTGTAACGGAAAGGGTATATACATACAAACAGGGTGAATAGAGTATTTCATAACGAGTCTTTCCTCAAAATTTCAGCCCCCAATTTGAAACTTCACGATATTATTTAATATCGACAGTTTATTAAATGCAAAATCATAACAAACGTGTCACCGCACTATGAGGGTCATAATCCTGTCCGGCAAGGTTCAAGTATATCTATCTCGGGTTCTGCGCGCCTAGTACAGACCTATCGGGCTCTGCCTAACCGACGAAGGCGCGACGGCGCGGGCGGGCTCAACTTTACAATTATGTATGTATATGTATAAAAACGTTGCCATGTCGTTTCTTATCACCAAGAGAATCCGTGCCCTTCGGATGTATATACCCTTTCCGTTACACCCTGTATATTTCTAAATACATACATATTATACATAAATTACACCCAGACACAGAACAAATGATCGTGTTCATCACACAAACAATTGTCCTGGGTGGGAATCGAACCCACGACCTCCAGCATAGCAGCAGGGTCACTAACTACTAGACCAACAGGCCAGTCAGCACAATAATAACAGCAACAATTAGCTAGTAGCTTTAATAAAATGTGGAGGCTTGTTATTAGCTATTTTTAATATTAGTTTATAATTTCACTGGATTGTTAGCAACTTAGCAACAAAGTACGTAGGTACCTATACAACAAAATTAGTTACATTATTATAAACTGACATAAAAAAAAACAAATTTGGAAGGATTAAAAATTCTAATTTAGACTCTTAGTTTATTTTACTTTAATTTTAAATGCTACCAAATGTAAAACTAGTTACCAAACGTATGGTCAAAGCCTTCTTTGAAATTAAAAAAAAATAGGGAGAAGAAATCAATAATTTCTTCATTGTTCTTTTTGGGGTGTGGTTTTAAGAATCAGGCACAGAAGGAGTCCAGGTACTGTTACCGGCACGTAACTTGGCAAGAGATTTTCGCAGTGGGGAAAGTTCGCGTATAAAAAAATGTATGAAATTGTGCGTGCGCAAACTTCTCCACTACAATAACTCTTGCCAACTTACGTGTCGGTAACTGTAAAAAAATAATCGCAAAATAAACGGCAACACACTTCGTGTTCATCATCATCTGCCTAGCCTTTTCCCAACTATGTTGGGGTCGGCTTCCAGTTTAACCGGATGCAGCTGAATACCAGTGTTTTACATGGAGCGACTGCCTGTCTGACCTCCACAACCCAGTAACTGGGTAACATGATACCCCTTGGTTAAACTGGTTGTCAGACTTTCGGGCTTCTGACTACAAGTAACGACTGTCAAAGATCTACAAATGACAGCCGGGACCAACGGCTTAACGTGCTTTCCGAGGCACGGAGGAGTCTTGGTATGTAATAAATGGTCACCCATCCACGGACCGACCTCGTCAAGCGTAGCTTAACCTTCGATCGACCCATGCGGCTGTTATAACTTAGCCACAAGCTCCTTCGTGTAAACACTTGTAGCACTTCGTGTTAAGCCACATAAAACTGCCCTGTATTCAAAAAGTTTCCTAGGTATGGCTCCCAAAATTTTTAATAAGCTACCTAGAATTTTAAAAGAATTAGATAATTTAAGTAAATTAAAAAAAAATGCTTTCACAGTTTTTGCTTAAAAAAGCATACTACTCGATTAAGGAATATTTAGAAGACAAATTGATTGGTTCATAATAACGCAAAAAAAAAGAAATTCAAAATGAGAATATGTAAAAAAGTAGGTACTTCCTTCCTACTATTTGTTACAGTGTTAAGATACTTAACCAATGTTAAAATTTGTATAGGTTCCTTGCAAGGTGAAACATAGTGTTGCACATAGAATTTGATACTGTCACCAAGTCATATACTTTTTACCTATGTCATACAAATAAATTACTTTGACATTGTAAGCATGGATGTACCTATGTAACCTGAAAAAAATACATGCTTAGAGTACGAACACTAATAAGCGGCATTTGACTTACTCACAACTTACAGGTAAATCGTTTGTAAACGCACAAAAGCATCGTATTCGTGATAAACAGAAATCTTTGTTACCTATTTGTTTACGTTGAAAATACTCAGTATTGCCAGCATTTATTTACCATACCTCTATTACCGCGTCACGTGATTCCTCATAATCAACCTATAATGTTCCCACTGCTGGGTCGCATGCCTAATCTCTATGGGAAAGAATAGACTTAACAACGCGGGCCCAGTTGACGTTGGTTAAAGTCAACTCTTGATTTGCAATAGACAAATAAGATTTTCATTTTTTTAGTCCCTTATAATACGGTAAGTACTTGACAGAATATGAACATCAAAATATAATATAATTAGTTCATCAGTTAGATTACAAAAAAAATAAACCACAAGTATTTTTTTTCTTTATCAAATTGATGGAAAACTGCTTAAATTAAGCGCAATAAAGTTGAGGACAGGGGGCATGTAACGTCATTATCTAGTATACCTAAACTGTACTGGCTAGTGACGTCATGCGACATTTTGACTCAATGTATCGCCGTTATTTTTTGTTTACGTGGAAATAGAATAAATATGTGTCGAATATTTTCTTGTAATCTAGATGAGAGACTTAATACTAAAATGTTGTCAAATAGCCCATTTAGGATTGCGTTCAAAATGCCATCATATATTATTTAACACAACCTGATACGGAACCACCTTAATTATAAGTTCCATATCGTGTAGACTAATTTTATATGAATATTTTGGTTATAAAGGATACAATAATTGATTTCCGATGAGTTACTAGTTACTAGTTAATATCCCGTAATGTTAATTCACAATAAGCATTTCGTTTTACAGCATAAAATTGACGTCATTGCGTGTGAGTTACAAATCATTGACAGCATGGATTCGAACACTCATCAATATATTTAGCTATGAGCATAATGACCTATATCGTTATCTGAAGGATAATCCCTGCAGATAATCAGAAACATCTAGTAGCAATACATGAATAGAGGCAATGAAGATATTGAGTATGATATTATAAATAAAAACATGGCAAAATAAAATAAAAATACTAAAAAAACAACCGACTTCTTAAAAAAACACTAACAGGTGAAAAATAATCACACTTTCGGAAGTCGGTGGCCAATAATGAACGAAATAAAACCACCAAAAAGGTGTAAGTAGATAGGTTACCTAAATAACATTCGATCTTCAAAAACGACACGCTAACGCACGCACGCGTCCGTTGACGGCGCGACGTGACACTGTGGTCAAGTGTGGCTGGTTAGCCACATTTTAACGTGACGCTTGCTAAACGCTTATAACCTATCTACACCTTTTAACTTATAATATCTTTGGGTAGAGGGTTGAAGAACAGGGTGTAAGAGTTCCTCATCCCACATAGAATATGGAGGAACCTTCTCGTAGACTGGTGTTGTGTCTGGTGGGCTACTTCTGTCCAACGGTTTTTTAATTTATTTGAGGGGCGTATCGCATATCGTGTCCTTGAAGAGGACGTGTATAGCTTAACCGGCCGTCTCTGTAGAGATATCTTAAGCAAAAAGTTAAGACCTCCAGCCAGAGTATAAAAAACTTAAATACTAAGCGACTACGCTAAGGGCACCCTCTGCGACGAGCCTCGGCTTAGGGCATCGCTGGGAGAGGACAGCAAGGGACGGCTGGATCTGTGTGGTTATTATTTTTTTCAAAAACGACACGCTAACGCACGCACGCGTCCGTTGACGGCGCGACGTGACACTGAGGTCAAGTGTGGCTGGTTAGTTAGTTAGTTAGTTAGTTAGTTAGTTAGTTTTGATCATTTGTTCTGTGTCAGGGTGTAATTTATCTATAATATGTATGTATTTAGAAATATATAAGTATGTTTATCAGCTATTTAGTACCCATAACACAAGCTCTCAAGCTCAACTTGGGACTAAATAGCGTTGTGTGAAAAGTTGTGGAATATACTCAATACTCAATACTCAATACTTTATTGCATTCCATAATGTATACAAGGCTGGTAGGTAAATTATAGAGAAACAATTATGGACCCTGTCGGGCACAGCAAGTTAGTTTTTAGAGGAGAGGATGAAGCGCTTTTTGTTTAAAAACATAATATTGAAATTAAGGAAGTAAATCTTATATTTAGATATTTAAGTAGATATTATTTATGAGTAGATTTATATTAATTTTGTTTATTATTAATATTTCTATATTTATTTATTTATTTATTTATATATTTATTTATTTATTATTAATAGATATTTTGTAAATTATACATATATTAGGTAATTATTTTATATATTAATTTATATATTAGCTGTAATTTATTATTAACTAGTAGTAAGTAATTAAAGATATTGCACGGTAGATAAGGTAAATAGATGTATTAGGTACTACTTGTTTATTCTAATTATCTTCGTTTGTCTAGGAGGAATTTATCTTTGAAGTATTCGTCAATTGTGTAATAAGCTTTGTCTAAGAGAAATCGTTTTAGTTTATTTATAAATATATTGTTTGTTTCTGTGTTTTTTATGTATTCAGGTAATTTATTATAGATTTTTATTGACGTGACAAACGCACTAGAGGAGATATTTATATTATATATTTATTTATTTATTATTTGGAGGCAGCGACCAACGGTTGTTGTCGGGATCTTGTATACGTTCAATCGCGCGGATAACTTTAACATCGCGATGTAGGATGTCAGTTGTAAATTCGTGTGTGTCGAGATAGATGTCGCTACTCGTGTCAAAATTAATAAAAAAAAAAGGGAAAAAGATATAGATTATGTGCAAATAGAGACAAAGAGAGAGGGATAAAGAGTATTCTATTCTATTCTAAAAACTAAAATATTATTATAGTGAACTAAAACGTTTTTGGAAAGCGAACGTTTTTGAAAATCTGCAGGCTTACTATGAACTATTATTACGATTCAAATGACGACCTAAAATGAACTGCTTTGCAATTTCATACTAAGACGTCATTAAAACGATCCGGTTTAGGTTGACGCCAAATCAAGTCGGCACTTGAATTGCAAGCTGTTTTAGTTCGTTCATTTTTCGTACCATGAGGTGACATTTGAACCTAAATTGGTTCGCATAGTGTCAAAAATAGCGATCCAAAAAAAGTTTCTAGTTTCGTGGCGTAAACTGAATCGTTTTGTTATAAACTTTGAAAAAATGTGGAAATATACGTACCAAATTCAAGGTATTTCAGTTAAATATGTGTTTCTTACGTAACAATGTAAAATGTACGCCATTATTCGTATTACTAATTACTTTATCCAAGTTTAACGTTAAAAACTAAAAACTCTTTTGAGTACTACCTACCTAATTAGAACTCCTTGGGTTCAATCAAAAAAGTTTGTATATATTTCAAAACGCGTGAGTTGCGTTCTAAACTCGTCATAATCATTTTACTTTTACGACGACACTAAGCAAACCTTTAATTTTTATTTTAAAGAATTATTTAAATTACTATTACATTAATGAGTAGTAAAATTGGGCTTAATGGTATATAATTTGACTCATAAGCGCAATTTTAAAATATGTTTGTTGAAATTTTATACACAAATAAAACCGCTAAAATTATAACTACTAGGTTTCGGAACGCAACGCATAGGTTGGAGTAAAAGAGACAAACTTATGCAACAATTGTCTAGCGTCATCTCTTTCTCACACCGCGGACCACCGACAAATTTCGTTCTTTCATTCCTCCATGAGCGAATCAAACGCCACTCAGTTATAGGCACTTCATGGTATGAATATTAGCGAATCAGTTTAGGTACCTAAACTGATTTGCATCGGAATTGAATGGCTAACTAAAAGTTGATGGTAGGCCTACTGGTATTGTCGTCTGCCAACCAGATAAGTTCTAAATCGATCTCGATCTCATCGATAGTTTTTCAACTTTATTTCAAATAAAATAAGGTTCATATTCAATTGGGAAATTTGACAATTAGGGTAGGTTGATGTGCTGGCGTCTGTACACTATAAAAAAACCAAAAAAATGCTGGTTAGATGAATACCCACCTTAAAATTAATAGGTTTAAAGTGCAATTTTTAACGCGTTAGGAAAGGGTTATTATTATTTCATTTTCTAAGGTAAAAGTTCAGATGATGACCCGTCTGAATCCCTTTGGTTCTTGGGGAGACCCAATTAACTGGATGATTGTACACCCTGGACGATAAAGAGGCATGACCAATCTTCTACGTCACAAATTAAACATAGAAAATCTTCTATACAGTTTAATACGGGGAAAACCATGTCGTACGAAAATAGTGTTGAGGATAAAGGGATGTTTATATTAAATTTTGTTCTATTGTTGTCATTGACGTCTCGGTTATCACTGGTAAACAATTATCAACCTTGTGACAATCGCAGTAGAGTAGAAAATAAATAAACTTCCAGTAGTCCGAAAGCATCAATGCCAAATAGAAGTAAGCGGTCTGTTTTCTTCTTTATTTTGAAAAACGTAACGATGATATTGATCATGGAATAATGCGCTTTACTGCGCTTTGCTAGGTCTGAGCTGGCCCTTAGTGTCAAAATAGACACATACACACACACACATTGATCGACAGCCTCTCGCATTTTGCCGATTGGAAAGGAGCACACTTGTAAGCATTATGCCGATCCGAAATTGCCTTTTTTTATATATAATGGGTCTACTCTTGACCTCAATCTTGTCCTACGGTCAGAGATAAGGTCGACGATGGAACGAGCTTACCCAAAAGAAACCTATCAACTCGCGACTTAAACAGATTGGGGTCATATGAAGTCGGGAACACTGATGCAGGCAGCGAATTCCACTCCTACTCGCATAATGAAGGAACAGACCAAGCGCTTCGTGCGAATGTGTGAAACATCTACAAGGAATGGGGAAAACCTGCAGTACGTCCAGATTCCCGATGGAAGAAAGGAGATGGTGGAATGAGCTCGTGGAGCTCTAGAGCACACTCACCGAAATACAGTCTGTAAAATGTTGCATGGCATATGGCAATTTGGCACGGATAATTCTAAGACATAATAAAAGTCAGCCTTCTGGACACGTGAAGAGTCGACCAACCGTTTGGCGACGTTGCTAAATAAACATAATTATATGAACTTGGCAAAGAGCTGGTGCCCTAAGACAGGAAGACCGCGGTAGACCACGAAGGAGATGGCGGGACGAGCTAGACGAGTTTCTAAAAAAACTGGAAAGATGAAGCGCGCAATCGCAAAAAGTGGAAGGAGGCCTTTGCCCAGGAGAGGGGCAGAACAGGCTAACAAAAATAAAAACTTAGTACTAGCAGACGTCCCGCGGTTTCACCCGCGTAGGTCCTTTTCCCGCGGGAATATAGGGATAAAAAGTAGCCTATGTGTTAATCCAGGGTATCAGCTAAATTCACACCAAATTTTATTAAAATCCATATAGTAGTTTTTACGTGAAAGAGTAACAAACATCCATCCATCCATCCATCTATCCATACTCACAAACTTTCGCGTTTATAATATTAGTAGGATATAATAGTTACCTAGCGTATTTTAGGCGCAGATCTGTCGTTACAATGCTTGTTGCGGCGTAACGTTGCGCCGCGTTTGATTTGTTCCATCAGAGATGTGTGGCAGATTCGAGGGTCGGGCTGAAAATAAAATATAGATCATTTATTTATTTATTTATTTATTTATTTTGGGATAAAAAACAGCAGTACAGAAACATGTTATACACCATATATAAACTTAAAATAATGGCACTTATTGCACTACCAACACTATTATCCACTGATCATATAAATATATGTAGTGATTCTCACTGGTATGGTTGTTTAGTAACAAGCCTCGCATTTTGCAGTCATGGTTTGATAATGGAGATCACCCATGGATGTACAGGGTGTTTTTAAACGGGATTTTATTTCGCGGAAAAACAATCAGCTGTTGCATACAAAACTTGAATACCTACTCGACCAAAAAGTATGTAACAGCTGTTTTTTTTTTCGCTATATCCGAGTTGGTCCCTTAATGAAACTTGTTCATATTCATGAGGATTTTTGCCCATGTTATTAAAAATACCTTGTATACACCCCTATTTTTTAATTAGTACAAGTAAAAAATGGGCTGTATCAGTACTTGTTACTGATCATATTTGTGTAATCAAAAGGAAAAAACGAAGTTCAATTTTTAAATATGACACTAATTTTGTTAAACTTAAATAACGAAAACAGCTGTTGGAGGCGGGGCATGCTTGAGCGAGATCACGCGAAAGTGAACGAGAGATGGCGATTAATGAATACTTCTATATCATGAATAGCCTATACAATATTTCCATAAATTGGGTGACTTTTGGGAAATAAACAAACGCTAATAACTTTGCTGTTTATGAATATTATTAATTGATACTTTACAAATATAATGAAAAGACCATCTAGAATAAGCCCTTTAAGTATTTGTACTAATTAAAAGTTAGTGGTGTATATGTGAGATTCTTAATTCTTCATTTTTGAAAATTGACAAACAAAATTAACTGCCGACAAACTAATTATTTAATTGACCAACTTTTATAACATGTGTTCCTCACATTATAATGGACAACCCAGTGTTCACTTCAGTTTTTTCCTAATTTTACGTAATTTTTTTGTTATTTTTTTCTAGAACAGAAAAGCGAAAACGCCTTTTAGACATTGTACAGGTGTAGTGCGCAGCTCGTATAACCTTATATTTGTAACGGCACTGATTTATTTATTTATTTATTTAGTACATGGCAGATGTAAGTGGGAACGCCGGGAGGGGACGCCCTAAAAGGACATACATAGACCTTATTGGTGAGGTTCTTCAGAAAGGTCAGGTGCGTAGTACTCGCAACCGGCGTGTGTGTATGACAACATGTATGAATGTAAACGAAGCAAAAGAAGTATGTAAGAATCGTAGCATATGGCGCTCTGTAGTTTCTGCCTACCCCCATGAGAAAAAGGCGTGAGTTTATGTATGTATGTATGTATGTACATGGAGAACTTACAGCTAATAAAAGCAAACAAAACAAAAAAAAAGTAAACCATAGTCACCAGAAAGCCAATTACAAGTCCTAACGTATAGTGTTATGTTAAAAGTTTAAATGATTAATGGCATCATCACACGAATCGTTGATTTTGACGTTGAATTGAAATGTTCTCTTTTGTTTTGCCTACGTCACTCCAGTCCACAGGAAATTGATTAAGGCAAAATGTCATTTGCAGATCATAAATCTACAGGCCGTTATTGTCCATTTTTGATAGTTTCACATGATCAAATAAACCCAGTAACTGGGTTGTGGTGGTCAGACAGGCAAACGCTCCCTGGAAAACACCTGAATTCAGCTGCATGTAGTTAAACTGGAAGCCGGCCCCAATAATAGTTTGAAATAGCCTAGTCAAGATGATGAGTGAATGGAAATGTTGGTACTGGGATTTGGCGTCAGAGGGAATAATCATCCTCGACTTTTAAAGCTTGTCATGTTTACTGTTGATTTTTAATTACTACTCATACTACGTCTATTATTCTGTGAATAAAACAAAGCTGTGACGTAACCGCGAGGCGCCGTACTATATTTCAATTAAAATTTTAACCTGCATGTTTTAATACGTTATATAAAAGTAAATCCAAAACTAGAGGATCCATATTTTTTAGTTTTTCGAAATTATGTATTTTTCATTCATAATTTTAACTTTCAAATTCGGTGCATTCTAAAAAGACGTAAGCGCCTAATGAATGACGTCATTCATACGGTGGAATGGCGATACATCCTTTGCTTTACTGTGTTACGTCAAAAAAAAACTGTTACTTAGATATCACTGTCATTAAGCAGTTGTCAATGTCACACATTCACATTAGATATGTCTCGTTTGACATTATGGTTTTCATCTTAAAAATTAGCTTGCTTACGCAAAGGTAACCACCTCATTCCACCGTATAAGTGACGACATCGCATGTTTTTTGGTTTTTATTTTTTTTACTCAGAAACTAAGTTACAAAAAAAAAATAAAAAAAAATATTTGAGCTCAGCATAAAAAAATGAAGAAACGGTTATTTTTGTTTTAGGGTCATGTCAATTTTGAAATGTTGTCAATTACTTATGACTTGATTGTGTAGCGACATCTATCTCGCCACATGCGAACTAACGACTGACATCCTACCATCGCGGTATTAAAGTTATCCGCGCAATTTGAACGTATACAAGTTCCCGACTACAACCGTGTCGGGCAGTAGTAGCCCACCAGACACAGCACCCGTCTGCGAGGAGGAGGCCAGCTTTTCTATGGGGGATAAAGAACTTTAAACCCTGTTCCCCTGTCGCAAGAGCAACTGCAGAGCATGAGGTCTCGAGTTCGATCCCCGGGTCGGGCAAAGCGAAATTGAGTTTTCCCATATGGAATTTCTTTGTATCAGCCCGGAATCTGGATTCGTGCCCGATTCATGGCAAAATAATCGCCCACTATTATATGGGACTTAAACATAACTGGCGAAATATAAGTGTAGTACTAGTACAGAGGTCAGAACATCAAGTTACCCCAATATGTCAAATTTCAACGATAATTTTTCAACTTTGCTAGTGGTAGCATCGGCACGCACCAATCTACTAAAGCAAGCGCCAATGTCGCGCGCACTGCGCACAATCAACGCGGTAGCCGATCGTATCGATTTGTTCCACTGTTCGTTGAACGACTTCACAAGGGAGGCGTATTCAATAATATGTTATGAGAATGTTAGTTAGGTTTAAGTTATGCAATTTATATAATAATTTTTAATAATGAATAATAATAATTATATTTAATAATGAATAACAATAATAATATTACTTTATATAATGATATCTGTTATGTAAAATAGCTTCTCTATCGCATTAGGTTAGCCTGTTAAGATAGATGTAAGTAAGGTTCCAAATAAATAAATTAAAAAAAAAATCTTTATTGCAAACAGAATAAGGTTCATATTCAATTGGGAAAATTTGACAGTTTGGTGTAGGTTGATGTGCTGGCGTCTGTACACCTCTGCCTAACTCTTCGGGGATAACTAGCGTGATGTTATGTAAGTGGGACAGCTCAAGTAGGTCATGACTTAATAAGTTATTGTGCATGGTCAGCATAATATATTTTCATTAACAACGGTGACTTTTTATTCTTTACCTACCAGTGAGAGGATATTAATGTTGTACTTAAGATGTCTATAGAAAACTAAACAGTTGTACTACGTCAGGAAATAAAAAACTGAAATCTATTGCCCAAAACGTAAACTTAGTCATATACAGTGGTGTCGGTTACGGTAACGGTAACAGTGTCGGGAGTTCAATGGTTTTTAGCCTTCTCAAAAATGCCCAATGCATCTAAAGAAGTTCTTGAAATTATTAAAAGAGAAACAGAAAACAAATTTTAGAGGCAAACATGAGTCTGTTTAGACTTTGAAGTTACTGCTCCAAAACTTCGAGGTTGTATTTCTTTCTTTTCACATTACTTGCAGAACTCCACTGTTTGATTCTGCATGACCTAAAGGTTGACTGGTAGAAAATGCCAATAGCATCAAGTTCGCTTTTATATATTTGTGTGCTAAAATCTATTTAGTTATTTATAAGGCAGATGTAAGTGGAAACGCCGGGAGGGCAACGCTCCAGAAGGACTTACAAATACCTTATTGGTATGGTTGAAGAACCTCACCAATCACCCTGACCTTTCTGAAGAGAAAGGTCAGGTGTGTAGTACTCGCAACCAGCGTGTGTGTATGACAACATGTATGAATGTAAACGAAGCAACAAAAAGTATGTAAGAATCGTAGCATATGGCGCTCTGTAGTTTCTGCCTACCCCCATGGGAAAAAGGCGAGAGTTTATGTATGTATGTGCTAGTAGGATTAAATAAATGAATAAAAACTGGGAAGAATAGTTACCTGTGCGTGCTGGTTGATCATATCCCGCACACTCTTGGCGCGCGTGGTCTCCAGCTGGCGGCGCTGGTTCTGTATCGTGGCCGACAGCTTGTCCAGGAACGCGGGCTGCACCGGGATACTACCTGCGGAACATATTGGAACATTATGTCTGCATTTCTTAACGTCGCGTGTCACGTGACCTAATATTATAACAATAATAAACATTTGATAAATGATATTTTCTTCCAACTATGCTTTAATTCCATCACAATCACACTAAAAACTCAGTACAAAGCGAGTCTTGAATGCTAGAGCAATAAAAATGTATGAAATTTCATTATTTGCACAGTTTATTTTTTAATCGCACCAAAAGGTGCCAATCTCAATGGATTAGCTCTATTCAGCCAGCCGTTATTAAAACTTTTTACGTACGTATTATTCGTTTCTATCCTACTTGTTCTAAATTTAAAAAAATATTGCTGCTGACTCTGATTTAAAATAGAAAAAAAATTAAAAAAGCGATTTGGCGGGAACTTTGTTAATTTTGCTTGACAATATTTTTGGAAACGATAAAGTGTGATACTATCTGACTTTGAGTGCTTCAGCTTCGAATTAAAATGGAATCATCTAGCGACACATTAACTCCGGAAAACATTCTAAATGAAGCCGACAGTGTTATAGAAACTTCTATTTTAACTGTTTGATACGAGTTTCTTTTAACTACTATTCCTATAGGTAATAGTTGAAAGAAGAGCAGATTAAGCACCTCGCCTTCAGTAATTTATATTGCCCTCGTGCCTGTTAGATTAGAGCCCTCTTTACCGCTCGGGCTCTAAATCAGGCACTCGGTGCAATAATAAATTACTTTGTGCTCGATGCAATAATCTACTATTAATTCTGTAATTAGGTTTTCACAAACACTTTTACACGTAAGTTTTTTAAGCAGTAGATGAGATCGGAGTTTCACTATCTGACTACCCTGAGAAGAAAAACCGAAAGAAACTCAGAGGTCATAGTCTCTTTTAAAGTCCAGACATTATCTTGGTCAAATCATGTAAGATTCATGCAGACACAGATATGAGGGAACCAGATCAGTCAGTGCAAACATTTGTCAGTAATCGTGAGCTCAACTGGGAATATTAAGCCAGACAGCAAAGTTCATTAATTAATTTCTAACAAAAGTTACCAAATTAATAAAATTATTTATTATGTGCTACCGACTTCATATTTTACACATTTTAGTGATTTTCTCGGTCCGCCCCACTTATATTATTGACCAAGTCCCGTGATGGAATAAGTGGGACGATAATGTCCCATTAGTCTTAGTAGTTCCACTGGTACATATAGTAGTACGAGTTACATATATTAGTAACTAGCAGACGTCACGCAGTTTCACCCGCGTAGTTTCCGTTCCCGTGGGAATACGGGGATAAAAAGTAGCCAATGTCCACCGGGAATAGTGTAGCTTTCCACCAGTACAATAATTTTTAAAATTGGATCATTAGTTCCGAAGATTACCCCCTACATACAAACTTACAAATTTTACCTCTTTATAATATTAGTATAGATAGTATAGATAATTAATAAAATAAGTTAATATAAGTTATCCTATGTGTTGGAGCGCCTGATGGATTCCGCGAAGCAGTAACTAACTATGCGTCCTGTTATAGCTTTTAGGTACATAAGTAATTGCTTGTCATTTAATTTTATTTTCTACTCATGTGTCTTGGTTCGAAGCAATACATCATTTACATAACTTAAGTAAGGTAGCTAATCGCAGTACAGTTCTTACCGCATACCATGCATACGTTTCGACCACACTGCGATATGGCGTGATATTCTGGGGTAATTCTACCGACAAGGAAATGGCATTTAAAGCCCAAAAAAAGTGTCTACGTGCAGTATGCATGATAAAAACCACAGAAAGTTGCAAACCCTATTTTATTCATCTCAAATTATTAACTCTACCCTCTCTCTATATTTATGAAGTTGCAGTATTTATCAAAACTAATAAAAGCCACTTTGAAACCCTATCTACATCACGACATCAAGGTGAATTAAAGTCAAAAACCCATCAAACCTCACTATTTTCAAAAAGTTTTCTAGGAATGGCTCCAAAAATATTTAACAAACTACCCAAATTTATAACATCCTCAAAAAACCTATATATTTAAAAAAAAAGACTTCATAATTACCTTATACAGAAAGCATATTACTGTGTAAATGATTACCTAGAAGATAAATAAGACTCCAACAAATATCCCATTTTCCTTTATTATCGATTATTTTACATTTCATTGTTATTGTTTTATGTTTTATAGCTATCATTATTTGATATATGTTTTATTTTGTATTTTTAAACTTTGCCTAGACATTTAAGTACGTAGAATTAAGTTTTTTTCACCTGTAAAGGAAATATTTTGTACGCCTTGCAAGGCAGCGCATAGCGATACTCCTAATATTTAACACCATGTAATTAAACATTATACCTATGTGTCACAAATAAATATATTTGAATTTGAATTTGAATTTGAATTTTTTTTAAAGTCCATGTTGTCCTCATTTTATTTTCTTCTGAAGTCCTGGTTCTCCCACACACTATGGGACTAGTGGAACATTATGATCCCACTTAACCCAATATGGGACTGGATCAGTGGGGCGGACTGTTTTTAACCGACTTTCAAAAAAGGAGGAGGTTCTATGTTCGTGTGTATGTATTTTTTTTTTTTTTTTTTTATGTATGTTACCTGATTTCTCCCCCATTTGTGGACCGATTCTCAAAATTCTTTTTTTATTTGAAAGAGTAGACTCCTGAGGTGGTCCCATTTTAATTTTGTGAAGATCTGGTGCTGATCTTCGGAGATATACAACGGAACTCTTCAAAAATAAACGGCAAATCTGTCGTGATTGCTGGAATCGCTTGGATGTTTATTGTTTATACAACATAATGACGTATCACGCCTGTATGCTCTGAGGGGTACGCAGGTGGGTACAATATACCTAGATTTCGTCAGTTAGGTATGTTAATTTTAATTTATTAGGGATTACTGGAAAACCCTATTATGATGACATGTATTGTTAACAATTAACAATATAAAATAAATTCATGGCAAATATTTTTATGGTAACAACTAAAAATGGAAAAATAAAAACTTTTTTGCAAAAAATAAAACCGACTTCAAAAAAAAAACACTAAACGGTGTAAAATAACTCTAAAATCGGAAGTCGGTGGCCCATCATGAGTAAGACAAACCCACCAAAGCCACAGACTTCCGAATTTAGAGTTATTTTACACCGTTTAGTGTTTTTTTTTTGAAGTCGGTTTTATTTTTTGCAAAAAAGTTTTTTTTTAAGTCAGTTTAATTTTTTTGTAATTTTATTTTTCCTTTTTGTTTATGCAGTTATCTGTTTCTAGTAATTTTGATAAAATACCAGCCTGTTACTGTCCCACTGCAGGGCAAAGGCCTCTTCTCATACAGAGAAGGCTTGAGCATTGATCACCACGCTTGCTCAAGGCGGATTGGCGATTTCGAACTTATATTAACTATGAATTGAAAAAGTCACATTGGTACTTGCCCGGATTTGAACCACAACCTCGTGCATGAGAGGTAGGCGCCTTAACCTCTGGGCCATCACGACCAGTAATGAGTAAAGTAATAAGTAATTTTGATATGAATGATTTAAATTGTATGCAATCGTTACCTTTCCCCTTGGCGGGCGGGTCCGCGGGCGCGAGGCTAGCGCGCGCGCGCCGCGACGTGCGCGGAGACAGCTGCGGCGCCAGCTTCGCGCTCAGGTGTGCGATGAGCCCACCTTCTGGAAAAATTATTTGTTCTAAGAAATAAATGTCTCATGTTTTTTTTTAGGTACCTACTTATGTTAAGTTTCATTTATTAGGGATAAGTGGATAACCCTGTTACCATGACATATATTGTTAACAATTAACAATATAAAATAAATACATGGCAAATATTTGTATGGAAACAACTTAAAATGGAAAAATAAAAAAACTTTTTTGCAAAAAATAGTGGCTTTGGTGGTTTTGTCTTATTCATAATGGGCCACCGACTTCCTCAATTAGAGTTATTTTACACCGGTTAGTGTTTTTTTTGAAGTCGGTTTTTGTTTTTTGCACAGTTACGGGTTCATTTTTCCATGCTAAATCAATATTACAGTTGCGTCACTCAAAATAAGGTAGAAAATAAACTGTGTTCTTCTATTGGCATAAATGCTTTCGGATTAATGAAAGTTTATTTGTTTTTTGACTGGCCTGCTGGTCTAGTAGTTAGTGACCCTGACTGCTATGCCAGAGGTCGTGGGTTCGATTCCCACCCAGGACAAATGTTTGTATGATGAGCACGATTATTTGTTGATCTATTTGTAATTTATCTATAATATGTATGTGTTTAGAAACATATAAGTATGTATATCAGCTGCTTAGTACCCATAACACAAGCTCTCAAGCTTAACTTGGGACTAAATGTTGTATTGTGGAAATTTGTGGAATATTTTTTTATTTATTTATTTATTTCACAACACATCTATCATAACAGGTTACCCCAAATCGGTAGTGTGGCATTCTACAATATTATAATAGGTACTAAACATAATTAGGTACTTAATAATAAAAAAAAAAAAAAAAATACAACACATTTATATTACATTTATTTATTTTCTACTCTATTTTAACCACTATATGGTTGGTAATTGTTTTTAAGCTACGCTACTCACGTTCGAGGTGATGTCTGTCAGCGCTGTGGGACCTGGCAGCGATGTTCTTCCTCATCGCTAGCGGGCTCAGGGTGTCATGTCGGGACATGTTGTTGAAACCCGCTATGATCTCTGAAGGCTGCGCGTAGATCGTGTTCTGCCCGTATTTCTTATCTTGTTGCATTTTGAAGCCTGCGGAGAATAATTGGTGATGTAAACATCATTATCTGGCTAGCCTTTTTAACCGACTTAAAAACAAAGGAGGAGGTTTTCAATTCGGTTGTATTTTTTTTTTCTTAAATATGTTAGGGACGTTAGGCTCGACTTTTATTTAGTCTCATTTTTATTATTCTTTTATTTATTAGACAACCTTCGAGCCACACTATTGGCACAGTCTAAAAACTTACAGTCGTCCGACGAAGCCGTTTAGACAGGGCAATTGTATGGGGTGTGAGGGGCGAGACGCGGGAATGCCGCTCCCGCACTGCGAACAAAACGATGTTCGTAGTGCGGGAGGTATTATTCAGGGCTAACGCGTGTAGAAGTTGTCGGCATTTTTCTAGAAATCAAAGGCGTCGTCCTACTGTATTAATATTTATACTGTGCTATTGGTTAGTATTTGCTTAAAAGCTAAATAAGCTGCTTGGGTATGCAGCTGAATACCAGTGTCTCACAAAGAGCGACTATCAGAGGAGAAATACTAGTTTTAACATGAAACATCTACCTTTTTGACCTACCAGACCAGACCGACCATCTCAGACACAAATCTGCATGGATCTTACATGATTCGACCAAGATAATGTCTGGACTTTAAAAGAGACTATGACCTCTGAGTTTCTTCCGGTGTTTCTTCTCAGAGTAGTCAGATAGTGAAACTCCGATCTTATCTACTAGTTAAAAAAAAGACGTGTAAAAGTGTTTGTGATAACCAATTACAGTAATAAATATCATTTATCATTTACCTTACATACAACGTTTATTTTAAATTTCGATTATAAGCGCCTGATAAATATAAATAGCAATGTGTATTTCAATGTCTTTCCATATTAAAAGCATTGCATGTAATGTAGCCATGGCTAGCACATCCAGTGATAAATATGAGGCTACAATTTATTATCAAACACTTGTTCGCTTAATAAGCAAAGTGACTAAATAAAATTATTGAAATTTTACTTGGGGTTGCTGGGAGGATGCTCTACAGCAAGTTATAATTATTCAGTTGCCTGTACCTGTTAATGTGTTTAGGTACTTATTTTTAATTAATCTAATTCGGTAGGTACACATTGCATACAATTAAACAAATAGTAATAAAAATGAAATACGTGTAAATTAAACTAGTCTTTATCTAATTATAAGTATATAAGCTATTCTATAAAAATGTAAATGTAAAAAATGTATTGTTAAATTTGTAAATGTATTACTTTGTAAAAGAACTTAAATAAATTATTTTTATTATTATTAATTGTTTTTATGAATTTGTGAACAACGAAATACATGATGGGGTGTCTGGTTTGCCTGACGTAATTTCTGTGGCCCTAGTGAAAAGGGGTATAAGTCCAATTTTGTCGAAAATGAGATAAGTGTACCAAAGTGATCAGAAAACCGAGTTTTACAGTTTGTTTTGGTGTCGGTTGGACCCTTTTACACAAAGTAACTTTCTTATTTTTAGAGATAGCTTAGATCTGTCTTCACCAAACGATAGAGCATTTTTTTCTGATCACTTTGGTACACTTAACTCATTTTCGACAAAATTGGACTTATACCCCTTTTCACTAGGGCCACAGATTTAAGGTATGTTGTGTAATGATGATGATGTTGTTCCGCAGAAACTTACCAGTTTGTCCGTAATGTGACTCGTTGGACATTCTCGGTCCGAAGCTAGAGAACGAATTGTTTTCTCCATAGCTCGGTGTAGAGGGAGACGAGCCGTGCGGGGAGCCGCGACCCTCGGCGTATATACCTGCAGATAATAGATATAAATAAATACATATTTTTTTTAGGTAAGTAGGTACCTTAAAACCCATATTAAGAAAATACATAAATGCTCAATAAATAATTATAATAATAACATCAATAAAATAATAATGTTGTTAATAACATAATTTTGTGTAAGTTGTAGAGTAATTATACACACAACGCCATTTAGGCCCAAGCTAAGCAGAGCTTTCTGGTATCGGTACCTATTAATCAACTGATAAACAAACATATTATTCTACATACATGATACGAAATACATTCTAAACACATACCTGTCGAAATCGAACCCAGAACTGCATACCTACTAAGCAGTATTTCAAGCATCATAAAAAAGTTCAGAAACTCTCAAATACTTTTCAAGCAAGTCCTACTAAAAAAATCTCCGAAAAAAAAGCCGGGAAACTAACCCGGAACCTCAAATTTAGCAGTAGCGCTTTCAACATATCTGCAGGCCTAGCCATGAGGCCTAGCCTTATCACAAATTCTATTTCTATTATAGAAAGAAAATGGCGTATATGGAATAAGCTGTTTGTCAACTGTCAAGTGTAGGTATTTCATTTTCAGCCATATTACAAATTCTACTCGTTAACACTTGACAGTTGACAAACAGCTGATTCCATATACGCCATTTTCTTTCTATTGTCGCCTTATCGATGACGATAATGAAAGAAAATGGCGTAATTTGGAATCAGCTGTTTGACAACTGTCAAGTGTATTTAATTTTCAAATTCTACTCGTTAACACTTGACAGTTGAGTTAAGTATATTTATCAGCGGTTTAGTACCTATAACACAAGCTCTGCTTGGGACTAGATGGCGTGTGAAAGTTGTGGAATATTTATTTATCTATATTTATAACAAGGAATATTTTCCTTAGTCATGGTATCACGTGTGAACAGCCAGACCAATTTCGCTAAATCTTTACCTATTTGTTGTGTTTGTTATTGTCAGAAGAAGGTTCTCATGAAAGAAAAAAAAACAGAAAAATTGAGCGGAATATTAGAAAATTTAAGAAAACTTTACGATAGTTGAAGACTATTCAATTGCAGCGCCATCTTAATGACATGACAGATGACAAATGTCTTCCCGTCCATTTTCAGGTGACAATTTGACATTTGAAAAGTCTTAAGCTACAATTATGAAGGTAACACTACATAAATTGTTTGTGAGGCTCAAACCATAGACATAGAGAATAGACTGAGGAATACCTGCACAAAATTGACCACTCCCTAGAAAAAGACAGAGGGACTGTGCGGCTAATACCTGTCTCTTTTCTGTAGGTCCGTGGTTAAAAAAAGAAAGAGACAACTATTGGCCGCACGTTCGCTTTATCTCTCTCACACTTTCTTTGACCACTCTCTAGAAAAAGACAGAGGGACTGTGCGGCTAACACCTGTCTCTTTTCTGTAGGTCCGTGGTTAAAAAAAGAAAGAGACAACTATTGGCCGCACGTTCGTTTTATCTCTCTCACACTTTCTTCCCAGTATTTACTTCACAGCTGTATAAGAAACACTCAGTACAGACGCCAGCACATCAAGTTACCCCAATGTGTCAAATTTTCCCAATTGAATATAACCAAAGAGATTTAAAAGACTATAGAGCGGGCATGTCAAGGAAATGTCATAGAAAAACTTTGATCCCATGTCTCAGTAACGCCATCTAGAATAATATATGAATATTGGAGCGGCAGCGGAGCGTACTAAAAAAAACTCATAAGACTTATGTCCGGCAGGACACACTTTTTCGGACGAAAATTTTGTTTGTGATGTCCGATCTATAGGTATTGAATGTCTTTGAATATAACCTTATTCTGTTTGACATAAATCAGTCAGAATCGGACTGACGGCTTTCATGCAGTCGATCGTAAAAAACTCGGATCGCTGATGCGTAGAACGCGGGTCAGTGACAATATCATCCTGAAAACAGTACTTACCCCTTACTCGCCTTTTCTGAGGCACTATGTGGGGAGAATGATTACTTAACAATTTCTGGATCTGCCATTCTCTGCACATCTTGATGCAGCCATCAGTTGTTTCTTTTTATCTTTTTGCATTTTTTTTTGTGTATTACTAACATTAGTGATAAGGTATTTTACTAACAAAGTGGATTATGTTGTCCGAATTTAAATAAATAATGTTGAAGAACGATCAAAGAAATTTGAGACATTGGGGTAACTTGACGTGCTGGCGTCTGTACATTCTCTACGTCTATGGGCTAAACGAAGTTTGCCGAGGAAGCCACTTTGAAAAAAAAAACTACTTACCAGCATTAATCAAATCTGAATTGGAGCTATTCAAGCTATTCTTTCTCACGTACATAGAATTCTCAACATACGCCATTATTCTATGTCCAGTTTGCCCATATATCGGATTTAAGTTCCCCGTACTATTAAGACTTGTTGAGGACGAGAAATTGCTCTTCGCTTGCTGAAAAGTGCTCAGAGATGGCGTTGTTGGGGACTGTTGTTGTTGTTGCTGTTGTTGGGGTGGTGGATTGGCGTTGTTGGTGTTGTTGGACAGTTGTTGGAGACTGCGGCGTACGATGCCGGGAGATGCGGGCATGTGCTTCAGTTCCGTTAGTTGTTTCACCGTTTCTGCTACGTTGATGTGTGCTGGAAGAAATTTTACACAATAGAATTGGTGCTAAGTTCTTTATTCAATTAAACTACATAACATCACTCCTGTAATCCCCAGAGGATTAGGTAGAGGTATACTCGTATGTACAGACGCCAGCACATCAAGTTACCCCAATGTGTCAAATTTTCTCAATTGAATATGATCCTTATTCTGTTTGACATAGAGTTAAAAAACGATCAAAGAAATTTGACACATTGGGGTCACTTCACGTGCTGGCGTCTGTACATAATCCACATTTCGTCAGTTACGTTTAAGTTCCATGTAATAGGGGGGCAAACATATTGCCATCAACCGGGCACAAACCGAGACATTGGGCTGCTACTAAGAAAGGGCTAAAAGAAACTAGGTAAATCAACGCCCGATGCAGGAATCGAACCCTGGACTTCACGATCAGCTGTAGCGTTTGCTAACCGTAGACCAATGAGACGGTCAAAACTAAATTAAACTAAACTAAAAGGTGTATCGACGTCTCTTACTAACATACGGATTTAGAAAAAGACGGGGGACTAACAGTAACAGGTCAGATAGATAATTCCCATATTTTTAGGGTCTGCGACCATTCTTAAACCCACTAACTGCCTAAGTCGGATTTATCCGACAACAATTTTCGAGCCCATTGTGCCGAAATCGTATTTATACGACCAAAAAAACCTTTTTGGCAAATACGATTTCTTGGTTCTACTTTACATTCTACTCCAAAATAGGTTAATTCAGGCAACATTGGCGATTTATAAGTTGAGCGCTGGGGGCACGGCAATTATAAAATCAGGCGGTTAAAAGGTTACGAAAATTACTCCGTAATCTAATCTCGGTCTTAAACAGTCAAAAATACGCCTAATTTCATAAGATAGAAAAAGATATAAATAGCCTTACGAAAGGTGCTCGTTTAGCAAGCTAGTGTATTGCAATGGTGGATATAAGCTTTTACGCAGTGCACGCAATAAAAATCTTCTAATGCAGAGACAGGAAATGGTTCTGTACCCCCCAGCCTTGGAATTTTATTTGGCATTTACATAATTTCTCTGGTTTTTTATATTACTTGTAGCTATAAGATAATTTTCAAACTGAGAGGGTACAGAGTCATATACTTATTGGACTTCTAGAGCGTTGTGATTTTTGTTTTGTTTTCATTTTCTACCACTGGGTAACACGCTACCCCTTGTTTAAACTGTACCGTAACAACTATCAAAGATATAGGTACAAATGACAGCCGTGACCAACGACTTAACGTGCTTTTTGGGCCATTTAAATGCTTTTTCTTTCTTTCTTTTCGAAAAGGTGGGGGTCTTGATAATATATAATAAATGGGGTGACCATTCAAGAACCAACCTAGGCTCGTCCTTTCAAGTTTCGCGCTTATTACTCATCATCTGCCTAGTTTTTTTCGAACTATGTTGGAGTCGGCTTCTAGTTTAACCAGATGCAGCTGAATACCAGTATTTTACATGGCGCGACTGCCTTTCTGACCTCCACAACCCAGTTACTGATTAACGCGATACCCAGACTAAACTATTTATCAAACTTTCGGGATCCTGACTACTCGTAAAGACTGTCAAAACTCTACCAACAACAGCCAACATAGCGTGCTTTTCGAGGCGCGAAGAAGTCTTGATGATGAATGGTCACCCATCCTCACGGATGGGTGACCATTCATCATTGACCGTGGCAAGACCTCTCAAGATCCGCGCTGGATACTATAATAAACTAAATAATAATAATAAGTAGTGCATAGTGTTCAATACAGTCATAATCACCAGCCGCGTCGCCGTCGGGTTGCAGCAGGAAGGCGGGCGGAGGCGGCAAGTTGTCCGCGTCCGTGGGACACATCTGAGAATTTTGAGCGTTCTGGGGACAAAACAAAATATGTTTCTTTTAGAAGGATTCAACTTCGAGAATTGTCGGTCGATTTAGTAAAAATCACCCACTGAATACTTGAGTGAAGTGAACTGTCAATGCCTTGCATTAGTATGGAATGACAGCTGAATTCGCCTTCACTTCACCTATATTATCACCGGGTGATTTTTACAGAATATCACTGCTGATGTTTTTCTGTAAATTAGTTTCAATACACTGTTACACGTCAAATTAACAAGAACATATTTTGAAACTGGTTCAACAGCTCATAACCGTCTTATTTTTGACGTTCAAGAAGTGCTGATCTTCAGCCTGATTATAATAAATTTATTCAGTTTGGATTTTGTAACAAACTCGTAGGTCAAAGCAAAGTCAAATCATTCATTTCAGTTAGATCATTAAAAGGCAATTTATAGAGCCAAAGTTACAAATCACAATCCATTTTCTATAGTGAAATGTTTCCGTAAGTTTTTCGCGGACACCACAAAAATTTCACGGTGTATATTGCTGACATTATTTAGATAATATGATATTTATAGAGACTGTTAGTTGCTGCACTTAGGTAATACATAAAGAGCAAAATATCAAGCACGGATTTTGGTTAAGATAACTGTATCAGCAAAATTCTTGACACGCACAGTTTTTGAATGAAGTACTGTGGGTTCACATAAAGAAAGAAAAAAAGAAAATATTTTTATTTAGGACAAGCACTTTACAGCTAAAAACTAAATCTAAAATATTAAACCACATAAAGACCTGTGCGAGGCCAAAAAGGCCCCTATCTCAGCCCGATGCCACGATATTTTAAGGTGTGTACACTTTACTAGTAATTTTTTAGGAGGAGAGTTACGGGTTTCCGCGGAGCCATACGAAATCCTCAATTAACCATAAAATCACACTGTAACATTGTTGATACCTTACTCTTATGCCTTAGATCAAATGGATTACTTACTGGCGTATAAGGCGGTCGTTGTGGCCGCGAAATGGATGAAGACCGACGCACCGGAGGCGGCGGCTTGCCCAGCGAGCTGGACGAACCACGACGGGACCACACTGTCGCTGGAAATTAAGGGAATTGGCTTATCATACATTACCATGCTAATACTAATATTACTAATACTATGTTGGAGATTACTCATTTGTACACCAATCTGGGTAGAACATGCTGGACTATACATTTACAAAACATCAAGAATGCTGTCTTATTATAAGACTATTATCACACATGTTCAATGCAAATTTGATTTGATATGAAGGGCTATTTTGCAGCAATGTATTAGTATTAAAATTCAAAAACTGGCTATCAAATGAAAAAAAAAGCGCATCTAAATCGGTCCATCAGTTTGAGAGCTGTGATGCCACAGTCGCACACACACACAGATAGACATCGACGTCAAAATTATAACACCCCGCTTTATGCGTCGGGGGACCTTACAGTCTTTTAGGTAGAGTTTTTTTTTACCTAACTTAAGTTTAATGCTGATGAGTAATTTCCTGACGAATTTAAATATCATCCCCTAACCAATATTGAAATAGAACAAAGAGATAGTTTTGTTAGACCAAATAAATTTTAATTAAAATTCGAGATAAACGAGTAAGTATTATAGACAAAGAGATGTATAACTTGATTTACTCCAGAAATCAAGATAATATATAATTCGAGAAGGGTAAAAATTAGGAAATTACGAATGCTTGATGACAATTATTCAGTAAGGATTACAGAATTGTCATTTCAGATAGGACAGGATTAGTTATGTATCCTAGGATTTGAATAAATCATGAGAGATTATAAAATATCCTTAGATAACGAACATAAACAATTTATTTACATATAAAAACATTAACGTTTACTATCTATGAGTCGTGTCGAAAAATTGTGAAATGTTAAAAAAGTCAATTCATGAATTTTAACAAAGCCATTCGTTGTTTAAAAGAAAAATTGTAACAACAAGACATGCGTGCAAATAAAAATAGACGGAACTTCATATATAATTTGCCTAAACTCACTGTTGTAATCCACAAATACAATCACGCCTATTTTTCATACATAGGGTAGTCAGAAGTGTACCGAACATTTCGCATTCGCTCGAATTCGAAAGTTTGGGAGCTTCTTTGGACGTACACTAACCTTATTGGTGAAACTGTTCTTCAGAAAGATCAGGTGCGTAGTATCTACTCAAGCTAGTTAGAAAGAAAAAATGTAAGGATCGTAGGCATTTGGCGTTCTGAAGTTTCTGCTTACCCCAAAACCTGACAAGTGCGAGTCGGACTCGCCCACCGAGAGTTCCGTAGGTAGAATAATTTTAAATAGATCAGGAATCGAATCGCTAAGTTTTTTCCGAGCTTTGAATTCAATTACAAATGTATAGTTGTGAGTTTTTGTTGTTGTAAGTACTTATGGTTTATACGTGTAACGTTGTTACTTGTCAATTTTTAAAGTTCTAGGTCAACAGAAAGTACCGTATGAATCTGATTCCCTTGAGTGTCGAAATATGTTTGTCGATATATCGTTTTTTGATGAATAAACGGCCGTATTTTTTTTCGAAGTTAGATAATATCACAACTTCATGGGACTCTAGACCCAAATATACGGTTTAAATTTCAACTTGATACCTCCACGCGTTCCCAAAGCTAAAGGGTCTTGACAGACAGTCATACAGACAACAAAGTGATCTTATAAGGGTTTCGTTTTTTCGTTTAAAGGTACAGAACCCTAAGAAGCGTAAGGTTGTGTGTGTATTTATGTTTTTTTATTATTATAATTAATAGGCACGCGTTTGATCACTATCACACCTGATGGTAAGCGATGATGAGGTCGACGTTGAAGCACGCCAGCCTAGAAGTAACTTATTCACTCATGACTTAAAGAACAAGGGGGTTGTATGCAGGGTGTAAAAAGACCCTCAACGTAAACGAAAACTCTACCATCACTGGGATAGTTTTTTTCTTCTAGAACATACTTGGGAATTCACGGGTTCTGGAGATAATGAAGAACAAAGTGATTTTTTTTTCGTTTTGTTTTTCAAAATCGTTTTCCAAGTATTATTAGTAAACTTTCTTCCGAACAAACATTATCAAAATTATATTTTTTAACAATTGAAGTTAAATAAATTCAATAGATACTAAACTGCGTGCGGTCGGGTCGTCGACCAAGCGCGGGCGGCTTTTCATTGAGCGCAATAAAAACCATCTTTGTTTTGAAGATGGAAGATTTTTTTTCCCGCAATTTTTTTTGGTCATTTACGTAATTAAATGTACAGAATGTGTAGTTATCGGCTATGTGAACTGTCTTTTTACACCCTGTATAATAGCGATAGAAATATGGTTAGATTCGTTGGCTGAGCTGACTAACGACTGGCTGGCTGTTGGCTGGCTGGCTGATGACTGATGGCTGGCTGGTTAGATTTTTAGTTTTTATTTAGTTTTTATCACAATTGTAATTGCAATTGTCTCTATGTCAGTTAAGAGCGAATCTAGACTTCCACCACCTACAATTCAAATGCTATCCTCACCGGTCATAGACACAGGTCTACGTTTAGGCACGGCAGGTTTCTTGCCGATGGTCGCGAACGTGGGCGTCTCGCTGGCCTCGTCGAGCGACCTCACGGCCTCCTCCAGCGAGCCGAGCGAGATGGAGAAGCTCTCCCGAGCCGCCGCGACCGAAGCTTCGCTGTCGCGCCGAAGGGTTACGATCTCGGACTCGACTAGTGGGTGGCATGCGAAGCGGTATTACAACACAACAAAAAACAAAACAAAAAAATTGTAAAAGCAACAAAAATTGTGTAGGCAAGTGCTTTGGGAATTTCCAAAGCAACATTTTGTTTATGATTGCTTGGAAAGTATTTTAGATGCTGTGATTTAATTGGGTTTTGTTCAGGTTATATTGATGGGACCCAACTTGTCATTGATAGTACTCAGATAGTATTAATATATACTCGTAATTTTCTAACGAAAAAAGTTACGTTTGCTATCTGAAATACTGGCATTTTTTCAATAAAGTAAATGAAAATGATAACTTTTTTTGCTTTATCATTATTTAGCTTATTCCATTTTTAGTTATCAGATCATTAGGACTCTCCCTTCTTACGAAGATGGGTTTCGGTTCAGACCCACTCAGAAAATTAAACTAACAATCAGTTCTTGTTTAAATTTAATACCTATTAACACAAGGTTAAGTCATATTACCTACTAGGTACTAAAATAGTATGGATTTTATCTGAAATAAATATTTCGAATTTGAATTTACTTTTACTTTACTTATTTGAAAAAAAATATCTAAGTAGGTAACAAAAAATCAAAGAAAAAAAGGCGTATATGTATAGAAAAAAACGACTCTAAGCTCTAAAGGCAAATTCACACAGCACACTGCTAATCTAATATGAATTTAACGACATTGTAATTAAGTCACGTAGTCAGTAACAATCAATCTACAAAACAATAAAGGTGGACTGCATTAAGGCGACGGATATCGAGGGGTTTGAAGACAATTACTTTAAAGCATAAAGTTTCATTGACTTTGAAAACAAAGAGACATTTGGTTACAAATTTAAAAATCACGACAGTAATTCCAGAAGGGTTAGGCTGATATCAACTTGTTACCTATTACCTACACCTACATTTAACCAGTTATATTTAAGTCTATTACCCCAAAACCATTATTTTTTTCTTTTACAAAGAAATGCCAGCTGGAAATCCCAATAACAATTTGCCCGACCCAGGCATTGAACCCAAATCTTCATGACCAACATTAGCACTTGCGACAACTAAACCCAAGACATAAAGAATCCAAAATAGTCGCAAAAGATTAAAAATTTCGTACAAGAATGAGCGACTTTAGATCAACGCACAATCCTACTCAACATGTCGGTCCAGATCGCCCATAATCGCGTCATCACCCTAATGCAGTCTCTATCACAAAAGTAACACAACACATCACTACTGTGCAGTCTAAACACAGCCCTACACTACACACATAAGTTTGTTATTCGCTCACCATCCGCGTGTTGGACCTGATGCTGAAGAGCGTGGTCTTCCGCTGCGAAGGCACCTTGACTGCCGTAACCGCTTGAGGATTCGAGCGAAGATTCGCTGGCACTGCTTTCTGAACAGACCTGGAATGGAAGAATGGTGATTTATTAAACAGATGTTTTTTTTATTAATGTATGATGGGTCTACTCTTGACCTTAATCTTGTCCTGTGGTCAGAGATGAGGTCGACGATGGAACGAGCTTATCCAAAAGATGCCTATTAACTCGCGACTTAAACAGATTGGGGTCATATGAACTCGGGAACACCGATGCAGGCAGGGAATTCCACTCCTTGGCTGTGGCACGCATAATTAAGGAACAGGCAAAGCGCTTCGTGCGAATGGGTGGAACATCTACAAGGAATTGAAACGAACATTGGAAACAGGCATTGTTCACTTAGGTGTACTCCGGGTTATCTTTCTTCCTGTTATCCGTGGTTGTAAAAGACATGATAGAGTGACACTTAAACATTAGCGGTGTTATTAATAAACGCGAAGTGTTAGTATTAGTATGATCTCTGGATTTACTATATTTTTTTTAAGGATTAAGTTTGGAGTAACCTTTATCCGTGTCAACGTTTATCCGTTTCATTAATAAGGGGGTAAAAGATTTAAGTGAACACAAAAATAAATTTTATGTACTTTTTATTAGGTCAGTTCTGGAACGTAAGTTTTAAGGTTCATTTAAACATGCTGAGGTCAGCCTACATATTCACACTTTCAGTGCCTAAGAACGTACCTACATGAAGCCATTGGTCCCGGCTGCCAATTATACATCTCTAACAGTCGTTATGTTAATCAAAACTAAAACAAACTTGCCGAGATCTGAACTACAACGTGGTACCATAATAAATACTTGACACAATAAAAAATAATAATAAATAGTTTTATTATTTTATTATCCCGTACGCAAAATACGCGCTTGATCGTAGCATTACGGACACCTGCCCAATAAACCTAACCTAATAATTATGTAGTAGGATCAAAGAGAACAATATTCGATTGCCAAGTGTAAGTTCGGGAATATTCCCAAGCCAAAAAAATCAACAGGCCAATCCGTAAACAATTGTCATTGTGACAAAGTTATGGAAACAAAATCCCATGTTATGTGCACCACACACTCCGCGTCTTGTACGGTGGCATTTAATCACAGTTTCCATGCCTTAACAATGATATGTACAGTAACGTGTAGTAAATAGTTCGATGAAGAGGTATTGATACTTCGAACGAAACAACACAAACATAAAATGACGTCTGGACTCCACAAAGGGTTTTGCCTCTGCAAAACCTCTGTTCGTCTCAATAATACGCCCAGTTAAGTTTTAGTTTTTAAGGATATTATTTAATTTATAATATGTTAATTTGAATTCAATTGTAAGTAATCTTGCTTGTTACTTAATGTTGCTGTGCCCTTAAAGGGTTCATAACTGGAACTCTTGGAACACAGCCACAGCCATTAACTGAGCACGAATTCCGGAAATCAAACCCAGCACCATATGCTTGTGATAAAAAAAACATCTTAAAGTACAAAGAAGGCACGAGCGTTGATCACCACGCTTGCTCAAGGCGGATTAGTGATTTCGGACATATATTCAATGCAAGTTCACAGTACCGTGACATACTGTAATTTTATTTTATGGCAGCATAATATATTTATCAGGATAACGTTTTAAATGTAAAATACAAATCGTATGCGGCTACTGTTTTCCGACACGCAACGATCAAGACCACTTGTTCCGCATATACGAACCAATTTCATTTGGGACTAAGCAATATAACTCTGTGCTGCGCATTTAACATCGCGTAACGAACCACTGTTCAGTCGTGCGTGTGCTATCGCGAAGTGTAACGTAACGCGTTAAGTTAAGTTAGCAATGGTGATCAGGGCGTTCAATGTTTTGGTTAATTTGTTGTGAGTATTTATGTTTTATTCAGTCGGGTCGATCGATAGTTAAGCTAAGCTTGACGAGGACGATTTGTGGATGGATGCCCATTTATAAATATCAAGTCCCCTCCGTGCATCGAAAAGCACATTAGGCTGTTACTCCCTGCTGTCATAAGGAGATGATGAGTTATCAAAATTTTGTCTCCATATTCAATGGTTATCATAATATTAGTAAAGATGACATCGAACTTGTCACTAAAAACTCATGAATAAAAGTTGTACCGTTAAATTTAACTGGAAGATATACAGAACCAAGAATATCAATCGGTGAATTATTAGCCGATATAACACGGGGACAAGCGTCTTTTGATGTCAAAGAAATACCAAGTTGCTGAATAAAATTATCGCTAACAAGCGACATCTGAGCACCAGAGACAAGCAATGCTTTAACAACTCTTAGTAGGTAAAGATAATTTATTAATTTAATAGGTACTTCAAAGACATGTACAGAAGCGTATTTAAATTTTATTTATTACTTAACATCATGTCAGTTTACACGACTAATAAGAAACTACTCCATAGGACGATCATTGGAGTCTTGACAAAATCAACCTGGTTGCTAATATAATAATGTACCTATGTATTGTTTTCTATTATTTTTTTTATTTTTTCACTTGTTTTTAAATTAATGTTATTACATTTGTAAATATGTGAGCACAATGTATCTAGCTGTACCACATGTAATTATCTACTCCATTGCTTTTTTTAATTTTTGCTTAAACCTATCTTAGTATAGTACTTTTATTCTAGGTGCATCGTCCTCACATATAATCTTATTGATGTATACAAAGTATTGTAAAATCGATTTTAAAAGAGTAAGTATGAAGTTTCTTGCCCATTCTTCTCCATACAAATCTACTTTTTGGAAGGGGCAACTAGAATCATTTTTTAAAGTTAATTTTTGTTCGACGTTCAAAAGTGCCTTATAGGGGCCTAATTGAAATAAATGGTTTGACTTTGACTTTGACTAAAGTAATCTTGGAACTTGGTATGCAAACATTGATAGATAGCTTTATGTTAGCAAGTGCTAAGGTACAACCTACCTTGGTGATTGAACAGGTCATGTTCCTCAAACATGTAGGTAAACTGTTTGTTGACGCCCCCTATTGCTTGTCCTGCCCTGCTTGTCCTGCCCTGCTTGTCTTGTGTTGGGGGACAATAGGAAAAATGACACCCGTTATCTCCATCAAAGGGGACATAGGGAATAACCCGTTTACACAGGGTGAGTTTACAAAATAGCAATGTAGAATATGTCAGGTTTGACGTGTTCTAATTTTAACCCGTCGCAGGTCGTCGTTTTTCCGCGAACATTGTTTGTATGGCTTACGATCCCCCGGGGGCTCATAAGGACATTTGAGCATTTAACTCCATATATTGTTTTGTTTTCAGAATCGCAGTAAACATACAACACATTGGATCATGGTAAGTTAAAAATATAAATACAATTTTATAGTAAATTGACGGTTAGATACGCTCCAAATAATCGTTTAATTAAATTTTAACGATCGTTCAATATGTACTGGTGTGAATCATAAATCCATATTTATGTAAACTCAAACTCAAACTCAAACTCAAAATGTTTATTGCAACAGGCGTTCAGAACAATATTTACGCTCAGCAGTGCGATTCTGGTCAAATCACCGCGTGAAAATGTAGGCGGAGTGAGGGCCAAACTGTCATTAGGGTTCTAGTCAACTAGGAACCCTTATAGTTTCGCCATGTCTGTCTGTCCGTCCGTCCTTCCTCGCTTAATCTCTGTGACCGATAGCACTAGAAAGCTGAAATTTGGTACCAATATGTGTATCAATCACGCCAACAGTGTTAAATAAAAAATTGAAAAAAATGTTTTATTAGGGTATGTAAAGTGGGAAGTGTTTTTTTTTTAATTTCAACCCTAACGTGTGATATATTGTTGGAAAGTTATTTAAAAATGAATAAGGGTTTACTAAAACCATTTTTTGATAATGTCAATAATTTCGGAAATAATCGCTCCAAAAGTAAAAAACAATGTGTCCCTCCCCCTCTAACTTTTGAACCATAAGTTTAGAAAATATGAAAAAAATCTGAAAAGTAGATCTTTATAAGGACTTTCTAGGAAAATTATTTTGAACCAGGATGGAAACAGTTTTTGTACAAAAAAGACAAAAAGTTGTACAAAATAATTTCTGGACTAAGTTTGTAGTTTAATCGTATATGCAAGCATTTTGAACACTTATTGTGACGGACGGGAAACTACGGAACCCTACACTGAGCGTGGCCCGACACGCTCTTGGCCGGTCTTATTCCATACTAATGCTAGGCATTGACAGTTCACTTCACTCAAGTTTACACGGCGTGACTTTTACTGCATAGACCGGCAGTTCATAAGTATTGGTATACCTTTAAAACATCTAATGAAATCGATTATCATTTTAGGGTTCCGTGTCAAAATAATAAAGAAATATTCTTCTTCTTTTCGTGTAGTTAGTGATCAGTGCCTATTGTTTTTGTTTTGATATCGCTCAATGTCTGTAACTTGGCTTCACGATAGATGGGAAGAGAGGACGGTCGATAGATGAGGGCTAAGTTATAATTTATAAGTTTTTATGGTGAACAATAAGGAGTAATTCATTCTATTCTAACAAAGAGATTTAAAATACTATAGAGCGGGCATGTCAAGGAAATGTCATAGAAAAACTTTGATCCCATGTCTCAGTAACGCCATCTAGAATAATATATGAATATTGGAGCGGCAGCGGAGCGTATTACAAAAAACTTATAGACTTGTATCCAGAAGGACACACTTTTTCGGACGAAAGTTTTGTTCGTGATGTCCGGTCTATAGGTATTGAATGTCTTTGTATTCTAATAATTACATAATCAAGACATCTCGGTGTCTCAGAAAGCACATTAAGGCCGATATTCTAAGACGTGTCCTCGAAACTTCCTCGACTCCACTCAACCTCATTCAAGGAAATCGGTATTCATAGTTACAAAAAATCTCCTCCACTTTGCGTCACTCGACATTTTCCCTCAGTCGAGGTAAGGAAACAACTGTCAAACTCAAGGTACGTCGGGATGTACCTTAAGGAACACTCAAGGAAGATTTACTACATTAAGCGCATTGTTTACTCTACTCTTTCACCCCCGCTCGATAAACAAAGTACCAAAGCTGATTATTCTATTTGAATAGTGTGTTCAATGGATCTCCAAAGGTTTCTGAATTATCTGTATGATAATCCGTACGATTATCCCGAAAGACGTTATTTACGAGATGCAGAAAACCCCATAGAATTTTATGACATTGTAGAATTCCAATGACGCTATCGATTTAGGAAAGAAACTGTGTTGAATATGTTGTTACCACTTGTGTTCGATAACAGAGCTATGTCCAGTAACAGAGGACTGCCCATTCCACCTTTAATTCAGTTGTTAATTGCGTTAAGATTTTATGCTACTGGAAATTTTCAAGTAAGTAAAACCTTGTTGTTTGCCTATAAACGTTTAGAAAACCATTATTTCTTTATTTTTCAATTATGATTATTTAAGTAACTTGCGTGCCCAAGCCTCTTTCTTAACAGCTGGATTACCAGCGGCTATAGTTGACGCTAAATTTAATTTATATTTAATAATTAATTCTTGTAGACACAACTTCTCCGACTCACTGAATATTTGTCTCCCCGACATATTTTAGTACCATCAAATAGTGTGAAATAATAACTGAAGTACTGAACATAGAACAAACAAATCAAAACTCAAAATGCATTTGTAAACATTACAAGTATTACAACAAGACCGGCGGCGCGACGCGACACAGATAAAAAAAACCACAGAGCATGTAAAAAAACAGCAATCTGACAGCTTTTGAGTGACCATAGACAAAAAAAAACATGAATCTATGATTCAATGACGTATTTAATGACGTTTTCCCTCGACTCAACCTTGACTCAACCTTACTCGAGGACCCTCAAGATTACCTCACGACAAGACCGAGTTTTGACTAAGAATACCAATTTCGAGGATTCGTCGAGGAAATCCTTAAGGTAACTTCAGTTGAGTCGAGGTCGAGGAAGTTTCGAGGCTAGGACTTAGAATATCGGCCTGAGTCGTTGGTCCCAAAAGATATAGTGCCTAGGTAGTTAGAGCCCCAAAAGACTGACCTAATTTAAGCCTTTCTTTTCAGTCCCCTAGAAGACATACTTCAAACAGAACTGAAAGCCGCCTACAAATCCGGTGAGATCCTTGACGGCCAGGAATCACTGATCACAATGGACAAGATAAAGACTAAGTTAAAAGAGAGCGAGATCTTCAACTGGGAGGACCCTACAATTACTGATAGAGAGAAAAAGGAGATGAACAAGCTGTTTGATGCTGTCGAGATTATGGTAAGAAGTAAAGTAAAGCATGTGTTATTTCTGATAATATTTATGTGCTTGTATTTCTATTTCTATTTTTGTTTTATATGGGTCCCGGACCTGAAATAAACGATTTTTTTTTTTTTTATTTAAAGCTAGTTTTAGGTCAGGGTCAGCTGGAAAATGGTAGCGCTATTTACTACTAACTTTGTACCGCCTTAGAATTAATTTTTAATTAATTTGTTTAGCCTGTTAGTCTAGTAGTTAGTGTCCCTGACTACTATGCCGGAGGTCATGGGTTTGATTCCCACCCAGGACAAATGTTTGTGTGATGAGCACGATCATTTGTTCTGTGTCTGGGAGTAATTTATCTATAACATGTATGTGTTTAGAAGTATACTTATCAGCTGTTTAGTACCCATAACACGAGCTCTGTTAGCTTGGGACTAGATGGCGTTGTGTGAACGTTGTGGAATATTTGTTATTTTTTTATTATTTGTCACAACACATAAAGACATTGTTTATAGGGAACTACACAGCATCTACTTTTCTTATCGATGAAAAATAACTTAACGCCAAGCAAAATCTAACGAAGTAAATCAAACGTTACGCAAAGTTAAAGTTATATGAAGTAGGTAGGTAAATAATAGTTGTTGTACAGAGGCCAGTACCCCAAATGTGTCAAATGTCTTTGATAGTTTTTCAACTTTATAGCAAAAAGAATAAGGTTCATATTCAATTGAGAAAATTTGACAGTTTGGAGTAGCGTGATGCTGATTGACTGCTGGCGGCTGTACCTTTGAATCAGTGTATTTTTCTACCAAACTTGTGACATGAATTTTGTATGGTTCAATGGCGGGACTTAGCAGACACCTGTATTTATTACAACATCTTATGAACCTGTGATCCACAAAAAATAACTTGAATTTGGGAGTTTATGCTATTATTCACACGTCATCTGCTTTGCCATTTCCCAAATATGTTAGGGTGGCCTTGCAGTCTAGGAGAATGCAGCTGACTTGTATCCAAAGCAATGAGGGTCTTAAAAAAAAAGAAGTAACCATCAGGTGTGATCGCAGACAAGCACTAGCATATACAATTTAATCAATTAACCTTTCAATCGTGTCAATTTGACTGGCCTGTTGGTCTGATCCTGACTGCTATGCCGGAGGTCGTGGGTTCGATTCCCACCCAGGACAAATGTTTGTGTGATGAGCACGATCATTTGTTCTGTGTCTGGGTGTAAAATTTTCGTCCGAAACTTGTGTCCTGCTTGGACACAAGTCTATGAGTTTTTTTTAGTACGCTCCGCTGCCGCTCCAATATTCATATATTATTCTAGATGGCGTTACTGAGACATGGGATCATAGTTTTTCTATGGCATTTCCTTGACATGCCCGCTCTATAGTATTTTAAATCTTTTCGGATAGGAACGATAAATTGTTTATTAAGCAATAGCCGACGAAAATTTCAAAGAGGTCCCTAATCATGTCCAGAACTCATGGTGATGATAATACAGTTACTAAAACGTATGTTGTAAATTATTGCAGGTCACCTCCCGCAACCGTCAGCCTTCGAACGTTCAGAATATGTTCTCCTCCTTGCGTGTAGTCGAGAGAGTGGTTAAGAAACAACTGAAAGAGGGGCTGATATCGGAGGCACTCGCTTCTAGATTCAATTGGGATAAATTGTGAGTTTTTAAGTTTAGAGGAGTGAGGAACGGGGTGCATTGTTCACCATTGAAGACTGTATTTCGGTGAGTGTGCTCTTGAGCTCCACGAGCTCATTCCACCATCTCCTTTCTTCCATCGGGAATCCAGACGTACTGCAGGTTACCACCCATTCCTTGTAGATGTTCCACACATTCGCACGAAGCGCTTTGCCTGTTCCTTCATTATGCGCACAGCCAAGGAGTGGAATTCCCTGCCTGCATCAGTGTTCCCGAGTTCATATGACCCCAATTTGTTTAAGTCGCGAGTTAATAGGCTTCTTATGGGTAAGCTCGTTCCATCGTCGACCTCATCTCTGACCGCAGGACAAGATTGAGGTCAAGAGTAGACCCATTAAAATTGAAAAGGGAGGATCCAGCCTTCAGAAGGGTGTTATGTCTGGTGGACTGCTACTGCCCGACGAATGTGTCAGAACCAAGCTCCTTGAAATAGGTTTGAGCTACAAGATGACTGAAGCATGCATGCTGTCTGTCGGGACAGGTCAACTCAAAGCTTAATTGATTTTTTAAAAGGCTTTTCCAGACTTTGCCCTGCATCGTGAGACTCGCATAATAAATGAATACAATCTTATGTCTAGACTTTAAAAGAGAATATGACCCCTGAGTTTCTTTCGGCATTTCTTCTCAGGGATCAGTCACTTCAGAAATGACATTTAGTTAAAAAAAATGACATGTAAAAGTATCTGGACTGTATCTGGAAGATCTACTGAAACCACCCGCCACCTGACCGCTGAAATGAACCTTTTGGCGGAGCCGTGAGACATGCCATTTTTTGTCTCTTTTTTTGTGTTATTGTGTTTTTACTGTGCGTGTATCTAGCTGTTGCCAATAAATGTATTTTCTTTCTTACTTCTTTCTTCCTTTCTTTCTATTTACAGAAATAAATATCTTTTCATTTCATTTAATTTCATTTCTTGTATAGGTTGTTAAGAAGGCTAAACTTGTGGCAATATAAGAAGTGCTATTTGACGTTTTTCTCTTTTTGTATCGCAATAACTTTGTACGTAGACGTAAACATAGAGGCGGCAAGAGGCCCATGGGCGGCATTAAAACTCTGACACCAGGTTAGTTACTAACCACACGATAAGAAGAAGAAGATTGATTAAGTAATTATGAAAATCTAAAAGAGTATGCTTAGATGGTTTGGTCACGTGAGACAGGCGGGAAAACTGCGTGGACTCTTCCACTTGTTTTTTTTTATATTCCATGGTTTAGAAGCTATTTTGGATATCCCTTAAGTGACTCAACCAAACTCTTTGTTGGCAGATCAAACCGCCAAAAGCGTGAGAAACCGGCCTTCACGCTAGACAAATTTACCAAAATGAGAATTTTTAATGTGCATTAGCTTCATTATTAAAAATGTAGGCTTAGAGTTTAGCTCAGTAGTGCATTTTAGATATAAAATAATATCTTAGTGTTGCATCGTTTAGCATCACCATTGTGAAGTAGGTATTACACTTTCTATCACAACCCGATGGAACTTAATGAAAATTCCTTGTCCATTGCTTCATTCCTTGTCCTAGTCGCGGGCAAAGCGCTAGTAAATTATTTAGATTGATTTTTAAACTTGATTGCATTATGTTTTTGATGTTATTATAATGGTTTTCTTTTTGTTGTCATAATAGTTAACTGCTTATTGGTTTCACTTCGATGGTCCTAGATTATCATTTTAAACTTAGAGTCACAGCCTTAAGAATTTAAGTCAGCATTGCACATGTAAGCGGGTACGCCTTTTATACCTGGAGGCTGTTATTTGTCAGTTTTGTATTCGTTTTGCTTGAGTTTATATTTCAATGTTAATATGAATATTTTTATTTACTTTTTTTTTTCTTGGTATAGTGGAGTGTGCTAGCTAACACGTGACAATCATTCTGAAATGTAATATTTTACAAAGTGTATAAACTTTAGTGCTATTTATTAAGCATTTCATTGTATAGATTCTTTGTATTGTTCTTCAAACGAATCAGACAGATGTGTTGCTGGGGAGTTTGTTCCGCCACTTCTTCTTTCCAGCAAAAACACTAGGAAGTGGCGAAGGATGGGCCGTTTTTGGGGGACTGTCTTTATGTATTTTTTTTTTGACGTTCATAAAGTGCTGATTCTCAGCCTAATTTGAATAAAGACTTTTGATTTTGAATGTTATTTTCTACTTTTATATAATGTTTCGTAAAAGAACGCAAAACGAAAAATGCATACGCCTTTGTGTCTATCCATAAAATGAACTGTGCTTTCCCTTGTCCTCTTAAAGTTATAAGAAAACTAATAAAATATTGATCGTATGTTTCAAAATGACTGCGGATGTAAAATGGGGGTTAAATGACAAAGTGCCTTTAAAATCATAATGCTAGATTAGTTCATAAGAACTTAAATGTGTCTAAGTTATTTTGTTACAAACAAATAAAGTAAATTAAATTTAAAGGTGGTTTTATTTATAGCCGAGAGGGTATCATGATTATTGCTAACGTAATGTGAATGTGACGTAAATTTAGCTTCATCGCTTCATTTCCTTAGGGCCAAGGCACACTGGAATGGCAGTGAAGCGCCGAGCAGCTTCGGTGTCAAATAATTTTTAACCTTATCTTCATTACTATATTACACAGTATCGCTTGAGAAAATTGTACGCCGGAATCGTCGGAGTGCTCTCGGCGCCACGGCCGGCCACGCGACCTTTTCAATTTTCTCAGTCGATACTATGCTTTATAGAAATGACGATAAAGTTCAAAATTATTGGCACTGTGACGGTGTGACTCGGTCCTGAGATGAATTTTAATACTGTATCGTTTCTATATTATATCGCGACGGATCGGTCGTCCATTTTACGACCTTATTGCTTAGAACATAAGAGCGAAAAGTGCTCGAGCGATAATTTCCACGGTAGTATTAAGTAATTAATTCCACTTAGTAGTCTCAATATAGAGCTATCATCTACGCATTAAAGTACTCACGTAAATGTCCCCTGTCAAACAGTTTTCGACCGTATCGCTATGATCACAAGAGCGCTTTTTTTTTTTTTTTTTTTATTTATTTTGTGCGTAAATGTATTTTGTGTCCGTAGGTGTGACCGTGACATCACAGTGGGCCCTATCAGAATACCAGCGCTGCGGTATTTGTTTTTTCATTTATCGCAGCATCATGCTGAGATAGGAGCCTTTTTGGCCTCGCACAGGTCTTCTCTTTTAGTATTTAGTTTTATATTCTTTTTGTTATTATTATTTTTGTAGTTCCTGTGCTTGTCCCAAATAAATATTTTTCTTTCTTTCTTTCTTTCTTTCTTTCTTTCGGATTTTCTAATAATATTATATTGTATGATATGTGATATAATGATATTACAAAGAAGAAAGATATTAATGTTTGTTTGCATTGAATAGGCTCCGAAACTACCGGACCGATTGGGAAAAATCTTTCACAGTTGGGAATTTACACTATTCCCGTTTGACATAGGCATACTTTTTATCCCTGTATTCCCACGGGAACGGGAACTACGCGGGTGTAACCGCGAGATGTTTACTAGAAAAGCAATAAAAATAAAGACTAACCTTCTCCTGTTGCGGATGTTCCGCGTTGTGTTGTTGTTGCTGTTGCTGCGCGCGCGACGCCGCCAGCGTGGCCAGCTCCGACATGTTCACGTACAAGGCTTGCGGCATTTCTGTCGGAGAGATAAAAACTTTAGAAACGATAAGACTTTCAGAAATATACTAATTTATAATAAACTGAAATGACTGACCGTCTCGCTGATCGTCTTAATTTCAAAAATACGTGTGAACAGCTACTCGGTTGCATCACTGTCTCGGCCGAGAAGGATTTTACTGTCTCGCCACTTTACTCGGTAGGTGTAATTAGGCTATTAGCACACAAGCATGTTTAGCTTAGTTGCAGGGGTTAACAAGACTACTAGTATTGTGTAACCCAAATTGCTTTATAAAAAAACGGCATTCGGATTCTCGGATTTATGGAAGTTGTTTATTTTCAACTCTAAGTACATATATCAACCACCACAAAGTAGATAATTGTGTAACCAGAGAAAACTGCGCTGCTGTGCACCAGATCCGATGCACGCTGGCTCTTTGGCTGGTGTTTTTCCTATCTGAATACTTTGAGCAGTAACATCGATTCAAACTCAGAGGTTACAATCTCTATAATAAAGTCCAGACATTACTAATAGGGAATATGCATGTCATTTAAATATGGTTCTAATATTTTTTTTCCGAATCTTTAATGGCAGAAAATATGAACTAAATCATTATTTTACTTTTTAATAGCGTCATAATTATTTAAAATTTTAAATGAAATTGCGAATTAAGCGCGGGAAATTCAAATTTGTGAAACGCATCACCTTTGGTTAAAACGAAAATTGACGTCAAATACTACGACAACAAACAAGTTACGCCTACAAAACAGTATTGGAATGGAGTTTTTATTGGAAAACATAATTATTGCCGTGTGTGTTGTGAACTAATTTAATGTTCAAGTGTAATTTTAGCTTCATATTGAGGTTATTTAACATTTAAGAAAAATGACTGAAAGTGGTTTTGTAAAAGCACAATCTGATAATGTTTATTCCATTCGGGTACAAGCAATACCGGTAAACTGGTTTTTGAGCTTTTTTCATGGTGAAATGGTTAGAAGAACGAAAACACCCTAAGTAATAGTAATAGGATCATAGTGAATGACGTAATTGAAATGGCGCGCGAAAATGGCGGCGTTTAAACAGCTCAAATTTATTCTGTATTTTAAATATTTTTTTAAGCTTCATTACTGCATTTTTGAATAAGTTTATATTTTTTTACTATGTTAAAACGTTGTAAACAATGAAATAAAAATATAAAAAAAATACATGCATATACCCTATTGGTCAGATCATATTTTGAAGTTCATGCAGATTGAAGGGTACGACTTTCTTTTAAAGTAAGTTCGGGTGTGCCTAAACCTGCCAGAAAAACACACTAACTGATAAATAAGGGATGAATAACCGACAAAATTATACAGGGTAGATTCTTAAGATGGACTTTAAATTACACTACGGATACTATTCGTTTTCAGTATTCCTAGAACCTAGAACTAAATCAAACATAACTCAACACACACACAGTATCACACACACTCTCACTTAATCATACTCATGTCCAAAGCTCAAACATTACAATCGTTCAAAAATTTGCTTAAAAATTATTACCTCTCTCCTAACACGTCTTAAGATAATTTATCGTCACTCTGTAAATGGTTTGTATTTATGTAAGATTTATTTAATTTATTTTTTTGTCTTGTTAATTATACTTATTAATGTCTATTCAAATAGTCTTGTATGGTATATATTTATGTAAATAGTACACCACACACTGCCTACTCATCCTTTTTCCTCCACTATCAAGCCCATCCAAAGGTTGTCTGTAAGAGATCGCTTTTAGCGATAAGGCCGCCCATTGTATCACCGCTTGTAGCCCTTAAAATTATGATTTGTAAGTTTTAATGGTGTACAATAAAGAGTATTCTATTCTTTTCTATTCTATTCTATTCCACTAGGACACAAATATAGGATGAAAATTTTGTTCGTTATGCCCCGTCTATAATAGTAAGTATTGAATGTCTTTGAGGTGTACAACATTACAAATGCCCCTTGGTCGTACCAAACCCGGGCGTGCCATCAATGATTGCTTAAGTTGTTGCGTGACTAATTAGTTACCTTTAGTAAGATGCGGCGGCAAAGACGAAGGCTTGGTCGGCTTGAACTCCTGCTGGCAAGTGTTCGCGTTACTACCCGACTTGTTCGGCACCGCCGGCCGCTCCAGTGATGAACATCTCTGTGAAATATTTATCAAATCAATTAATCACAACATAACATCACGCCTAGGGCTCGAGTCTGCTATTGCAATCATGTCTCAATGACCGGTCATTGAGACACGCGATTTCAAAGTTGGTACCGTAGTAAAAGTTATTCAGTTTGATGGTCTAAAGCATTCCTTAAAGTTTGTAAGGTTAATTTTAAAACACCTTAAATAATATATGTCAGCACAATGTATCTACCAACATAATAAATTAATTTTATTATTAAATCCATTGCTATTATATTTTTATACCTCATACCTATCACAGTATATCAGTGTCTTATGTATCAGTGTTTGACACATTGGGGTAACTTGATGTGCTGGCGTCTGTACAAATTATTGTGAAACCTATTTCAAAAGAGCAAGTATGGAGTTTCTTGTCCATTCTTCACCATACGAAACTACTTTTTGGTAGGGGCAACTAGAATCATTTTCTTATTCTTTTAACTTTTAAGTCTGAAGTTCAAAAGTGCCTTTTAACGATCTAATTTAAAGAAGTTATTTGACTTTGACTTTGAAAGTCAATAAATACTCACAGTAGGCAGCGGCGGGCGCGCGTAGATCTGCGTGTCGCGCAGCACGTCGTGCTCGGACAGCGCGAACGTGTGCGCGGACAGCGCGGGGCGCGGGTGGTCGCGCGAGTAGGCTGCGAGGGGAACAATATGGGTACAGTTTACAATTTATAATAATAAGTTCATAAACTAAAACCCGACTACTTAGCCACCGGTGGCGGTCGAGCGTTTCCGCCATAGTGTCAGAAGCGAGTGATAGCCACTGGTGTTTGGAAGCGCCCACATTTTATAACTCGCTCACTGCTGCGCCAGTCTCACGATGCGCGTATGGCCCGTAACGGCGACAAGTGGCGAGTCTAGGACACAGCTGAAGCGAATGGCCGCCACCGATTACTCATGTGCGGTGCGTCTATACAGGGTGTAAAAAGACCGACCACATAGCCAATAACTACACATTCTGTACATATAATTAAGTAACTTTAACCAAAAAGTATTCCTACTAGGAAAACACTTTCTTTTGTCTTTAAAAAAGAAATGTGTTTTATTGCGCGCAATGAAAAGCGCCACAACGCAACGCAACTTTCGATCAGCTGAGCGTACGGCCGGCCGCGGCCACTCGCTCTTGGTCGTTGACCCGACCACACGCTTGTGTGTATACATATGTGTATCTATTGCATTTTTGTAACTTCAAATGCGTAATTTCCTTTGAAAAAAAACGATAATTTTGTTAATGTTTGTTCGGAAGAAAGTTTGCTGATGATATTTATTTTGACCTTCACTATCTTCAAAACCAGTGTACTACCAGATATGTTCTAGAAGAAAAAAATTCTCCCAGTGATGGGTAGAATATGTAGTTTTCGTTTACGTTAAGGGTTTTTCATACCCTGTAGGCATCTGTAAAATATATGACAAAATTGGCTCAGCGCTAGCCACCAGTGGCGCATTTGCCCCGAGTACGTTCTAAATAGTATGAAACAAGAAAATAAATTCTCTTAGAGGATAGGTTAGGTTATGATTAGCATTTATGTAACGTTTATCATTATCATTACAATCATGAGCAGAACATATAAAATATGCATTCCTGTGAATTAACCCAAAAATAAAAGGAAAAATTAATACACAATCATACTAGAATGTTTTACCTGCAGAAATAGTATGAGGCCTTCCACCCATGATGGCGGAAGCTGCCCTCTCGAATTGTGCTGTGTCCTTAAGATCTGGCCAAGTGGCCGATGCTGCGAAATTACAAATTGCCGTGAATACTTTAGCAGTAATCTGGTGAAAAAGTAATTTGCAAATAAAAGGAACCAAGGTAATTTTATTGGAATTATTTGAATACACTGAAACGTTAAACCCCAAGCAGACTTCAGTGTCCGCGATGTAATTGTCTTTCTATTGTGTCTCTTATTGACACGATTGAAAGGTTAATGGCTATAGCACCAAGATTTCGAAATTAAATTTGTTTTCAGTAACCTTCCAGTGGTTACCCTCAGCTGTTAAGGAGATTTAAGTAATTGAAATTGGACTAATTCTATTATTTATTTATGAAAAACTATTTCAAAAGAGTAAGTATGTAGTTTCTTGCCCATTCTTCTCTATTAATACGAAACTACCTTTTGGAAGGGGCAACTAGAATCATAATATTTTACTTAACATGTAAGCTTGACGTTCAAAAGTGCCTCATATTGCCAACGCTTGACCTAATTGAAATAAAAAGATTTGACTTTGACTTTGTTTGGTGATCCCTGAGATACTCTTTCAGACTATGTGAAGCATTGCAATTTAAACCTTAAGCGAAAAACGTTACAGTTACATGTCCAATGCTCCCGGTGTCGACAATTCGTATTACCACGAGGATGCTCACCTGCATTGCTGATGACGTCATGCACGTCGTCGGCGTGGTCGTCTTCGATATGACTCTTCGCCTGAGTTATACATTCGCTGCTGACGCTCTGATTGTCTGAACCCTGAAATGTTAACAGTTCAACATTTTAATTCATTAAACCCCAAGAGGACAATGGTCTCCGCGCTGTCATAGTCTTTCTATTGTGTCTCTAATTGACACGATTGAAAGGTTAAAATAATGTTAATAAGAAGCAAGTACAATTAGTTAGTTTTAATAGTCACATACACTTCTAAAAGGGCCGTAGCGTAGAAATACATAACTTCTCAAAACAAGAAATAAAAATCAAATTAGGTACAGGTGTGCCCGGTAGTACTGAGAACTTTAATCTTACCTGCTAGTTTCAAAGTCCAATCGTCAAATTTGGAGTTTTATACAATTCTGATTTTTAAATTAAATACCTATCATGGTTTTATGGCATTCAGTAACTGGCCAAAAATAAAAAATAGTCGCCTACCAAAATACACCAAGCAAACTATCACATTCTGTCGTTGCCTAAAGAACTATTTTAGGGTCGGCTAACGCTAACTGCGCTTGCTTAAGTCTTACTGTGCCCTAAGTGCGAGTTGTTTTTACGCTAACGCGATCGAAACGTTCACCGCGTTTGGCTCTCTGATTGGTTAAAAGCTTGGAGCGGGCCAATCGGAGCGCCGAACGTCATGAACGTGTCGATCGCGTTAACGTAAAACAAACTCACACTATGCACTCTGGAAGTAGCTGAATACCAGTGTAAACATGGAGCGACTTCTAACCTGACCTTCTACATCGCTCGTTGTGGCTTGGTAAGACTACACCTGACTAGCTTGTTGGTCTAGTGGTTAGTGTCCCTGACTGCTATGCCGGAGGTCGTGGGTTCGATTCCCACCCAAGAAAAATGTTTGTGTTATTAGATATATATTAGTTTGTTTATCCATTGTTTAGTAGTCAGTTTGGGACTAAATGGCGTTGTGTAAAAGTTGTAGAATATTTATTATTACTTATACAACGTGTTTTTTTTTATATCCCATAACTCTAGGGTATGATTGAGATCATATCAAAGAATTAACTGGCATATGAATTATGTTTCAATCATCCTTTTTTTTACTATCATACAAAATATTTGGACAAAGTCACGATGATTAATGTAAAACACCCTTACGTGAAAGAAAAGTGACGTTAGAAAGAAGATTCGTCGTACTGGTGACAATTTTTGAACTAGTTAGGTAATAAAAATAATAATAGTGATACTCAATAATGATATTCCACGACTATTCACACAACGCCATCTAGTCCCAAGCTAAGCAGAGCTTGTGTTACGGGTACTAAACAACTGAAAATTTCAAAATTTAATTGAAAGTCTGGTTAAAAGAGTGCGCAAGCTAATATTTGTATTTAAAAAAATCCGAACTTTAACAGATTCAAAACTAATCACACAAATTTATCAGACCCTATGTCAGTCTATAATTCAATACTGTATCACTTCATGGGGTGGTGCCTCAAAAACTCTCTTGCTCCCTCTTGAAAGAGCTCAGAGAGCAATCTTAAAAGTAGCAAACTTCCATCCCTTTTTCTTTCCTACAGAAGAGAGATTATATAAATCCTGTAATGTACTGACTGTTCGCCAGCTTTTCTTCTTGCAGTTAGTGTTAAAACAACATACCATGCTTTTGTACAATGCAACAAGACGAACAAGAGACGAAAAGATATAGTGTGCATTTCTAATGAAACCTTTAAATATGTCTTTGCAGAAAGATTCTTTGCATTTCTTGGCCCATTTTTGTACAATCGATTAAATAGAAAACTAAGTATCTATAAGCTAAACTATTTTAATTGTAAAATAGCTGTAATTAATTTTCTAAGAAATATTTCGTACGCACAAACAGAAGATTTACTTTGTGTCAGCAAATAATTCTCACACTTAATGTTTTTTTGTTTACTACCATACATCTTTTTAGGTACGTTTCACTGTTAATTTATTTATAATTTCTAATTAAAGTATTTATGAACTGTCTAGCCTTAAACACAGGTTCAACCTAGTTCAGGCAAATATGCAACTGTGTTCTAATCCAAATTGTTAAAGATATTTTTATTGTATTTGTGTCTCTTATTATAAATAAACGATTATTATTATTATTTAATTATGATTGATGATAACTCCTAAACTATGCATTTTTGGACCATCTATTCTAGGAGTTTTAGTATTATTTTTACCTACAAAATGATGAGAGACTTAAAAACAAAATTTTGTCAAGTAGCCCATTTACAAAAAAATGTTATAAGCACTCTTTAAGTGGGCTTCTCTGCGTGCGCATGACGTCATCCTAGAAACACACTGATGGTAGCCAATCCGAAATTAGTTGTTTTACAGTTAATCGTTGATCGTACATTGCCCATTAATGATCATTACACCGGTGTTAGTATTGTCAGTATATCCGTATGTATTTACATTGTCAACGTAGAGCGAGCGTCGCAGTAGCGCGTCCTGAGAGCGGAAGCCGGAGTCGGCGCTGCACACACTGGGCAGGCGGCGCGCGGGCTGGTAGCGGGGGAACAGAAAATGTTGCCAACATAAAATTGTGTGTGGAAGCGAAATTAAAACTAAAACATAAAAAAATGTGAAATCAAGAAATCAAGCAAATTGCCTACAAAACCTCTTCACGTCTAAAAAGCAAAAACATGCCCACAGCCAATGATTTTATAAGTAAAAAGGTGTAGTAGGTTATAAGCGCTCAGCAAGCGAGACGTTATGTGGCTACCTAGCCACACTTGAGCGCAGTGTCACGTCGAGCCGTCACCGGACGCGTGCATGCGTTAGTGTGCCGGTTTTGAAGATCGAATGATATTTGGGTAACTTATCTACACCTTTTTACTCATAATATCATTGCCCACAGCGCCATGAAACAAATTAATTCTTTGAATTTGACATGTAATCGTGACGCATGGCGTTTTGGGCACATTTTGTCATCTGATCTACACTGTGGCGGTCAAACGGTTAATTAAAAGTTAAGTTCAAACATTTCCAACCGTCATTGATACAGCAAAAACTACTAACATTCAAAACACCAACGGTCTAATTTATTATAGTCAAAATAAGAACGCATGGTTAACTTGAAGCAATACTTTGTTGGGAATTTTCACGTCAGTTCAACATTATTTGTTACTAACTAGGTGGAAAAATGATTAATAACAATTCATTTAGAACATTATCATTTCTTTTATAGTCAGAGTCAAAAATATCGGGACGAACCAAGTGTTCAAAACGATCTCAACAACTAAGAAAATTAAACTTTATCTCGACTGAATAAAGTTCATATCAGAATGACAGTTATCGCATACTGTCTGCACATCTTGAAACATTCCTAGAGTTAATATTTCATTTAAATAGGTATTTAGCCAACTGTACGTAACAAACAACATTAAACTGCAGCGTAAAAATCTTCTACAGAGTTTTATTTATACACTTGGGCGCAAATAAATGGAGCCACTTGCTTTTTTCACGCATTATGGTTAAGTCGATACCTATTATTTTTAATATTTATTTAATTAATACGTCAAGCACACTAATGAACAAAAGCGGACTTAATGCCATAGGCATTTTCTACCAGTCAACCTAATTTAATTTTAAGGTTATTTTTTTAGGGTTATTTAAACAATGGCAAGAGTCCAACTCTCCGTATGACAGGGAAGCATATGGAGCGGCTAAGCGCGCTTGCAAAAAAGCTGTAGCCAGAGCTCGCAGCAAAAGTCTGTTGCCCTTATACGACAAGCTAGAAACTGCGGAGGGGCAAAAGCTTATTTTTAAGCTGGCGAGTGCCCGGGAAAAAGCTACACGAGACATTAGCAAATGTCTCTGTGTAAGGGACGCCCAGGGTAAGCTGCTCTACGATGCTCTTGTTAAGGAGAGATGGTGCACATACTTTGCGGAGCTGTCTAACAAACAGCATCCCCATAACCTTCCTCCCGAACCGCCTGCTAACCTTGGACTTATTTCCCCTATTTCCCCCAACGAAACCCGCATTGCTCTTTGCCGCATGAAGAACCGGAAATCGATCGGACCTGATAATGTGCCAATTGAAGTGTGGAAGGCGATGGGCCCACATGGTGTGGACCTTCTGACGGATCTTTTTAACCGCATCCTGATCACCAAGGAAATGCCGAACCAGTGGCGATATAGCCTCATTATTCCTGTTTTCAAAGGCAAAGGTAGCGTACAGGATTGTAGTAACTACCGCGGTATCAAAATCATGTGCCACACCATGAAGCTTTTCGAGCGCATCATTGACACACGGCTCCGTAGCGAGTGCACTGTCTCTGAGTGTCAATATGGCTTCCGGGCGGGTAACAGTACCATGGACGCAGTGTTTGCCTTACGGACTCTGGCTGAGGCTTACAGAGAGAGAAGGAGAGCATATGGCCTTTTTAGACCTGCAGAAGGCCTTCGACTGTATACCTCGGCAATCCATTTGGTGGGCACTTCGCTTCAGGGGCGTTCCCGAAGTCTATATTGACATTATCAGAGACATGTACCGCGATTCCGTGTCCTCTGTCCAGACCGCTGTTGGCGAATCCAATGGCTTTCCAATATCTGTTGGCGTACACCAAGGCTCGGCTCTTAGCCCGTTCTTGTTTAACGTAGTGCTCGATGTAGTTACGGCAAACATCCAAGATCAGCCTCCATGGCTAATGATGTATGCCGATGACATTGCCCTCGTTAATCAGAACATATCACATCTTGAGCGCAAAGTCAATATTTGGAAGGATACGCTGGAAAACGGTGGTCTGAGACTAAATGTGGCGAAGACTGAGTACATGTCCTATGGCAGCACGGATTCAAATACCATCCGAATAGGTTCGGACCTGATCTCTAAGTCCGATAAGTTCAGGTACCTTGGATCCGTGCTGCACGAGTCTGGCAACGTGGATTACGATGTCCAAGCACGTATAGGCGCAGCTTGGGCGAAGTGGCGCGAGGTAACGGGCGTTGTATGCGACCGCAAAATGCCTCTGAAGCTCAAGGGGCAGATATATAAATGCATCATACGGCCTGTCCTCCTGTACGGCGGCGAATGTTGGCCAGCATTAAGTAGACACACCCAGGAACTCCGCGTCACGGAGATGAAGATGCTTGGATGGATGAGCGGCGTAACGCGATCCGATCGCATACGCAACTCATTCATCCGGGGTAGCCTTGGTGTCCGCGACGTGGGAGAAAAACTACAAGAGTGTCGTCTCCGATGGTATGGACACATCATGCGCCGCCCTATCGAGTACGTTGGTCAGAGATGCATGTATATGGCTATCCTTGGGGCTAGGCCCCGTGGTCGCCCTCGCAAACGCTGGCTGGACGTCGTCAAGTCCGACATGAGAGCCAATGGCCTGACCGAAAAGGATGTTGAAGATCGGGCAAAGTGGAAGAAGCTCAGTCGGAAGGCGGACCCTGGCAATAGCCGGGATTAACGCCAGGTGGAAGAAGAAGAAGAACCTAATTTAATTTTAACTTTATCCTTATATCGCCTTAAAGGGTATTAAATAACCTTTTTAGCCATATAAGGTTTAAATATGATAACAACGACGTTTAAGTTCCCGTTAAATATGACGTAAATACACGACAAAGCCAAAACAAAATCACTTTAAGTGCCACGCAAAAATAACTTCTAGGGCAGGTGAACCGCATCTTTCACAATACCTAATCTACTTAACCTAACCTATAGATATCAGAGACTCAATGAACAGTAGAAACATAAGGCGTAAACTTAAAGAATACTACATCAACTCGACTTTAATCTAATTGTTAATAGCGCGTTGATCAAATCCCCAGAGGTCTAATTGACAATATTTCAAAATTTTAACCTGCATGTTTTATTACGTTATATAAAAGTGAATCCAAAACTAGAGCACCCATATTTTATGGTTTTTCGAAATTATGTACTTTTCATTCATAATTTTAACTTCGAAAATCGGTGCATTCTAAAAAGACGTAAGTGCCAAATCACGTCATTCATACGGTGGAATGGCGATACATCCTTTGCTTTACTGTGATACGTCAAAAAAACTGTTACTTAGATGTCACTGTCATTTAGCAGCTGTCAATGTCATACATTGACATTAGATATGTCTTGTTTGACATTAGATAATTATGTCTTGTTTCACATCAGATATGACTTGTTTGACATTAGATATGTCAAGTTTGACATTATCGTTTTATCGTAAAAATTAGCGTGCTTACGCAAAGATAACTACCTCATTCCACCGTATAAGTGACGTCATCGCATGTTTTTGGGAGTTTAAACTGAGCAATAAAAAAAAATAAAAAATATATTTGAACTCAGCATACAAAACTGAAGAAACGGTATTTTTGTTTTAGGGTCATGTCAATTTTGAAATGTTATCAATTGTGTGCCTTGTTTATTTTAAGAACATTGAAACTAGTTTATAATAAACAAATAATAATAAATTGAAGATTGCGGGATGTCCTGGGCAACTGGTGGTCTACTTTAGCCCTCGATCTAAAAAAATCTGGAAGTCATGGGGAGAGACATATGCCCAGCAGTAAGATGATGCAGGCCAGCAGTAGGGTTTAAATTGATAGGTTTCATATAATAAGTAACCATTACAACCAACGTGTAAAACGGAATTGGCTCGATTAATTTGCACCCAAGTATATTTCCCTTTGCGTTGCTTTTTACCAACGTTACTTCTTTACTTGTACAACTACTAATTCTAAAGCAAGATCTATCACTCCACACAACATTTGAGGGTACATTAGTTACCTGTGACAGACAATGTTGCGAGTCGCTGTTGGGCGCCGGTATTGTGCCGGATGATGACGCGTTCGATATCGGAGTGGAGCAGCTCACTGTGGAGCTCGATACACCTGGTTACGAGAGAGATAGTATTAGAAAGTTTTGTTTGAAAGAAGAAGTCGTTACAAGTAGTCAGAACCCAGACGTAAGGAGTATAGTATTAATAGACTCCCACATTTTCTGCATCTTCATGCCTATAATTCAGTAATCAAACATTGCAATATAAAAAACTTCACTCGATCAGAAATTAAGAAAAAACTAACTTCCTGGCTTTTAAATCTTTCATTTGAAGAAGCGGAAAATATAATTAAAGTTTACATTTAATTTTAATCACCTATACACTTTCACACCCCATACTCACTCTTACACACAATCAATTTATTAATACAGCACACATTCTCTACTCTCTTATTGACACATACAGTTACACATCTTACTTAGCACAGCGTTAAAACTTCTATTATTTAATTTTGTTTGAATATTGTTTTTATTTTCATTTTTAATGCAGAAATTATTATTATTATTTCTGAAATTGGTTTCCCAAGATACAGGCTTGCCTAGTTTAGGACCAATGTTAAAATTGTGAACAATTATAATTAACAATAAATTATTATTGTTATTAATAGTCATTCATAGTCGTTCCATCTCCAACACTGCTATTCAGCTTCATTAAAGATTACAAAAGACATTCAATACCTATAGACCGGACATCACGAACAAAATTTACACAAGTCTATGAGTTTTTTTTAGTACGCTCCGCTGCCGCTCCAATATTCATATATTATTCTAGATGGCGTTACTGAGACATGGGATCAAAGTTTTTCTATGACATTTCCTCGCATGTCCGCTCTATAGTATTTTAAATCTCTTTGACGATTATAAAGTTCGATTAATCGGAAAAATACAGAATTCAGTATTTCGAAAATGTATGGCAATTCCATACATTTCGGATATTTTATCGAACTTGGTTACGATAATATGGAGATAGATAAAACATTTATTAATTGCATATAAAAAATATGGAAACAAAACTTGAGAGGTGTCAAGGGACACCCGAATAGAACGAAGTTTCTTTCAATTGATTAGTGAAGGAATGGTAAAATTCCTTCAAGATAAATCGAAAAAGTTCATCCGGGTGTCTTCGTTACAACTCCCGGTCTTAATCATCTCTCTCCCTCTCTCCCCCCTCCCTCCCTTTCCCTCTACCCCTCCACCTCCCCTCTCCCACCCTCTCTCCCCTACCCCCCTCCCCCGTCCCTCAACAACGGGCACACACACACAACAGAGAAACACGCGCACGCCGCACAGCCCACAACTACAGCAAAAAGTGTCGTTACAACTTTTTGTCCCAATTTTTTTCGTCTAGCCCCCTTTCGAAACGCGCGTTAAGGAACTTCGTTCCAAAACGAAACAGAAACGAATTTCCTAGTTTAGCATCATCATCTGCCATGTTGCGGTCCACTGCTAGCTAGGAACTTATATACAGGGTTATTTTTCAATAACCGGCCAAATTTTCACTGGGACCAACTCTGAAATCACGAAAAAAAATCAGCTGTTTCATACATATTAGTCGAGTAGGTATTGAACTTTTGTAAGACACAGCTGATTTTTTTTTCGTGTTTTCAGAGTTGGTCCCATAGGGAAAGTTGCTCATATTCATGGGTAGAACACCCTGTGGAAATTTGGCCGGTCATTGAAAAATAACCCTGTATATAGGAAATAGAATTTATCCTAGATAACGTAAAGTAACAATATAATGGTTTCTGTCTCTCACCATGCTGCTGGTCGGAACACTGCGAGTTCAGCGAGGATATGGACGTGAGCGAAGACTTGCGGCTCCCGAGGCGAGACGACGCGGACGGCGAGTGCGGCGCGGAGCCGCTCTCTGCCCAGCCCGAGTAGCACGACTTTATGTCGCATATCACCTGGAAACAATACAACATTGACTTTTACATACAAACATACATACATAAGTTAACGCCTTTTAGCGATGGAAGAAGGCAGAAACTACAGAGCGCCATCTGCTACGATTCTTATATACGTAAAACGGGGTGGATAGAAACTCAAGGGTGAATAGAAACAAAACTTTGAGGAGGATTTTTACGCTACTTTAATATTGTTTGATACTAACAAGGTGTCGAAACTATTTATATCAATTATTTAAAAGCATTACAGTGCTCGTATGTAACAAACAACTTTCAACTTACGTGAATATCCTCCTCAAAGTTTTGTTTCTATTTACCCTTGCGTTTCTATCCACCCCGTTTCACCCGGTATATCTTTTGCTTCGTTAACATTCACGCATTAGGGCGAGACTCCAATAAAGCGGAGACGTAAGGATGTCTCGTAATTAATCAATAGGATATTGTATTGTGCTGCTAACCGCTCAGCTATCGAAATGATGCAAAGCTGATTGGTAGCACAATACATCACTTCGTTTTTCTGCTTTGGTAGAAATCGGGTAAGTTTAGTTTTAGTTTTATTGTAAAATAATTGATAGCTAAGTCAATCAAAAACTTGCTTTTGGCAGCGGCACCAAGCTGCAAATGAATCCTATAAATTCGTCATGTAGTCGTGACGCGTAGCAGTCTGGGCACATTTTGGTGAGAGAAAGAGAACTTATGTGTTATTTTTTTTTTTGGCTAACCCACGTATATCGATGGTTTAAACTAATAAAATAAACACCACAATCTTCTAATTACCTGTAAGCTGGCAGCAGGTAATGTCCTTGGCTCGGCTGTGTGTCTGATGAGCTGTTCTGTGCCTTCTTGTAAATGGCCGACCTCCGCTAGCATTGCCACTTCTGAGTCCTGAAAATGTTGTTAAAATAATGTTTAGAGTCGAAAAGAATTGTATCACATTCTCGGCTCTTATGGGTAATGGAATAGCTGCAGAACAGTAAAAAGTAAGAAAACGCACACATTAAAATTGAGCCTTTGAAGAAAGTATTCAAGGCTTAAAAGTCACCTGACGTGAGACACGTCGTGTAACGACAGTAGTGGATATATTTTTTTACCCGACAACGGCAAAGCCGTAAGAGGTGTCGCCACCCGCACACTAATAAATTAAAAATATGACTGGAAAAAAAGTAGCAATTGAAAACTCACGCATTAAAATTGAGACTTTTAAACAAAGTATTCAAAGCTACACGGACTACTGACGTGAGACAACGGTCGAGTAACCTTTTTTTTAGTGGTGGAAAATCCTCATGGATGTACCTATCCCGCACCGAGGAGGACGGAGGGGTCGGTCAGACTCTTACTGACTAAAAACCACCCTGTGTTCTTTCTCACACCTGCGCCGGGAGTCAAGGGAACAGAAGATACTTCCGCGACCCCCGACTGGTGCCGGCCCCGAGGGCCTCGACAAGTCAGCGAGGGGAGTGAGGTGTTGGATTCCCCTCGCAACGTCTAAGAGGGACGAGCGTGAACCCGACGCGCTGCCACCTCGGGTCCATGTACGTGGGAGGCGGCGGACATCCCCGTGTCCGTCGCCCCTGGACCCATTCAGGGAGGCTGGAAGAGGGCGTGGTCCGCCCTCCGCCTGCGCCCGGTGCGTTTGCTGCGGGCCGGGTGTGAGGAGTTAATCTCCCTCTCCCTTTCCCTTTCCGCAGCCTCTGCGAGATGACTGTTTCGCAGAAGGACACCACCGCGTCCCAGGACTCGACGATGCCGACCGTCCTCTCGACCACGGCCGGCAGCGACAGATCACGGACGTGTAACCTAATCTAACGTTTTTCACATGTTGACTGTACTCACAACTACGGGGTTCAGCAGCGACACGAAGTGACAGAAGCGGCTTCGTTCCTCGATGAGCGCGGCCTTCACCGCCTTCTCCTCCATGTCTTCCAACTGTTGCTTGCGTTCTTGTATGTCCTGGAAGAACAAAAATACATGGGTTAAGTTAAAGCTCGAAGGCATTCAAACATTCTCGGAGGTAATAATTGACGTTACTGTAGCGCGTCGGAGATGTTCGCGCAAGCCCGAATGGCTTCTATGAGGAGATTATTGAGGAGAGTGAGGGACAGTCAAAACAGCATCCTGAAAGTTGTAGCTGAGAGCTTTGGCTCTCTGATTGTACAGCAGTTTGTGCGGAGATTAATCGTTACTTACACTAGATAATAAGTTTTTCTATGTTACTTAGGTACGTTATTATTATTGACAGTTTACTTTATACCGTAAAACGGGGTGGATAGAAACTCAAGGGTGAAAAGAAACATAACTTTGAGGAGGATTTTCAGTTTAGTTTTAGTTAAATATTGTTTGACACTAACAAGGTGGCGAAACTATTTATCTGAATTATTTAAAAGCATTACAGTGCTCGTATGTAACAAACAACTTTCAACTTACGTGAATATGCTCTTCAAAGTTTTGCTTCTATTCACCCTTGAGTTTCTATCCACCCTGTTCTACCCGGTAGGTACTTAAGTTTTCACGTGGTGACTTTTACTCATTAGACCGGCTGCTGTGTATTTTAATTATTTAACATTGCATAATTGTTCTGTGTCTGGGTGTAATTTATCTACTTTAGACATACATTACATTTTACATTTTTTCATAAAATATGTTTGTAATGAATTAACTCAAAAACCAGTGTGCCGATTTCAAAAGTTCTTTCTTCATTGGAAAGGTACATTCACCCTAAGTAACATACGCTACTTTTTATCCCTATATTCCCACGGGAACGGGAACTACGCGGGTAAAACCGCGTGAAGTCTGCTAGTTATGTATAATATTAGTCATGTCTTACCTGCATGCATACGTCAGCGCGTCGCTTCGCATCAGGCGGGGCTCTCCTCGCCTTCCTGGCGTGTCGCTGTGCCTCAGTTACTCGACGCCTTAGTTCTGCCCTAGCACGCTTGCATTCTCGAGCATGCTCGCGGCTAAGAGCGCCAGTTGAGCATGCGCCGCGACGCCATTCGTCGGCTCGCTCCGATAGTGGAGTTATTAATGTGTCCATTAGGGCGCTGGAAATAATACAAATAGAATTAGTATGCTGTATTTACTTGATTTAGGCCTGATTTTTCAAAAGTCAGATAACTTATTTTATGACATATTTTTTATTCAAAAACTGTTTAAATCCGCCATTTCCATTCCTCGAGTTATAATAAATTGAAAAATCAGTGCCATTAAAGATACAAGCATATTTAGCATAGTCGGAGGGTTTAACAATACTACTAGTAATGTACAACCCACTTTGCTAGTAAGCTTTTTAAAAAAGAATTAAAAAAAAAAAAAAATTTGCGGCTTCTGTTTTAGAATGGGTCTTCCTCAACGATCATTGGTCCAGGCTAATATGGTTGGTCCAATATCACTTGAGCTTAATTTGGGCTTGATATTATTAATATTGCGTACGTTTTGGGTGTCATATTATTAATTCCGAAAGCCGACTTGTATATTTCTCAACGTTGTACTATATAATTTATTTATAAACTTTTAAAAAGATATATATATACCTAGATGTCTACAGTTTAGTCTTTGATTAATATGCACTTATATCTCCTGCGCGAATTTAACAGTTTTCCGTCTTTTCTGTTACATAATTTGATTTTTTAACATCGATCACTAATAAAAATAAGTTTATAATACTGTACTTTCTGGGAAATTAACAGTCGGTGGGTCGACTCTTCACGAGACCAAGAACTTTACTAAGCTCGCCTTCATTTGGGCCCGAGATTGCCTCAGCATTGCCACCCAAAGAAGCAATGCAGACAGTCTTTTGACTGTCGACATTGCTACGTTGAATGGCACTATTCCCGATGACAGTGAAGCGGATGAATTTTTTCTTGCTGTTTAATTCTTTTACTTTTCTTATTTTAACTTGTAAATAATAGTCAAAAGTTTTAGTTAGTCGTTACTTGTAAAGTTTTTATGGTCAAAAAATATTATGAAGTTAGTTAATTTTATCTTCTTCTTCTTATATATAAAATTCTCGTGTCACAATGTTCGTTCCCATACTGCTCCGAAACGGCTTGACCGATTCACATGAAATTTTTTATGCATATTCAGTAAGCATGAGAATCGGCTACCATCTATTTTTCTAACCTGTATGTGATAAGGGGTGTTCACCCCAAAATTTTATTTTTTATGTTTTAGATAAAAAAAAAAAAAAATTTTTTTTATTATGTGGCATCAAAAAATACATACAACTCTAAATTTGCACTTTTTTGTTACCAACCCTTGCTTTTTAATAGTCATTTTCATATTTTCTCATTTTCTATCCCGCTCGATAACATCAATTATTTACCAGTATATGTATAAAACAGTATGTGTTTACCAGTATATGTATGTGTATAAGTGGATGTCGTGATGGCCCAGAGGTTAAGACGCCTACCTCTCATGCACGAGGTTGTGGTTCAAATCCGGGCAAGTACCAACGTGACTTTTTCAATTCATATGTACTTTCTATGTTGTTCTTAGACACCATTGACATCGGTGAAGGAATACATCGTGAGGAAACCTGGACTTATAGTTAATATAAGTTTGAAATCGCCAATCCGCCTTGAGTAAGCGTGGTGATTAATGCTCGAGCCTTCTCTGTATGAGAAGAGGCCTTTGCCCTGCAGTGGGACAGTAACAGGCTGGTATTATATGTATAAAAATGTTATGTTGGTTTGTGTACGCTTCAAAAACTCAAAAAGTTCTGCACCGATCGAGCTGAAATTTTAGCATGTTATATGATCCGCAACAAGGATGGTTTTTACATTATTTTTTTTAAGCTATTGCATAGCTTCTATTTCGGGCCTTGAGCGTGGAAACCGAATACAGAAATTCCGTAACGAAAATAACCAAACACAGGCAGGGGAGTGGAGGGGCGAGGAGGGGGAGGGGGGAGATTGTGAGAGAGGGAAGGGGGATTGTGAGAGGGGCGGAGGGGGAGGGGGGAGATTGTTTGAGAGGGACGGGGGATTGTGAGAGGGGACGGAGGGACAGGGGAGGGATGTGGAGGGAAGTGGAGGGGGAGGACAGGGCGTAGGGAGTTGGAGAAGGAGAGGTGGAGAGGGGAGAGGGGACGGGAGGGGAAGTGAGGTAAGGGGACGGGGGCGAGGGGAGTGGCGTGGGAGGTGTGGGGGAGAGCGAGGGAGGAGGAGAGGGGGAGGGGAGGAATGGCGAGGTGGAGAGGAGAGGAGTTGATAAAAATGCTATGCAATAGCTTTACCGCGGCAGTCTCCGAGTGCCACACGTAATTTTTTCTTTAATTTTTAACCATTCAATCACAATGTGCCACAGCGAAGCGTGGTAGGGTACAGCTAGTAAATATATATAACTTATACATTACTGACATCGGTTAGGGAAAACATCGTAAGGAAATCTGAAATAATATAGGTGATTTTGGAATCCTTTAACTGGTAATGAATGCTTGTAGCTTATCTGTATGAGAAGAGGCCATTGTTCTACATTGAGACAGTAACAAGTTGTTATTATAATGTTTATAAATAAATAGACAAAGGAAAACCCTTCACGTTCTATTGCAGCATCAAAAACCCACATATAATCAAGGAAACCAACAAAAATAGCAATTAACAACATGCGAGGTTAACCCATACGGCAGAATGCGCCAAAACAACGTCTAGACTGTACAGGAAAAAACAAAGTTCTTTGTTTTTCTATAGTTCATGTGGAATCTACACGATCTTCAACTTCAGCAATGGCATTTAATTTATGCATTTATTTATTTCAATTAACTTAATTTACGTTTTTTCAAAGCATCTTTGATAGCTGATGCCCGCGGGAATGTCGCCACGCGTGTTTAACTTGGCAAATTATAAACCTTAACCCAAAACCTTGCTCAGGAATCACTCTATCCATTGGAGAATCCTCTATCTATTTTGAGTTCATCGCGAATAGACAAACAGACGCGGCAGAGGATTTCGTTTTATAATAAACTAGCAAACGTCACGCGGTTTCACCCGCGTAGTTTCTGTTCCCGTGGGATTACAGGGATAAAAAGTAGCCTATGTCATCCGGGAATAGTGTAGCTTTCCCACAGTGCAATATTTTTTTTAAATTGGATCGTTAGTTCCGAAGATTACCCCCTACATAAAAACTTACAAACCTCTTTTCAGTATTAGTTTAAATGTAGTGATATTTGTGCAAAAAAGAAACCTGTGAAAAGCCACAACAGTGTTGAACCCCCTCAGAATACCAGCCGTGTCTAAGACGACTTTTGTTTTTGACCGACTTCAGGAGGAGTTTCTCAATTCGATCGCTATTTATTACTCCTAGATTAATGATCCGATTTACGTGATTCTTTTTTAGTCTGATGCGATATAGTTGCCATTTGGCCCCATAAAAATTTTAACATAGTTTGGCCCGGTAGTTTTTATTGTATGAACATATTTATGAAAATTTAATTTATTTTTGAACATTTTTTTGTACGTATGTGCACCGATTACGCTGGTATTTATGTACCGATTTACGTGATTCTTTTATAGTTTGAGGCGGGATAGTTGCTTTTTGGTTTTATAAAACATTGACATAGTTTACCTTGGTAGTTTTCATTTTATGAACATTTTTGTTGATGAATTTTTCTGTTCGATTTCATCGAAATCTGTTTATTTGTTTGATTGTAATATTAAATAGAAAGAAATGTAAAATAATTAATCATCTACATAAAAAGAATTAAACTAAACATTGTGTACTAAAAACTTTTTTACAAAAAGGAAGTCAGCGGCCGATCATGAATGAGACAAACCACCAAAGCCACAGACTTCCTAATTTAGAGTTATTTTATACCGGTTAGTGTTTTTTTGAAGTCGGTTGTATTTTTGTGAAAAAGTTTTATAATATAATATATGAACAACATGATTCATGTAACTAGCTGATAAATATTATGTAGGTACTGAGTTTGGTATTGCTAAACATGTCCACATTATAAGCCTATAATTGTATTGTGTATTCAATGTATGTAAGTATGTGCGTAATAATGTATGTGCAAGACAAATAAATAGTTTTTATATATCTTTACGTTTGAAATATGGAATAAGATGTTTAGATGATTTTAGAGGTATCAGAAACAGGGTGTAAAATTCCTCATCCACCATGGAAAAGAGAGGATTTTCAAAACAGGTGGTTTTTGTGTCCTCTGAGTTTCTTTCGGTGTTACTTCTCACCCATAAAAGATCCCGACAACAACCGTCTTCCCAGGGTGTCGGGCAGTAGTTATTTAACCCTGGTGGGTTAAATAACTACTGCCCGACACCCTGGGAAGAAACACCGAAAGAAACTCAGAGGTCACCAGACTCTTTTAAAATCCAGACATTATCAAATCATGTAACCATGCAGGTTATTGTCTGAAATGGTCTTTTGAGGAAAGAACCACACAGATATGAGGGGACCAGAGCAGTCAGTGCAAGCATTTGTCAGAAGGTAATCGTGAGCTCAACTCCGAACTTGAGGAGCTCCACGTGCTGACGAACAATACCAAATAAAGAACATTTGGGTTGGTTTCAAAAAGTACTCAAACTGCCAACAATTAATAGCTTGCCTTATGAACGTCTTCATCCTCGTCTCGATGGCTCTGTGACGTAGGCAGACGCGCGTCAAAGCTGTGCCGATTTCCTTCGTGGCACCTGTAACAAGGAAATGGTTGAGTTAAGAAACCTATCATCAATAACATAAAGAAGAAAGGATAAACATTTATTAGCAACAGCTGGATATACGCACAGTATAAACATAGCACCTAACACAAAATAGAGACACAAAATGGCAGGTCTCACGGCTGCGCCAAAAGGTTCATTTCAGCGGTAATGCCAGACAGATGCTGAGATGCTGCCTGACGCTGATTTTCAAATGAACCTTTGGGGACAAGTGAATGATTAATATACTTAATACATAAATAACATTTACACATAACATCACGTCTGTAATCCCCAAAGGGTTAAGCAGAGATGTACCTGGCAGAAACCCATTTTTTAAACGTTTTGACGTTTGCTAAAAAAAAAATAAAAAAACTTGTTCTGCAAAAATAACTCTAACAACCTAAAACTTTTCCTTAAAATATCGATGTTATGTAACTGGTTTTTACGATGGAATTTTAAAGCAAACATTTATGACTTATTTTTCTTGTCAATACTAACTTATGCGGTTATATGCCATATAGGTAAGTGTTAAGTGTTGTTTGTGGTTATTCAACATATCAAAAGTTTGTATTATTATTTGTAAACAATTAATGTATGTTATTTCAAATTACTATTATTACAGACCGCAGTATGTTGCGGTCTGTGTAGCAAAAACAATCAGACATAGTAGGTAGCCCATTCATTCTCTTGCCGTGAAAAACATACAAAATAATATATATTTTTTTCAGACAAAGCGTATGATTTAAATAAATAAATAAATATTTCACAACTTTTGCACACAACGCCATCTAGTCCCAAGCTAAGGTAAGAGCTTGTGTTATGGGTACTAACAAGCTGATAAACATACTTATATATTTCTAAATACATACATATTATAGATAAATTACACCCAGACACAGAACAAATGATCGTGCTCATCACACAAACATTTGTCCTGGGTGGGAAACGAACTCACGACCTCTATCCCGGCATAGCAGTCAGGGACACTAACTACTACACGAACAGTCCGGTTTGATTTGAATTTGAAACTTAAACAACTTGTTAACTTCCTTGCCTTTTGTCAACTAAGCAGGTATTCTGTAAATAGGTTCATACCAAAGAGATTTAAAATACTATAGAGCGGGCATGTCAAGGAAATGTCATAGAAAAACTTTGATCCCATGTCTCAGTAACGCCATCTAGAATAATATATGAATATTGGAGCGGCAGCCGAGCGTACTACAAAAAACTCATAGACTTGTATCCAGCAGGACACACTTTTTCGGACAAAAGTTTTGTTCGTGATGTCCGGTCTATAGGTATTGAATGTCTTTGGTTCATACAAACACTTTTACATGTCATTTTTTAACTAGAAGGCGAGATCGGTGTTTCACTATCTGACATACTCTGAGAAGAAACACCGAAATTAATTCAGAGGGCACAGCATCTTTTTAAAGTCCAGACCAGACATTACCTTGGTCAGATCATGTATGAACCATGCAGATTAATGTCTGATGGTCTATTGAGTAAAGAACCACACAGATACTCTCTCATTCATTTCATTCATTCTCACTATCATTCATTCTCACTCATTTCTATGCGAATTAACAATATTTAATAACTACAATAATTTTGACTCTCACCAGCTATGAGCCGGGATACGGGTTCACTCGTACAATCACTGCGCCATGTGTTAACTTATGCACTGAGAAATAATAAAGCTAAGTACCTACTAGAACGTAAATGAACACAAATTTAAGCATCTACATACTGATCTGATAAATTTTATTTACTAAAGAAACAGCATAACCAGTTTCACGCCCAAGTTCATCATTATTATCAAGTGAGCACATGCAATTAAGAAATGTTGCGGCATAGAAATAGAGATGAGTATCACTTGGAGGAATGGAACGTCTATGGATGACTTTTAGCCAGTAAAAAACATGGCTATTGGTCAACCCGATAACTGTTGGGCTGACCACGGACCGGTACGGACGAGTTAAAAGTTGTGCATAATGTTATGATAATCTAAATGTAAATTTAAAATGATTTTGATCACATTTGCTGTTTTTGCCGCGTTCGCCTGCTTTGTAAATGGACGTAAGTTGTGTTTGTTTTGTTCAACTAAGTTTCAAGACTACACATACGGTTTTCTTTAAGGAAAACAGCTGTCATAATGAAAGTGTTTTTATAACCGTCGACGCTAAAAGAGAGGTTATAATTTGACGTGTGCATCTTCCGTGTATGTGTATATATGTGTGTGTTTATGTAATGTGTGGGTGAGTATATAATGTGTATGTGTGTTTATCATATGTTTGTGTGTATGTGGTTGTATGAGCGTATGGGGTCGCAGTTCCCAATAAATATAATACTATTTTAGCTATAATTTGATAAGATACGATAAGCACTTAATAAATGTTAAACGTATTGTATGGACATAAAAAAAAATGTTAAAATCGAAACTTAGATATTATTTTGCCCACGAGTTTTGCTACTTTCTATTCATATTTTTTTTAAAGTGGCTGTAGGTACATACGCCAGCACATCACACATTACCCCAAGGTGTCAAATTTTCCCAATTGAATATGAACCTTATTCTGTTGAACATAAAGTTGAAAAAAAATCAAAGAAATTTGACACATTGGGGTAACTTGATGTGCTGGCGTCTGTACATCTGCCGATGTTGTTACGCTGACGCCGCGCTAGGGTCCCATTCGCGTCGAACTTAGTGTCTTTAGACTTAAACAAATTGTACTAGCAAAATATGCTCTTCAAAGGCTTAGAAGATAATTTCGCAAAGGCAAATATTTATCCGAAACTTGAAGACGTAAACTGGAGAGACGTTTCCAGCTTCCATTCAAATGGAACAAAAGTTTACTCATTTTCTCATTGACTTCAGAGTCGAATTCGTGCACAACTCCAAGCGGTGGCATCGGCGAGTGTGTATCAGTCTACAACTGTCAAGTGTTGCTAGACGTGGTCAATAAGAAATCTCACACGAGTCAGGACAACGAACTGCTGAAGAGATCCCAATGCGTAAATCAAGAGGGTTTAGTTTTGCCTGTGAGTAAGGGTCGCCGCACACGGGCCACCGGCCACAGCCACAAACTCCGCCACGAGAAGCCAGAAGCGGCTACAAAAGAAGCTGACGCGCGCGACAGCCACTTGTGGCCGGTGGTCGACACTTGCGGTCGGTGGTTGCTACTTTTTTTAACTCATGCATGCAGTATCATAATGGATATATGGATTACCGTAACTATTTCCTTTTGAATCCCAAATCGCAGGATGGGATTGAAACTCTGATATGAATAATTCTATGAACAGGTTGACTGAGGTAAGGTAGAGAGGGACGATAATCGCGCGAGTGGCGTGTGGCGGCGTTCTGTGTCGGCGTTTAGTGGCCGGTGCGGGCCACAAAAAGCGAGGGGCGACGATTTGTAGCGTGTGGCGGCCACCGGCGTCAACCGTGTGCGGCGAGTCCATATAGAATGTATGAAAATTACAGGAAATATGCCAGTGGCGGCGCTTTGTGGTTGTGGCCGGTGGCCCGTGTGCGGGAGCCCTAGCCACGTTTATTAAAAAAAATAACGGCTTGTTCAAATTGATTGTTCGAAGATACACATATAACCATAAGGCTATTTAGTATGTTAGTAAATTTATCTATCTTAACCGAAGACTGAGACAATAATACGGAAATAATTAACGTCAATAACAAACATTAATAAGTCACTCACGATAAAGGTAGTTAACTAAAGGTGAACGACTTGTCAAGATTGTTTACCTTTAGTTAACTACCTACTCGGATGGAGAATAGTAGGTACTCATAGTACAAGCTCTGCTTAGTTCGGAACTAGATGGTGTTGTGTAAGTAGTAGTGGAACATTTATTAACTTATTTCAAACAACACTTATTCACGGCGGGTTGTTATTTCAGATGAGACTGTTAAAAATCCAACAACTAGCATCGAACTTCAACAAATTGCTGAATAATAACTATTTCTCTATTCTAGGTGTGCTGTCCAAAACAGACAGCGCCACAAAAGCCACAAGGACACTGCTTCACTCCCGAAGGAAAGGTCGGACAGTGCATCGGTATATTCTCGTGTCCGCATCTCGCGAACATGGTGAAGCCACCCGTGCCTCCGGAAAACATCGCTTATGTGCAGAGTTCTAAGTGAGGAAATGGATTATTGTCAGGTCACATAGCAAATAGGGGTCTTATCGCAGGAAATTCTATGTGAAAAAGAGACATGATCCTCTTCTATTCTTCTTGATCTTCGTTTTTTATCTCACGAATCGTTATTTTTTGAGGAGTTCCGTCAATTTCTCGAGGATCCTCCTTTTTTTGAAGTCGGTTAAAAATAAAACTATGATTTCCAGGTGTGAGGGAACAGAACAGTACAGCGTTTGCTGCGGACCACCACCAGACCGCGACCAGAAAGTAGTACCTTCTGAAAACTGTAAGGCTCAAATGTCTGCATTCCCGCCTGACCCTCGCACGGGTTGCTGTGGTATTGACGCCAGCGTAGGAAATGAGTTTCCAGGTCAGTATAATTATGTAGTATATTTAATTTAGCGTTCGTTTACACGGGTTCGAAACCTTACTTTGAATTTGGAAAACTTATGATTTTAATTCTAATCCAATTATTGGCGAAAGCCCAATGGCTTAGGCGTCGGCCTGGGGATCGAGAGATTGTCAGTTTGATCCTCACCCATTACCGACATTGACGTCAACCCACTTTAGACACAAGCATTTTAGCTCATTTCAAGGGGTTAAAAAGTCTACTAGCAACGTGCAACCTTTTAACAAACGGAAGATTTTGAATGACAGAAATGAATAATGTACTCTTTTCATTCATGAACCCCAAGAGGACACCGGTCTCCGCGCTCTATTATCATCCTATAAGGTTAATGATGATATTGACAATATGTTTTTATCAATAGACAAAGAAACATAGAATATAGATTAGTATAACTGTTAAAATCATCCAACGCTGAGAAGTTAAAAATTATGTACAGAACTTATGATATAAGGATGCGTTGCGCATCACTGTTCCCTGCCACCATGGACCATTGTTGTGCTCCTTGCCTGCCATGGAGCACAACAATGCGCCCTTTTTTTTTTTGACGCTGGGGAAAATGCATTACGCATACCCTCCCATCGGGGGTTGGGGGGGGGGGGATGTGGGACTCCCCGGTCTGACTCGGTATACCCACTAAAATCCCCAGCGTTGTTCCCGCTTCGTCTTGGATGGCGGGCACTGGGAATCCGGCAGAGCCTTTTCGTCCAGTCCCCGCCTAGCAACAATGCACCCTGTTTTAAGCTGTAGATAGTATTGGTTACCGTTAAATCAAGGATATCCTATGATTCATTATTTTGTAAGATAAGACTACCAGGTTAACCAACGGGTATCGTAGTACCCAGTAACTGGGTTATAAAGGTCAGTTAAGTAGTCGATCCATGTAAAATATTGATATTCAAGCTATAGGCCATTTCATGCTTGATTGAAGAGTTTACGGCACTTTTGAACGTCAAACTTAAGTTGAATTAAATATGGAAATTATTCTAATTGCCTCTTCTAAAAATAGGTGAAAAACTTTCATACTTGTCACCCGATAATTTACACCAATCTATGTATCCGATTAGTTATTTACCAATCTATTGTAATCTGTAGATATTTTATTCCTTGTGACTGTTAATGCAAAACGCTTAAAATTTATTAGTTTTAACTGACAACCGGCTCTCCGATTGCACCCGCGTCCTTCGTCACAGACCACAGACTATGGAAGCATAGTTTCATGCTCTGTGATGACCAGTCGCTGGAACGTGGGAGATGCGTTGAAGAGTTAATTTTTGTTTTTAAATATACAGGGTGTAACTCCTGAAAATTTCAGCTCCCAACTAATAACTTTGAAACTTCACGATATTATTTAATATCGACAGTTTATTAAATGCAAAATCATAACAAACGTGTCACCGCACTATGAGGGTCTATCTCGGGTTGCGCGCCTAGTACAGACCTATCGGGCTCTGCCTAACCGAGGAAGGCGCGACGGCGCGGGCGGGATCAACTTTACAATTATGTATGTATATGTATAAAAACGTTGCCATGTCGTTTCTTATCACCAAGAAAATCCGTGCCCTTCGTATGTATATACCCTTTCCGTTACATCCTGTATATTATTATATCTTATGTTGTAACTGGTTTCCCTATTTTATTATTATATATTATATTCTTATTCATTTATTTTATTTATTTATTGATATATTTATTGTATGCCTCTTAGTGGGCTGTATTGTATGATCAATGTATTCATGGCACTATTATAGTAGGCCCTATCAGAATAACAGCGCTGCAGTATTTATTGTTTTCCTATAAATATCGTGGCATCGTGCTGAGATAGGGGCCTTTTTGGCCTCGCACAGGTCTTTTCGTTATTTAATATTGTTAGATTTAGTTTTATTTTTAAACTGTTAATTTCCTATGCGTGTCCCAAATCAACATATTTTCTTTCTTTCTTTACACTAGCAAGAGACTCCAACGAATTTAACGAAGTTGGGAAGAAGGCAGGCAGATTATAATTAATTGTAAAATAGCGGTGTGATGAAAAAATTGAGATTTATGTGGGGGTTTTTATATTATTCTTTCTACTCACAAATTCAAATAAACATCTTGATCGATAAAGAGACCCGTTTTCCTTAACACAAGCTTAAAGATTTATATTTATTTACAGTGCCTAATTAAATATTTCAGGTAGTACCGTGGCACCTATATACAAGTATCCATGGATGGTGCTGATAGAGTATGCAAAAGATCGTATCTCGAAGCTGCTCTGTGTAGGAGTCCTGATTAGTGGAAGATACGTCTTGACTGCAGGCCATTGTATAGTTGGAGCAGTAGCGGCTTTGGGCACTCCGTAAGTTAGGATACGAATTTATATTTTATATATTATTTTATTTTAACATTTTTTCAGTTATTCTCCATCTTGTAGCGACATTTATCTCGTCAGATACGAACTAATGACGGATATATCCTACATCGCGGTATTAGAGTTATCCGCGCAAGTTGAACGGATAAAAGTTCCCGACAACAACCGTTGGGCAGTAGTAAAGTGAGGGTCTTTCGACCAGAAGGGTATTGTGTCTGGTGGGCTACCAGACACAATACCCTTCTGGTCGGAAGACCCTCTCTTTTCTACGGATGAGGAACTTTACACCATGTTCCTCATACCTCCAAAAACTGATTGTGTTTTATGGGAGAAACTGTTTGTTACTGCTGGCTAGTTGAGTGGAACAAAAATGTCTTATACATTGTGCTTAAAGATTAGCCATAATTATATTATGTTGTTGATTTAATAATACTTATTAGGTATACTTCTATATATCAATGACTTATATGTAAATAAAAACTTTTTTGTGTTACAAAGTATTAAATTAGGGAAAAAAAATCGGTTTGTTATTACTATATATAATGTAGTTTCAGAATTCAAAACTCAATAGTAATTTTTAATCGACTTTGTTTTGTGTCTTGTCCGTGGTAAAGTAGCGATAGTCCGGTAAACTGCAAAATTGTTAAAATTATATGCTGACATAAAACTTAAGGCGTATTTTTACAGTAAGAGAGTACTTCTGGCAGAATATGACCTTAAACACAGCGGCCCGGACTGTTTGGGTATAGGAACTGGAGGTGAACGCTGCACTGAAGGAGTAACTTTGATTCCCATTGAGAAAGTCATTCCCCATCCACAATACAACCCTGCCAATCTTCGTGTGAGGAACAACGACATTGCTTTGATAAGACTAAAGGAGCTGGCTCCTTTTACGGGTTGGTGTTAATTAGTTTTAAGGGCTTTATCACACTAGCGAGTTGCGAGCGAGTGGAAAGCGGGACGAGTGCGCACCCGTGGGCGTCTTCGTCATGTGTTTGCTGCGCACAAGCTGCGTACTCGCCCCGCTTTCCACTCGCACGCAACTCGCTAGTGTGATAAAGCCCTTAGGGCTAAACTTTAAACTTAACTTGTGGTTCTTTCTGTGTGCTTAACAGCTTAACCAACATCAACAAAGTGATAGTGTGTATGGTGCCTACAACCATTAGTTACTACACAGATAAACAGGTTCCTTAGACGTACTACTTCGTAACGCGACGTCCTGCGTGAGCAAACTAAAAGCGATCGCGAAGCGACGCGACGAGACGTGCGGTGCGGTGCGAAATGAAGCGAACGCGATCAGTTGGCTTCATATTTCGTGCGATCTGCATGCGGTGGCGTCGTGTTTTTGTTTTTGTTCCTGGTGGCGGCAGTGTAGGACGATTCGCGTGCATGTAGGACACAGCCGCCGCATCAAATCTCTTCGCGTTGAAATTGCGTGTCACCGCTTTATAATCGCGTTCGCTTTGAACCGCCTGCGTAGGACGTAGCGTAATACAACTTCTATTAAGCACGAAGACTAAATAGTGAAATATTTTCCAGATTTCATCCGTCCCATCTGTTTGCCAACCAAAGACTTGACTGAGACGCCGAACATCCCTAACAACTTCACGATGTACGTTGCCGGTTGGGGCGCAGCAAGTGACAGTATGAAATACAGCAATGTTAAACTGGATGTTGATTTGCCGTACGTTCCACTAGAAGTAAGTCTTTAAGTTGCAAATCGTCATTATTTCAATCGTTTCGTGATATTTTACACCATCTGCAAGATTGCGTATTTTTTTTAAATTAAATGTCATATGTTATATGTATTATGTATAATGTCGTGATGGCCCAGTGGTTAAGCGCCTACCTCTCATGCAGGAGGTTGTTGTTCAAATCCGGGCAAGTACCAATGTGACTTTTTCAATTCATATGTACTTTCTAAATTTATCTTAGACATCATTGACATCGGTGAAGGAAAACATCGTGACGAAACCTGGAAATCTGTCTTGAGTTTCTGTTTCTTCATCTGTCCTTTGCAACGGTTGTTATCATGGAATCTAAATTATTATTATCTTACAAGAGAAAGAGGCTTAGCGGAGCACCCTTAAAAAAAAGTATATAAGGAGACAGTTTTTTTTGTTTGGGGAATAGGCCCACCACAAATTGTGGCGTTTAGCAATGAAATGTACGTTAGTTTATTGCTTATAATCTGTAGATTACAGTGGTAATATTAGCAAAACTGTATGTAACCGGAATACTGTGAAATACGATAGTCAAAACAGGACTCTCATAACCTAAAATCTCGGAAGAGCGATTGTTGAATAAGTGGATAGGTCTCCTTGGTATTTTAAGTTAAAATAGTACACTGTTCAGTGTTCAATAATATAAAGTATAAAACAAAGACACGTCTGTACTGATTTTGATGTGATTTACACGATTTGATAGACAGAGATATTCACGAAAATAGATTAGATGTATTCATAGACTGTAGATAAAGATATTCAATACCAAAAGTAGTATACCTTAGTAGTAAGTACGTTTAGTATTTTAAATCTCTTGGACTGGAGATCTAATATAATAAGGTGCTGTGTTATAAGCTGGTTGTGTCAGGAGCTAAAAAAAAACTCATTAACTTGATGGCTCAACTTTAACTTGATGCCACGCCCAAGATAAAAACCACACTATACACATCACATGTGCACAGCAGCCAACAGTGCCTCTGCCCACTAAACAATTACAACAGTATCCAGCAAGAGCAGCCCCAATTCCGTTGAAATGGTGCTGCACAATTGCTTGCAATGGCTTTGTAGATTATGCACTGTATCTACAGATGCCGTTTTAATAAAATCTTTAGAATAAAAATACGAAAAGAACAGAAGAAACATGCAATTATCTAGTAATCGGAAACAATAATAACGGAAATAATTATGTTGTTTGTCAGTGTCAAACTGATTGAAATTGGACCACAGAGCATCTGCAACGGGCTATTAATTACGTTTCATTCCACTGTGTTTTTAAAGTACGTTACTTGATATTCCATTAGTAAAAGAATTAAAAACAAGTTCAGTGCACCAATTAATAATTATCTCTTTAAATGCATATAACGCCGATGTCATTACCGCTGCGCACCGGCGTAACATATTTGTTTTCACATTAAAATAATAGGTTTATTTTAATGTGAAAGAAATATGTAAACGCTCCTAAACAAGCATTTTTTGCCTTAACACTTTTTTACTATTATTTCAGTATTCCGGTTACATATATATATAATTTTTGGTCTGTTAATAGTAATAAGATGATCACTTTCATCATGTGTAATATGATTAATAAACGTTACCGTTTAATAGTGGGCCCAAAAAAAACTGTCTCCTTTCCTATCTGTTATTGACAACCTGCTTCTTTCCCCAGAAATGTCAAGCACTTTACAATTTTGACAACCGCAAAGTCAAATTGAGTAAAACACAGATATGCGCCGGTGGCGTTGAAGGCAAGGACTCGTGCAAGGGTGACTCCGGAGGCCCTCTCATGTACGAAAACGGGAGAACATACGAAGTCGCAGGCATCGTTAGTTTTGGACCGAACCCCTGCGGCATGGAAGATGTTCCTGCAGTTCACACCAAAGTTTACTCATATCTTGACTGGATTAGGAGTAACATTGTTCCTTAGGCTCAATTCACACCGCCGTGGAATGCATGGAATGGATTGGAAGCGAAGGAAGAAAAGGCTTAGGTACAAGTTCACGGGTTGAATTCACAAGAATGCGCGAGGATTCCCCTAAAGACGCGTGACCTCTTTTTTACTCATACTTAATTTTTTTGTTATAAAATTGACAAAAGTTGCATAATCTATTCCATTCTGCGCCAGTGTAAAGTTTAGAGCCTTAGATATTTTTAATTAAGTGAATAATTGGACTTTTATTTTGATACACGACCTCCGCCTCAGAAAAGGTACTGTTGTGAAAAAGGGGAAAGTGCTGTTTGTCCTGTATAACTAGCATAGCTCTTTATAAATTTGAACCGATTTTCGTTCAGTGTTTCATTCTAACAGTGGTTCAGTGTGTGCATCGTGTGTTGTGTTCATTTCTCTTGTACCTACTTTGTGTAATTGAACATACTATGATTCGCTTATTAGGAATATTATATGATTTATCTTGTCACAGTAAAACTCTTTTCTTGTCAACAGTAAAATTAAGCTGTTCACAGCTCGTGGATCGAAACCTGTAGCTATTAAAGAAATGTCTGTTTGTCTGTTAAGTTTCGCCAACTATCTCAAAAGTAAAAATTATTTTGTCACCTATCATTTACCTACAAATAGGTCGGTAACTATCAATCTCTTTACCCCGCTCTGTATTTACAACAGATGTGATGTGAAGTTCTCAAGGCAGCTGAGTTGGTTCAGATTTGAGCAGTACTAAAGTCTAAGAAGATTATTTAATAAAAAAAAAATGAGACTATCCTCTATACAACTGTGTTGTTTTATTATGACCTGTCTGTGGTAGTCAATATTTTGAGTCGACAATTTAAAAGCGTTAACATGAGCAATGATTTCAAAGATTAAAAATACAGCGTTTGTTAGCGTAATGGAACGACATTATTATTTGACAAGTCTTCCTAAACCATGTTATATATATGAATGTAAACGAAGCAAAAGAAGTATGAATCGTAGCATATGGCGCTCTGTAGTTTCCGCCTACCCCCATAGGAAAAAGGCGTGAGTTTAGACGTAGGTACGTGAGACGCTCTGTTGTAATCGGACCTATATTTACAAATAAATTATTCTGATTCCGATTCTAAAAAAAAACAACTAAACCCACAGACTTCCGAAAATGTATTCTCTTAAATTACTTTTCCGTATTAATTATAGGGACATGACTAAAGCTGTATAAACGATAATCTTAAAAACTTTCATTAGTTTGTAAACATTACAGACTGTAATGTTAAGTTATACATACCCTACCTGCTAATATAAGCTAAAGAGTAGGTACTTAGCTCTGTTTGTTTGTCTGTTTGTATATTTTTTTCTTTATCGGCTTTTCACGGCTAAAAATGTTTAAAAGGAGATATCAAGGAGATTTCATATCCTAGCGACGGACATACATAGGCTATATTATAAAGAAAAATCTTTTTAATTTTCATCGCTTTAAATAACGGCGAAGGAAAACTTCGTGAGTAAAATGCCCGAGAGATATTTCTCGACTGCAAGTGTGACGGTTAAGCCCACAGCTCATTAGAGCCACCCGGCATCCCACCTCCTCGTCGCATGGAGTCCACTCGTTGGCGACAGGTGGTCTAAGGGTGGAAGCCGCCTTATCACCAATAAACGTCGCGCGGTCAACCAGGGGCTCGAGTCTGCTATTGCAATCGTGTCTCAATGACCGGTCAATGATCGATTTTTGACGTATAACGTCAAACTTATGACACATTTCCCATACAAAAACTGTCAAAGTTGTCAAATATTCGATCAATGACCGGTCATTGAGACACGATTGCAATAGCAGACTCGAGCCCCAGTCAATGTGCGTGAACAATACGCAGTCAAAGCAAGCCAAGTATGCGAGCAGCGAGTTGTCACCGAGTGGTTCACTCGCCGTCCTCGCGTGAAGGGCTTACGACGAGGCGATCCGGTGACGCTACGGAGTTGATTTAGTGAGCCCATACAAGTCCATAATAAAGAACACTAGTCGCAGAAGGCGAGGAGGTGCGAAGTGGATGCCGGGTGACTCTAATGAGCCTGTGACCTTTAGTCACTAACCGCACAAAAAGAAAGGCAGAACTGTTCCACAATATTCCACAATTTTTCACATAACGCCATTTGGTCCCAATCTAAGCTAAGAGCTTCCCACGGTTTCACCCGCGTAGGCCCTTTTCCTGTGGGAATACCGGGATAAAAATAGCCTATGTGTTAATCCAGGGTGTCGGCTAACTCCATACCAAAATTTATTAAAATCCATTCAGTAGTTTTTACGTGAAAGAGTAACAAACATTCATCCATCTACCCATACTCACAAACTTTCGCGTTTGTAATATTAGGACGATATTAGTAGGATAAATTATACCCAGACACAGAACTAAATGATCGTGCTCATCACACAGACATGTGTCCTGGGTGGGAATCGAACCCACGACCTACGGGATAGCAGTTAGGGCCACTAACTACTAGACCAACAGGCCAGTCATGTGGCCACTGTAACTAATGAGACACTATTTTATTACTTTTACCTTTTTTACAGATTTATAGATAATTTCGTCACTTCGTAGCAGTTATTCTTATATTCTGCATCTTACATAGGAGTATTTAGAATTTAATGTGAATTAAACCATTCTCATCATTCGTTGTTTATGCAAAATCGTTCAGTACTCCAACACTATTTTTTTAGTATGGTAATTATCATTCAAGTCGAACTCGAGTTAACATAAAAGTCGAACTTTAGAAATAGAGTAAGTCTTGCTTAATGATTTGTTGTGACTCAATGACCAAGCGAGATTTTAGGCGGTAAAATATATTGGGAACTGATCCGTCAGATAAATGATGGCCTGACCACGGACCGGCACGGACGAGTTAAGCGTTGTGTATAATTGTGATGATAATATCAATATAAATTAAAAATGAACTTTGGATTTTTTGCTGTTTTCGCCGCGTGCGCCAATGGCTTCGTAAATGGACGTGAGTTGTAATTTTTTTTAAACTTAAGTTTCAATCAAGCTACTTCAAGAGTTGTACGCGAGACTGGTAGTGGGAAAATTGTTTTCGGTTGCGACGTGCTCTTTTTAACCCCCGACGCAAAAAGAGGGGTGTTATAAGTTTCACCGCTATGTGTGTGTGTCTGTCTGTCTGTCGGTCGGTCTGTCTGTCTGTCTGTCTGTCTGTCTGTCTGTGGCACCGTAGCGCCCAAACGGGTAAACCGATTTAAATGCGGTTTTTTTTATTTGAAAGCAGGGTTTCTTGCGATGGTTCTTAGACATGATTCATCAAAATCGGCTCAGCCGTTTCAAGGTTATCAGCTCTTTTGAGTTAGCTACCGTTGCTATTTTAGACGTCTATGGGTATTAATTTTACTTACAAACATATGTGTGTCTTAAAATTTCAAACACCCATGTGTGTAATATTAATAAGCAAGATTATGGTGTATTTGGTCTGATGCAGCCAGGATATCTAGCAGACTAATACACTCTTGGGAAAATAACAGCAGATATGTCGTCTTTGGATTCATTTTAACCTGCATTTGATTCTGCACACAATGCACTAATGGCAACTGGATGAGCTGATGCTGCAGCCAGGCTATCCAGCAGACCAGTAGGTAGACTCTTGACAAAATAATAGCAGATATGTCGTGTTTGGATTCATTTCAACCAGCATTTGATTCTAAGCACAATTCACTGATGGCAACAGGATGAGCTGATGCTGCAGCCAGGCTATCCAGCACACCAGTAGGTAGACTCTTTACAAAATAATAGCAGATATGTCGTGTTTGGATTCGTTTTAACCAGCATTTGACTCTACATACAATGCACTGAAAAAATCTCATAACAGTAAACTCTATAAAACAAAATTAATGCGTTTAAAAATTTTAAAATAAAATTTAATTAAAAATTTAAAAAACCCCCATCGCAAAAAAGTAAAACATTTAAAAAGTTAAAAATTACACTTTAGCCATGAAATTTTACGTAACGTCGGGGTACCGTTAAAATAAGAACCTACATACCTACAAGTACTAGGAACATTCCTTACTTAAGCGGTACCCCGACGTGAAGTAAAATTTCATGGCTAAAGTGTTATTTTTAACTTTTTAAATGTGTTACTTTTTTGCGATGGGGGTTTTTTAAATTTTAAATTTTTTTTTTTTAATTTATACTGTGGTATACACGTTCCACATATTGGATTAAAGGCGCCAAAAACTCGTTTCCAACTAATTTTACGATTAAAACGTTGACGTAATAAATTGTAAAATCAGGTTTCATTCTCATAGAATATGTAATAAGGATGCGTCGGTTCATTATAATTCTACTCGAGAGCATACAATAATAATAATAAAGTTAGTTGAAAACTGTGTTATGAACGTCTCTGTTTGGTCTGTAGGTACCTACGACTGCTGTGGCTGTGGCCTCGTAGCTTCCAAACAAATAGATCGATATTAATGTGGTTTATTTTGTTTGAAATATATATAGTTATATATATAGTTCTTAGCTATAACTTGTGAAGATTTGTTCAAAAGTTTAAAGATCATCCGCTCACTGCCTAATTAAAATAAGGGTCTTTCCCACCTTCACAGAATGAACTGATTAGATATGAGTTGTGCAATCTTCGGCATCTTGAGCTACGTCGCTGTTAGTTAATAGTACCAAATAAAATTTAATGCATTTTAGGATCGTCGGCTAATGAATCAAATCCAGCAAGCGTAGCCGCCGTGGAAATGGATTTTGTCTACTATGTAATTTTATGTCACGTCGTGGTACCCACCGCTAAGTTAGGTACATCACTACTTGAAATATTCCTTACTTAAGCGGTACCCCGATGCGACATAAAATTACATGGTTCAGCAATAGGAAAATGAATTTTTTGAACTTTTTAACTGTGACTACTGTGAGCTTAACATTTCGGCGTTGGGTTTTTTTTTAATTTTGCCCATGTACATCCTCGTCTTTACACTCAAACAAACCCTTGAAAAATTTGTTTAAACACTTCCCAAAGGTCTGCACATAATTTCATTAACGCGTATGAAGCTGATCCTTAAAGACGTAGACTTGAAAGACGCTCCCAGTTTCCTCCCACAAAAGAAATTGACTAGTTTCCAGATTGTTTACAGAGACAAATTCGTGCACAACTCCAAGCGATGAGATCGGCGAGTGTGTATCGATCCTCGACTGTCAAGTGCTGCTAGACGTGGTCAGCAAGAAACCTCACACGAGTGAGGATATCGAACTGCTGAAGAGTTCCCAATGCGGAGACCAAGGGAGTTTACCGGCTGTAAGTACCTGCAGTGATGCTGAACTGGCTGGTACCGATACTGCTAGCCTGGACCATACCACTGCTGGGCAAAGGCCTCTCCGCATGACTTCCAATTTTTAATGTGGGCCACTGGTCGTTTAATGTGTCCAGATCGTCCCGCCATCTTCTTTGATGCTAAACTAAGACTCACTTTATTTTTCAATCGTTTCTGTGTGTTAGTAGATGAGGCCTCCAAAAACAGTTTCGAAAGTTCTTTTTCTCGTATTTTCTTTAAAAGCAGCATTAGGGCGAGACTCCACCAAAGCGGAGACGAGAAGAGCTGTGTTTTACAACCAATCAGCTTGCGTCATTTTGACCGCTCAGTGCTTAGCTTCAGCACAATACAATATCCTATTGGTTAATTACAAGACATCTCTCGTCTCCGCTTTGGTGGAGTCTCGCCCTTAATGTAAGTTTTGCAAGTGTATCTTAGTGTATTAATTTTTTCAGAAAATTCTTATCGTAAGTTTTAAACTTTAAAGTTTTAAACTTTAAAGGAAATAAGCGTCATGCTTCTTATCTTGCAGACTCTGGTCACTATTGCTTGCTTCCACTTTATGATAGACGTAAAATGTTTGATATGCTGCTCTTATTTAGTATTCTTCGTGGGGAGATTGACTGTAGTGACCTTTTGTCATACATAGAATTCTGCACGCAAAGGTCTCGCACAAGACACACCCACTTGTTTAATGTACCTTCACACCGCTCCAATTATGGGCAAAATGCTGTTATGACTCGACTGCCTCGCTTATACATAGACAAGTTTGAAAGTCTGGATATATTCCAGCTGTCCAAGAAGTCGTTTCGTGAATGTGTTGTAAAAATACTCACCGGTAGGTAAATAGTATCCGTACCTATAGTGTGTAATTTTTGTTTATCAGTTGTTAGTTGTACTATTTTTCCGTTAACTTTAGTTAAGGTTAACATTTTATAACTACAAACTGTTACTTTTAACTTCAATATTTAAGCTACTTATGTTTTCCTCCACTTTCTAGTTTTATATTATGCATGCTGTGAAACTCATTAATTGGCTTCAGTACCTCATAAGACATTGTTATTACCATATCTTTAACGTTAAGAAAAAAGCTATTGAGTTTCCTATCAATAAATAAATAAATAAGTAAGTACTAGAAATATATGTTTCTGTTATGAAGTCATTGAATAGATTGACCAAAATTCATACCTAATTATTAGAATTTAACAGTGGATCTGTTAAATTCCAATAACTAGGTTTGAGTTTTGTTGAAGTATTTACGTAGTAAGTTATTTTTTCTATCTAAGCCGCAGACTGACACTTGCTTATTTTTACTTTTATCCTCTCATATTATCTCCTAAAGACTTCCTCTCTCAGAGGTTTATTTAAATAAAAAATCACTCTCAAAAGCTTTTGGATGCATATACATATATTAAGGTTAACATAAGTTTTGTTTTTTTTACAATATTGGGGCAAGGTTCTGCTTCAGATCATAAATGTGCTATGAAATGAAATGAAATGAAATGAAATGAAATGAAATTTATTTATTTGCTATGTAGGTAACGCTTATCAATCTCAGCCTGAGACTCATAACAAATCATAACAGCCTGTTATTCTCCCACGACATGGCTAAGGCTACATACAGTAAAAGCACAAGCACTAATCACCATACTTGATTTCAGACATATCACTATAGGAAGTCAAACAATTGACAGCAATAACTTGGAACCAATAGCTAAATAACAATTATATCAGAATCTGTCTTCGTCTAGGTGTGCTGTCCAAAACAGACTGAGTTACGACAGTCACAAGGAAATTGCTTCACACCAGAGGGAAATCCCGGGCAATGCGTGGGTTTATTCTCGTGCCCGCATCTCGCGAACATTGTGAAGCCACCCGTGTCAGCAGAAAACATCACCTATGTGCAGAGATCCAAGTAAGTAAGTGATATTTCAGGATCGTAGAAAGAAGGATAAGTAAAAGTGAAGTACCTAAGGTGCTATCATCTATCATCGGTGTGTATCTAAGATAACGTCAGGCGCACTCGCAGAGATGTTACAATGTGCGCAGTACCCCCATCTGATAGACACCGTAACTTGAAGTTCACTTAAAGTACAATACCAATGATTTGTAAATTCTCAGTTGTCATCAAAGTTTCGTGTGCAAGTGAACACATGATTACTGTCTCACCCAATAAGGTCTTTAATGAAAGAAATGACAAATTAGTAAGACCGTGAGAGATAGATTTAAATGAAAATGTTATCATACCTAGTTCGACGCAAAAATAACATCACATTTTTTAAATCGACAAATAAACAAACTAAAATTAATACCGCCAACGGTCCAGAATCATGTACAGAACTCATGGTACGTTTAAACTATTGAGGAATAATGTATTCTTGTCCTTTCCTCACCAGTGCCCTAAGTGCGAGTTGTTTTTACGTTAACGCGATCGAAACGTTCACCGCGTTTGGCTCTCAGTGCCCTAAGTGTGAGTTTGTTTAACGTTAACGCGATCGACACGTTTATGACGTTCGGCGCTCCGATTGGCCCGCTCCAAGCTTTTAACCAATCTGTGCCCTAAGTGCGAGCACTGGCTATAGATTTCTCCAGTCTTCCATGAAATTTTACTTAAAACATCTAACGCATCCCTAACCGTCTCTTCAAAATGAGACGCATAATAAACATGGCATCCGTTTTAGAATGTTCTATTAATAAAATATAAACTACGAACAGAAATTAATTTAATAAAATTGTTTATTTACGAGATTCAAATAGACACATACATAAACACTCTTGAAAACAATAAATAATGGTAAAATACAACCTGTAATATGGCCGCAATAGAGCCCATTACTTGTCATAACCACCAAAATGAAATGTTTAGGCAGAAAAAAGTAGCAAATGCGCAAGAATAATAGAAACCCCTTCAAATTTGTGATGGACCATTGTTTAATGAACCTACAAAAGCCAGATTGATTCAAATCAATTTATCATTTCCAGATGTGAGGGAACAGAACAGTACAGCGTTTGCTGCGGACCACCATCAGACCGCAACCAGAACGGGGTACCTTCTGGAAACTGTTATGCTAAAACGTCCGCTTACCCTCCTGACCCTCGCTCTGGTTGTTGTGGAGTTGAAGCCAATGTCGGAAATAAGTTTGTAGGTCAGTATATTGTGTAGCGGAATTTATACGAAAGAGTCACCACGGCCATGGAACGAAAAGAGCACGTTAGGAGGAACACGGATGGATTTAGTCAGCAAGTGTCTAACTCTCCCTTCTGCTTCACCCAGAGCGGGAGGATTCATTTGATGATTTCCCATCCTTATAAGGTATATTGTGTAGCATTGCACTGGGTCTCAAAAATTACTTTGAATTTGTAAAAAAACAAGTTAATTTTTTTCCTAACCCAATGACATTTTCGATGACATTACTGAGATAAGTATACCTTTTATTTTAAACATCGCACAGAAATGATGATTTTCTATTTTTTACTTATAGTTTAAACATTACAAAATAAAACTTAAAGATTGGATTAACCCAAAGAAAAAATTCAACGCTGGGAAGTTTTAAATCAGCTACTGAACGTATGGTATCAAAGGGTCTATACAAGTTCAATTGTACGGTAACAATTCGAAAGCTTAAGCTGATTCCAATATTTCGAATTTACCGAACTCGTGAGGGCTTACAAAGTCGTCGCTGTACCCTCCCAACCCGTTTTTAACAGCTGTAGTCATGGTTACCGTAATAAACGATATCCCATAATAATTAATAATAAGGTTACTTTATAATATAAGAAAATGGCGGTCACTTCGTTGCTTCTTTAAATTATTCTTCTTTGCACTGTTCAAGTAAACATCTTCGTTTTTTGCACCAGCTAAAATATTTTTATACCTACTTATTTACCATGCTTGAATATTTTAGGTAGTAACGCTGCACCTATATATAAGTACCCATGGATGGCGAGGATAGAGTATGAACGACAAGGTGTCATGGAGCTGCGCTGCGCAGCAGTTCTTATTAGTGGTAGATACGTCCTAACTACCGGCCATTGTGTAGCTGGAGTAATCCTGACTTTGGGTATACCGTGAGTGACACATGTTTGTTTATTAGTTATTACTTATGAACGAATAGCCAAGTATTGTGTTTATAAGCAAGGTATCTACTTTAGTTAGGTTTCTGAAAGAGACTCTTTATTCCTGACTTTGCGAGCGGAACAACTATGTCTTAGTGCAATACCGCGTAGCTACAATTGTTAAATACTGCGAATATACACCTTTGCCGACTGTCTCTATGGTGTACATTTGCAGTATTTAACAATTCGCCTATATCTACCTATTTACATTGTCGGATGTGAAAATCGGCAACTTTACAAGAGAGCAAGTCATTGTTTATCTTAAATCCTAGACCAAAATATGTCATATCTGAAGTGAAATTGTAAAAAAAAAACACATTTAGAGAAATCTTTGTAGTAAGATATTTATTTAAAAAAACTTTTTTACAAAAAATACAACCGACTTCAAAAAACACTAACCAGTGTAAAATAACTCCAAATTAATTATTAGTCTGTGGCTTTGGTGGTTTTGTCTCATTCATGATTGGCCACCGACTTCCGAATTTAGAGTTATTTTACACCGGTTAGTGTTTTTTGAAGTCCGTTGTATTTTTTGTAAAAAAGTTTTTATTTAACAATTTTTAGTTTTTTTTATGTTTATATACCTAGATGATTCATTATTATCCATTTCTACAACACATATTTACATATTACAATCAAACAAATAAACAACAACTGTTCGATGAAATGAAGAAGTAAAATTCATGAACAAAAATGTTCATAAAATGAAAACTACTAAGCCAAACTATGTATTTTTTTTATGAGACCAAAAATTAACTAGTCCGCATCAAACTAAAAAAGAATCACGTAAATCGGTTCATAAATCTCAGCGTAATCGGTGAACATACATACAAAAAAATGTTCGAAAACAAATTATTTTTTTATAAAATTGTTCATAAAATGAAAACTACCGGGTCAAACTATGTTATATTTTTATGGGACCAAATGGCAGCTATTCCGCATCGAACTAAAAAAGAGTCACGTAAATCGGATAATTAATCTCGGAGTAATCGATGTACATATATAAAAAAAAAAACAAAAATACCGATCGAATTGAGAACCTCCTCCTGAAGTCGGTTAAAAAATCAAACAGAATCAAAACAAGACTCTAGGAACAAAAAAAACGATAAATAATTTTCTTTAGTAACAAAATATCATGCAGCGTGCGTTCGCCTGTGCAACAAGGTCCGTACTGGTACAACCGCACGCGCTGTGACCCCGCGCACCCCGCAAAATTTTGTCGCGAATTGATATCCGACATTGTTACCGAGGCGATCGGGAGATATACCGACAATGTTAACGTGGCTATTTTAAAAACTACGCGTAATTTTTAAAATAGCCACATTTGCCTTTCCCAACAAGGGTCGGCTTCCAGTTTCTTTGGATGCAGCTGATCACCAGTGTTTTACATGGAGCGACTGCCTGTCTGACCTCCACAACCCAGTTACTGGGTAACACGATACCCTTTGATTAAACTGGTTGCGTTTATCACCAGTTCTTTTTCATAGAAAACGGCAAATTAAAACCGTGCATAGCTTCTAATATTTCATGAGTGGTTTGCTCAATTAGTATAATTTCTAAATAGGTCAAAGAAATCGTTTTCTCTGTTAAATATCCCATTGCCAAAACGATAAACCATAACATTTAGAAAGCTGACTTTCGAAAGGTGTTAGGTTTTGGTTGCAATGTAAGCATCTGTTACAAAGGATTTTAACGTCATAGGGAGAAATATTTTACAAAAATCTCAATTAAATTTAGTAGCAGTTATGGAATAAAATATTTTTAATTTAAAAGCTGAATAACAACAGGCATAGGCAGATAGTAATTCGTAATTCTGACATGAACTTAAAGCGTATCTTTCAGTAAGAAAGTACGTCTGGCAGAATACGACTCTAATCACGATGGCCCAGACTGTGTAGCTGTGGATGCTGGTCGTGAGCGCTGCACTGAAGGTATCACAAGGATTCCTATTGCGAAGATCACTCCACATCCAGAATACAACCCTAACAGTGGACTCAAGAGGAACGACATTGCTTTGCTAAGACTCAAATACATGGCTCCGTTTACAGGTTGGTGGGAATTATAATGTGTATTTCGGAAAAATATTAAAGAGTCACTTTTATTACACATTCCATAATACAACTGCATGAAGACTAAATGGTGAAATATTTTTTCAGATTTCATCCGTCCGATCTGTTTACCAACCAAAGACTTGACTGAGCCGCCGAACATCCCTGACATCTTTACGATGTACGTTGCCGGTTGGGGCGAAGTGAGCGACACGACAACTTCTAGCAATGTTAAACTGGATGTAGACTTACCGTTCGTTGCCATAGAAGTAAGTGGTATTGTTTTTAAGTTGCTTATCTATTTCTTGCTCACATCCCATTTTTGATTAAGTTTCTGCAGTTTTCCGTACATTTATTTCTATCGTTACATGATAATTTTGACACAACCTGTTGCTCGGTTACGTTAGATTAAATGTCATGCAAATCTAACCCAAAGTAAATCATTACAGCTTTATGGTCTAATCGGGCAATAATATTTATTATAATTATATTATAACAACGACAGCCAAAAGTTTGTAGGTATAAGACCCATAAGGTACCTACCGTAATTATTTTACGAAGTTGATGTTCTCTATACAGGGTGTAAAAAGACCCTTCACGTAAACGAAAACTACATATTCTACCCATTACTGGGAAAGTTTTTTTCTTCTAGAAATCTAGAACATACCTGGGAATTCACTGGTTTTGGAGATATTGAAGGTTAAAATGTAATATTTTTTCTGTATTTTTTTTTAAATCGTATTTCAAGTATCATTAGTTAACTTTCTTCCGAATAAACATTATCAAAATTAACGAAAAAAATACTAGCGGGCCGGTCGGGTCAACGACCAAGCGCGAGTGCCTGCGGCTGGCCGTACGCCCAGCTGATCGAAAGTTGCGTTGCGTTGTTGGGCTTTCATTGCGCGCAATAAAAAGTATCTCTTTTTTAAAGATGAAAAAAAAAGTATTTTACCCAGTATGTTTTGGTTAAAGTTACTTAATTATATGTACTTAATTGAATGTGTAGTTATCGGCTATGTGATCGGTCTTTTTACACCCTGTATATCTTTGTCTTGGGCTAGCTTGAATCCCTTTTTGCATTCACACAGTCGGATTCAAAGACACTGCTGTATCAGTGGTTATATCCCATTGTCAAATCTACTATTATTTCAGTGGCATTATCATTAATGTATTATTCGTTGATCGATCCAAATTTTTATAATTAACAACTTCCCCCTTCTTTACAGAAATGCCAAACTGTCTACAGTTCACCTGGTCGCAACATACAACTCGGTAAAACACAGATATGCGCTGGTGGCGTTACAGGCAAGGACTCATGTAAAGGCGACTCCGGGGCCCCGCTCATGTACGAAGATAGAAGAATATACGAAGTCTTAGGAATCGTCAGTTTCGGAGCATACCCCTGCGGTGTGGAAGATGTTCCTGGAGTCTACACCAAAGTATTCTCGTATCTAGACTGGATTAGGAGGAACATGGTCCCTTAGATTGTTCGAAAGTTACCTAATTTTATATTTATTTTGGTACAAAAATGGGACCTTCGCCTCAGAAGCTGTACTCTGACTCGTGCGAACTTTGTTTAGCAATGACAAAAGATAGTGGTGGGTGGCATTTATGGTTTATTTTCTCTCTTACAGAAGAACAGTGATTGCTTTAACACATCATAGTAAGGCTTATAGGTAAGAGACTTGTAACATGAAGTTAGAAAGAAAGAAGAAGGGTTCTTAGTATTTCATTGTGAAAAAAGTTCAGTATTATGGGCAGTTTACTTCCTCCCGAAGATATTTGCCTACACTTGTACTGTTACTAGAGTAATTAAAGATATTTGCTAATTTTTCAACCTACCACAGTCAGATTTCGTTATATGTCAACAGTAAAAATTAGACAGAGATTGAAAACCCTAGCTGTTTTAGCTTCAAAAGCGTCGAAATTAGTGATTTACATTTCAATTATTGTATAATATGTATTAACCAAAACCACTTAGATCATTTTGTAAAGATCTCAAGGCGCCTGAGCTGGTTCAGATCTGAATAGTGCGTAGGTAAATGCGTGATATTATTGAGATTATTTTCAAAGTACCTACTTGTTGTTTTCTTTTAGAAATAGATATTTGACTGCAATGGTCAAAACATAAAAACTTTATCAAAAACATTAAAAGTTGTCAAATCGGTTTGGGTTTACTTCTTAACTGAAACGAGGGTTATTTTATATATTTTAGTGTTTTGTCACTGTTGTCTATTGACGGACAAAATAACGGGGGGTTTTCTATCTTGGATAACATTTAATTTCATCTAACAAACATTTCATCTATGTATAATGTAATACAGAAGCACCTTTAGTACAGCTACATGCCGCCAGCTATATTACGTTACGTCACGGTAAGTACCGTGCGCGTTACACCCAATCGACTATCAAAGGATAAGCTGGAGCGGTATTTATGCCTACGATTCCACAAAAGCGGATGCTAGACTATTGGCATAGACAGATGACAGTACACGACAACAATCTACGTCATAGAGCTATTAGAACATAAATATTACTTTTATAGTCACAGCCTGCTATACTAGTGTTAAGCCCATGCTCATCATCATTTAAGTATGTACGCGCAATTAGCAAATGCAGCTGCATAGGAATAGAAGTGAGTTTCGCTTGGAGGATTATTGCGACATTGTGGCCGTGATTAACAGATAATGAAAAAAATACCATTCCTTCGTCCAATACCAGTTGAGCTGACTACGGACGAGTTGAAAGTAATTGTGCATAATGCTGTGAAAATATAAATTTAAATTAATAAAGAATTTAATATTTTTTGTTGCTTTCGCCGCGTTTGCCTTCTTCGTAAATGGACGTAAGTTGTAGTTTCTTTAACTAAGTTTCAAGACTTTACGCATACGGGTTTCCTTAAGGACAACTGGGATAAAATACACTAATCTGCATGGTTCTTACTATGCGTTTCAAATAAGAATAGGAACGACAATGACCTCTATCTGTCAGACGTCACTTGATAAGTACGGTCTGCAACGAATCCTTATTTGAGTATCCATAATATTTATTTTTTGTTATACCGAGTTGCACATACATAACGTCACGCCTGTAATCCCCGAAGGGCTAGGCAGAGGTGTACCTGGTAGTACACCCACATTTCGCCAGTTATACCGAGTTGCATTTATTGAAAATTAAAAAACGTCTTAAATTAATTCGTCTTGTGAAGTGCTTATGTTTTATTTATTAATTCTGTTTGTTAAGCGGTTGTTAGTTGTCTCGCTGTCTGCTCAAAAATGGGTAAATGAGGCGCTGCTGTGCACGGGAGGGCTCGAGAGGTTATCTCCAATGTAGACAAATACTTTGGGAGTGAGAAACGGCACAATTTAGAAAATTATTCGTTCGTAATTCGTAAATAAATTATATTTGTGTTTTTGTTTTTTTTTTGTTTTGTTTTTGTGTTTGTATTTGTTGTTGTTTGTTGTTTGTTTGTTGTTTGTTTGTGTTTTGTTTTTTTTTTGTTTGTATCATCTTGTTTTGCTGATCTTAACAAATTTATTCGAATTGACAGCTATGACGTCACAACATGGCGCAAAGTCATTCCTGTTCTCATTTGAAACGCATTTTTATAATATTAGTATAGATAATATTTGTATAGATGCAGTCGATGTTCCCCGATTTCCTGACTACACTGAGAAGAAACAGTCCTGACATTGTCTTGATTAGATCGATCGTAAAAGGACCATACAGATTAGTGTCTTAAGATCGCCGATCAATGAATTAGCACGAGCTCGTTATTATGCCAGCGAAAGACAGATGCAAGGATATTTGCATAGACAGATGAACAGTGAACGAAAACATCTAATTCTACACAATAAACCGACTAGAATGTAAGTAAACACTCAAAGAGGAAAGACCAGTCTAAAAAACAGTATGAAGTCACATGGATTCCAGTTTTATGCCAAAGTTCATCATCGTTATCGAGAAGGCACAGAAATAAAGGTGACTATACAACCGTTCGTAGTTCTTGCCTGGTAAAAAATGCGCCATTCGTCCAACCAATAACAGTTGAGCCGACCACGGACTAGCACGATCCAGTTCAAAGTGTTTGGGTATAATGCTGTGTTGTATAATGCTCAATTTAAATAAAAAATGAAGTTAATATTTATTGTGATTTTCGCTGCATGCGCCTGCTTCGTCAATGGACGTGAGTTATTTAATTATTCATCAAATTTACAAGACTTAACATCCTTTAGAATATTATAAACGCCAAATGTGAGTATGGATAGATGGATGGATGGATGGACGTTTGTTACTCTTTCACGTAAAAACTACTGAATGGATTTTAATGAAATTTGGTATGGAGTTAGCTGACACCCTGGATTAACACATAGGCTAGGTTAGTAGGTTATCCCTGTATTCCCACGGGAACGGGACCTACGCGGCTGAAACCGCGGAACGTCTGCTAGTATTATAAACTATCTTTAGTTCCTTTTTAAATGCGATCTGTCCTGAGACATTTCAGCAACAGCTAGATGGTGGTTTCTGATCGTCCACGGTATGAAGCCACTGCCTCATCCGATCACTACTACATAAGGATAAAAACTTCATTTCGGCTCGCTACGTGTCTACGCTTGGGTGCTCCTTGTGTTGCTCCTCATCGGTGTCACTGTGGTGAAGCTGTCGACAGCTCCGGGCACCATGGCCTGTCTTGTTGCAGGAGTGCAGGTCGCATAGCACGACACGCCAGCATTAACGATATTATTCGTCGTGCTCTTGTCACCGCCGGCGTACCAGCAATTTTGGAACCTAACGGCTTGGTACGAGACGATGGAAAGAGACCAGATGGAATGACGTTGTTGCCTTGGAAGATGGGTAGGCCTTTGGTGTGGGACGCAACCTGTGTCGATACCCTTGTGCCATCTCATATTCCAAGTACGGTGAGTTGTGTTGGCGCTGCTGCTGCAGCTGCTGAGGCCCTCAAGCGGCGCAAATACTGTAACCTCATTGGAAGTTACGGTTTTGAGCCGTTTGGGGTCGAAACGCTCGGGTCATGGGGTCCGAGTGCACGCAGCCTTTTTAAGGAGATTTCTCGCCGACTGGTCGACACTTCGCGTGACCAGAGGGCTGGCTTATTCTTTGGCCAAAGAATTAGCATTGCCATCTAACGTGGCAATGCTGCCAGTCTTCTGGGCACGTTTCCAGATGACAGCGATGGGGAGGAGTACTTTGACGCCTGAGTGTTCCGATTTTTTACTATTTTATTTGTAGTTAGTTTAAGTGTACATATTTAATATATTTAAATTAGTTTTAAGATAAAAACTTATTTATTAACCGACTTACAAAAAAGGAGGAGGTTGTCAATTGGGTCGTATGTATTTAACCCCCGACGCAAAAAGAGGGGTGTTATAAGTTTGACCGCTATGTGTGTGTGTCTGTCTGTCTATCTGTGGCACCGTAGCGCCTAAACGGGTGAACCGATTTAGATGCAGTTTTTTTTTATTTGAAAGCAGGGTTTCTTGCGATGCTTCTTAGACATAATTCATCAAAATCGGTTTAGCCGTTGAAGGTTATCAGGTCTTTTGTGTAAGATACCTTTACTATTTTAGACGTCTATGGGTATTAACTTTACTTTGAAACATTATGTGTGGCTTAAAATTTCAAACACCCATGTGTGTTTTATTAATAAGCAAGGTAATGGAAAATTTGGTCTGATGCAGTCAGGATATCTAGCAGACTAATACACTCTTAGGAAAATAATAGCAGATATGTCGTTTTTGGATTAATTTTACCCAGCATTCAATTCTGCACACAACGCACTGATAGCAACAGGATGAGCTGATGCTGCAGCCAGGCTATCGAGCACACCAGTAGGTATACTCTTGACAAAATAATAGCCGATATGTCGTGTTTGGATTCATTTTAACCAGCATTTGACTCTACATACAATGCACTGTAAAATTCGTTTACTTAAATGTTTTAAAATAAAAATTAAATTAAAAATTTAAAAACCCCCACCACAAAAAAAAGAAAAACATTTAAAAAGTTACAAAATAATACTTTCCTATCGTTGAGTCACGAAATTTTACGTAACGTCGGGGTACCGCTAAAATAAGTACGTACCTACGAGTACCTACTAGGAACATTCCTTACTTAAGCGGTACCCCGACGTGAAGTAAAATTTCATGACTCAACGATAAGAAAGTATTATTTTTAACTTTTTAAATGTTTTTCTTTTTTTTTTGCGGTGGGGGTTTTTTAAATTTTTAATTTAATACTTTTTATTTTCATAAGCATGTGCGTTAACTCAGTTGATACTCCGTCATTATTATGGATCGCCTTAGATTCATTCATATAGGACCACGAATTTCATTGGAATCGGTATATAGTAGTTTGGTTTTAATATAAAACTAAATGATTAAAAAATCCACGTAAACGAACAACAAGAAATAAAAACTTTTTTACAAAAAACAACCCGACTTAAGTCGGTGGTAAATAATTCATGCATCAAAATCACCTAAACCTCAGAAAGCCGAGTCATTTTACACCTTTTAGTATTTTTTTTTATGAAGTCAGTTTTTTTTAATAAAAAGTTTATTGTAATTATTTTATAGCTTACCGAGGAGAACTATAGTTCGCTGTTCGAATTTCCCATTAATACAGGTTTTGAAGACATCGTCTTACCGACCGTGAAAACTAGTTCTAAAAGGTAATTCTCAGGTCTTTTTTTTTCACTCAATGGTTTTATATTTAAAATGTCTGTATTTTTTTTCTCTCTCTTTTTGTGTACGCTAAATATGGCAAAACATGTTGAAACTTACCTGTTTTCAAATTTCCATCCACATTTGCATGTATATGTATTGTGTTACATATGTTTAAACAAATAAATATATATCTTTATCTTTATCTAAGGTTAAGTAAGTTATACAGTACACCATCACCACGGGTGTTCCACGGGTTGTGATCCCGTGGTCCTCCTAAGTATTTAGTTTTTAGAGTATATTGTCCGTGGTCCTCCTATCATATATGAACCAAGATGACTATAAATGTTCGGTATATTTTATCTTCTGAAAAACAAACAAACAGAAGGTGCACATACTTATGAATTCCGGAAAAACAAAATCGTGTTAAAAAATAGAACGGTATTTTTTAGTAAATAAATCTCAACAGAAGGAAAGACTGCACACGTAAAAAACCGGTGCTCTATGTACTCTTTGAAGGCCTACACTTAATTTCATACATAGATACATACATAAACTCACGCCTTTTTCCCATGGGGGTAGGCAGAAACTACAGAGCGCCATATGCTACGATTCTTACATACTTCTTTTGCTTCGTTTACATTCATACATGTTGTCATACACACACGCCGGTTGCGAATACTACGCACCTGACCTATCTGAAGAACCTCACCAATAAGGTCTATGTATGTCCTTCTAGGGCGTCCCCTCCCGGCGTTCTCACTTACATCTGCCTTGTAGCAAAATACCTTTCGTTAGTCGCCTTTCATCCATCCTTTCAACGTGACCAAACCATCTAAGCATACTCTTTTCAATTTTGTTACTACATCTTCTTTTAAACCACAACGTTGCTTTATCACATCATTCCTCAATCTGTCATTCATTGTTCTGTCATTTCACTAAGGTATTACTTAATTTCACTAAGGCAAATATTGATAATGCAATACTGGTAGGTATTGCATGTCTTTGCTCCCCAGCAACACATCTGTCTGATTTGTTTCAAGAACTTGTAACTAGTCTAGTCTAGTAACTTGGGTCTAGTAGTGTTCTGCCCCGGATGTTCATCCGGCAGGCACTAGCAATTACTCTCAAAGAAATCTAAAATTAAGGAAAGATTGCACACGTGAGCTCGTGCAATCCTTCCTTAATTTGAGATTCCTTTAAAATACAACACAAGTGTTGAATGTCTTTGCTCCACAGGAACACATTTTGTCTGATTGTTTTGAAGAACTTGAATCTATATAATGAAATGCTCAGAAAATAGCATAAATGGAGAGAAGCTTCCAGTTTCCATCCACGAAACAGATATTGACTCATATTCTCATTGATTACAGAGACGAATTCGTGCACAACTCCAAGTGGTGGAAACGGCGAGTGTGTATCGTTTTACAACTGTCAACTGCTGCTAGACGTGGCCAACAAGAAACCTCTCACGAGTCAGGACATCGAACTGCTGAAGAGGTCCCAATGCAAAATCCAAGATAATTTAGTTTTGGCTGTCAGTATCTGCATAATTACTAAAGTAACTAACAGTATGGTGTTCTTCAAAAGGGGAGTAAATAGGTTTTAAAGGGTCGGCAACGCGCGTGTGGCGCCTCTGGTGTTGCAAGTGTCCATAGGCTACGGTAACCGCTTACCATCAGGCGGGCCGTAAGCTTGTTTGCCATCGACGTTTAAAAAAAAAAAAACTTTTCAATACATCTCTCATTAGTAGTCTTCGGAAGCAGTTTAGATAGTCATATTTAGGCTTCGGAAAGCAGTTTAGATAGTTATATTACGTTAGGGAAAAAGTCTTTTCGCATTATGTATGTATGAACTTAAATTGTATTAAAATGTCTTTGGCTATACTATTTGTATCTGGCTGGTTTTGGTATCATTAAGTTTAAATTTTAAAGTACATAATTCCAAATTTAAATTAGGAAAATGTGTGTTTTTTAAACTTATATTAATATCGGAAATCAAACAACTAACAACGATAATTTAGAAAGTCTCTCATCTTCTAGGTGTGCTGTCCAAAACTGACTCAGCCACAAGGACACTGTTACACTCCTGAAGAAAAGGTCGGACAATGCATCGGTTTATTCTCGTGTCCACATCTCGCAAAAATGGTGAACCCACCCGTGTCTCCGGAAAACATCGCCTATGTGCAGAATTCTAGGTGAGTTAAGTTTCTTCTAGCTATTATCGTTTCAATGATCTTTCTGTATCTCTGTCACGTTCTTATTCAAATCTTTCTTCTTCCGCAAATAGCGTTTACGCCTAATATATCACTATTCTATAATATATCACTAGTCTATTTTATATCCAATACGCTCATGTTTATTCAAATATTTCCGCTTTATACTATAAGTATGGATCTCCACCATGAATCGTACGCAGTGTGGTTAGAATACTCGTAACGCGTAACAAAACAGACCACTACCAACTTAATTTTGTACTGCAAGACATAGTAGCAAATACGTAAGCAAAGTAGAAAAGCGCATTTGAGTTTTCGTTTAATAAGCCTTGAAAAACCCAAATATATCAAAGTCAAATTGTGATTTCCAGATGCGTAAGAACAGAACAGTTGCGCTAACATGGTAGTTTGACATTTAAGTTTCCATCTAATAATCCTACAAAAAATAGAATGTATTGAAATTAAATAGTCGTTTCCAGATGTGAAGGAACAGAACAGTACAGCGTTTGCTGCGGTCCACCACCAGACCGCGATCAGAACGTGGTATCTTCTAGAAACTGCAATGCTCAAATGACTGCATACCCACCTGACCCTCGCGAGAAATGCTGTGGAATTGACGTTAGCGTCAGCAATAAACTTGTGGGTCAGTATATCATGTAGAATCCTGCACTTCGTGTAGAGGTTTGTGTTCCCTTCCCTCTCTAGCTTGAATAGCAAACCATAAGGTCAAATCATCAGATCAAATAGAAATCGCTGAATATCCTACGTATTCAATATTGCCTTTAGGATGTTGTTGCGACTGCCCCGTTTCTGCAGCGCCTCAGAAATGTTTGCTGTATCTCACACAGGTAGCTTTCCAGCCACATTACGCAAAAAAACGGCCTTGCTGCTATGCAGAATGCGGGTAGTCGCCACTACATTCTGAGAGCAGTGGCCGAAAATTTGGCACTTTGTGCGGAGGGCGATTAGGTAGGAAACAATATTTTCCTACCTGGTCATTCTTTAAAGTAATAATTATATTTATAGCAATATTGCGAACACACTTGAATATAAGGGGTTCCATCTATTTGGCAGAATCTTGGTACTCCGAAATTTATTTGGCATAACACACTTGGCATAATCTTTTCTAATCGAATGTTTATAAGGCATAAAAAATATTTAGTATAACTAATGATTGGCAGAATGTTTACATGTCCGAATTTGCAACGGCATACTTTTAACGTGGCAGAACTTTATTTGGCATAATTACGATTGCCATATTGAATATGCATGCTGCATGCCTGCTTGCATCCTGCATACCTGCTACATGTCGCATGCTTGCTGCATGTTGCATGCCAGCTTGAATTCTTTGCATATTTTTATTCTTGTTTGCGTATGTGAATGCTTCTTACAGGGAATTAAAAGGCACAACTGTTCTATTGAGAAAATACATGCAGAACTTTCTGCGATATGATGGTTCTGCTTTTAAATTATTATGGACATAAAATTTATGCCTAAAGATGATTCGGACTAACAAAATAATGAGTTTCGAATTTATGATAAGTGAGTGTATGCCAAACAAGTTTCTGCGAAATGAAGATTATGCTATGCGTTGTTATACAAAATAATATTATGACGAAAAAAGTTCTGCTTTAAAAGGTGGACCTTCTTTACTAACAAAATATGGATCACTGTTGTCCGAAATAAACAAACAATTTATTTTTTTATATAAGATACCATGAGTTCAGTAGAATGATTGATGGAGGTCCTTATGCCTGTTTTGAAATTATTCTCTATAATTATTCCACAAACGTTTTGAGAAAATTAATAATCAATTTGAATATTGCAGATAATACTGCGACACTTATAAACAAGTACCCATGGATGGCGTTGGTAATGTATTTGACAAAAACTGCAGGCATACGGTCGTTATGTGTAGGAGTCCTGATTAGTGGAAGATACGTCCTGACTGCAGCCCAATGCGTAGTTGGAAAAGCACTGGATCTTAGTATTCCGTGAGTTTGGACACGTTTTTATCTTAACAGTAATTTTTTGAACCAATAGCCAAGTAGTGTTTAAGAGCGAGGTATTCTGGTTGTTTCGGAAGCAGTGCGTAAAGTAAAGTTTGGATTCCTGGCTTCACAAACGAAACAATAATGCTTTATAAAAGACTAGCAGACGACACGCGGTTTCATTTTTTTTTTATTTGCCTTGAATAGGCTCCGAAACTACTGGACCGATTTGAAAAATTCTTCCAACCTATGCTTAACGGGAACTATGCAGGTGAAACCGCTTGACATCTGCTCGATAAATAATAAAAGTTGATAAAGATGACGACGATGTATAAATGTGATGCAGCAAGGAGGTCACCACCCTCAGCATTGAGGAGTACGACGCAAAGAGGAAAATGACGACAGGAATAAGCGGAATATTTCCTGTTCCTGACATAAACTTAAGGCTTATGTTTTTAGTGAGAGTGTACGTCTGGGAGAATACGACACTAAACACGACGGCCCGGACTGTGTGCCTGTGGGAGCTGGCCGTGAGCGCTGCACTGACGGAATTACGACGATTCTTATTGAGACGATCATTCCCCATCCACAGTACAATCCTGGAAGTAAACTGTATAGGGACGACATCGCATTATTAAGACTTAAGGAGATGGCTCCGTATACAGGTTGGTGATGAATTTTGTTTCGCGGAAATATTTGATTCACATTGAATGCCTCGTTGGTCTAGAGGTCACAAGAGCTACAGCTGAGCATCGGTTCCTTTCGGGGACAAATTCAAGTATAAGTTACAATGTTACTATTTCAATTCTTATGTACTTTCGAAGATTATTCGAGAAATCATTGACATCAGTGAAGGAAAACCTTGTGAGTACACGTAGACTTGTTTAATTATAGACTTGTTGATGTCTGATATCGGCATTCCGCATTGAGCAATTGCGTTGATCAGAAATCGGATTGTGGATAGGTGGGTATTTACTTACTTATACATATCAAAATAAGGATTAAATAACTATACAGAGCTCATTACGAAAAATCCGAATCTATGAGTAGGATTATCCAAAAGTTCTTCCTTACTGCGTTTTTAATTAGTGCTGCAGCGTTGGTCTGGGCTGCTATTTGTACAGACGCCAGCACATCAAGTTACCCCAATGTGTCAATTTTTCCCATTTGAATATGAACCTTATTCTGTTTGACATAAAGTTGAAAAACGATCAAAGAAATTTGACACATTGGGGTAACTTGACGAGCTGGCGTCTGTACATCTTTGTGATTGTAGGAGTAGTCTGAATCCCAAAAGATTGACAATCAGTCTAACTAAGGAGTATCGTCTTACCAAGTTACTGGATTGAAGGTCAGGTAATAGACTGGTATGCAACTTTAGACTGGAGTCCGTGTCTACACAGTATGACAGAAGTCTGGAGCTGGGCTGTTCTATATCTCCCCTTAAATAATGCGTATTGAGCCCATTGTGTTATAGGCCTATAATGAGAAAACCTTTGGTATTACAATGCATTGTCACTCTTAATCGTTTACCATGTAACCCCTAATCTTAATGTATTATTTCTATTATTTCAATGCATAAATTTCATTGTATAAATTCAAAAATCATGTTTTTTATTGTATGTTTAATAATTTACCAATTCATCAATTTTGTTCAATGAATTTATATCTATTTCAGTCGATTTTTGTTTATGATTTTGTTGTATTCACCAATTAATTGATAAATGTTATTTAAATTTTATTTTAATCCTTATCATGATTCTATTCTCACACTCTTAATTTTAATTGTATTGTTATTTAATTGAATATTGGCGCTTGGTAGTTACTAAGTTAGCTTAGCTATCTAATTTATTGTTTTGTGCATGCTGTGTTTACCTTTAAGTAATTGTTACGCTGTAGCATAATTTTAATAATGAATTATGTCGATGTATCAAGTGTGAACAATTGTTGGTAGACCTAAATAAATAAATAAATAAATAAATTGTAAAACTATTTTATAGGGTTGTCGTGTTGACATTAACGTCTGGAAGCCGCCCGCAACATAGTTATAAATAGAATAGTAAGATAATAATAATAAAAAATGATTATTTCTCACCACAAGCCAAAAAATACAAACAAAATTTACACACGAGAAAAAGCTAACAAGTTTAGGTTGTGGATCGCTGGTGCCTGTGGTAGGTAGTCACCAGGTCCACGTCAAAGAGAGCGTGAGAGAGATGGTGGGTTGCTAGTTTCAGGACCCTTGTAAGCATTCCATAATACAACTCCTATTGGGCATGAAGACTAAATAGTGAAATATATTCCAGATTTCATCCGTCCGATATGTTTGCCAACCAGAGACTTGACTGAGCCGCCGAACATCCCTGACAACTTTTTGATGTATGTCGCCGGTTGGGGGGCAGTGAGCGACACGACATCCTCCAGCAACGTTAAACTGGATGTGGATTTGCCATATGTCATTGGAGAAGTAAGCCGCATCAATCGTTTATTACTTTGCAAACATGGGTACATGTTCTAGCAAATACTAGGACAATTTACAAAAAAAACAAAATAATGGACAAATCCATGGAATTATATCTATAGCCAACAACAAATTTTCAAAAAAAATGTTAAAATGGTCAAAGTAATATAGAATATTATCGAACGGAATAAAATACTCAGACTGACACGAACAGGCAGACTCTGTTATGACAAATGAAATACAGTTACCTGACTTTTATAAATTTAAGTAGCTTAACGTATTCAATTTTTATCCCCCGCCGTTATGCGGCGGGGGATAAAAATTGACACACAAACACACACACCTAGCGGTCAAACTTATAACACCCTTCCTCTCTTTATGAGAGGGGAAGGGTGTTATAAGTTTGACCGCTAGGTGTGTGTGTTTGTCTGTGGCACCGTAGCGCTTAAACGGGTGAAACGATTTAGATACGGTATTTTCTTGCGATGGTTCTTAGACATATCAATATAAAGATTTATCAAAATCGGTTTGGCCGTTTTACTGTTATCAGCTCTTTTGCATAAGCTGCCGTTGCAATTTTAGTCGTCTATGGGTTTTAACTTACAAACATGTGTGATTAAACATTTAAAAAAGCAAGTTTAAAAATATTGAAACTTAAAGTAACATTTATGAATATTAGGAAAAAAAAACATTTTTAATTAAAAATTTAAATGTGAGCTTTACTCCTCCGAAACGGCTTGACCGATTCTCTTGACATTTTTAATGCATATTCAGTAAGCCTGACAATCGGCTACTATCTATTTTTCTAACCTCTAAGTGATAATTTTTTAGTTTCTTTATTATGTGGCATCAAAAAATACATACAACTCTAAATTTGCACTTTTTTATCACCAACTCTTGCTTTTTAATAGTCATTTTCATAATTTTATCATTTTCTATCCCGCTCGTTAACATCAATTATTATCACTTGGTAAGTTATCCTCTCCATGTGTCTACCGGTGTCACTTCTCACCCTGTAAACAGCACGGAGTAGGAATGTTACCTCTACAGTTTTCGGCTATTATTAGTGTTTATGCTTCAAGCGTAGTAGTCGAACATTTTTACTATCTCAGTGTAACTCTAATAAGTATCAAATATATTCTCGAGTTAATTATTTCGAATTTTAATAATTAATTCGAACTTAATTATTTATTTATTAATTTAGAATATAAAAATGAATCGCAAAATGTGTTGGTAAGCGCATAACTCAACAACGCCTGGACCAATTTGGCCAATTCTTTTATTTAAATGTTCGTTGAAGTTCAAAGATGGCATAACCATCTTTGAACTTCGGCGAGAAAAAATCGAATAATTGCCGGAAAACCCCTAAAACAGCCCTTTTCTTTTTCCCATACAAACGTTTTCTAACTACAATGAGCTTTATTGCTATTGAATAAAGTTCATATTGAATTACAAGCACTCACTGTTGTTTAAACAATGTAGGTATGTTCCTAACGTCAAAGAGTCAATTTGCACATTAAAAGATATACGGAGCAATCATAACCAATTTGGTGGTGCAATGATTTTATTTATTTTATTAGCAGGAGATTTTCGTCAAATATTGCCAGTGATTCCATGATCAACACCAGATGATGAACTCAATGCATGTCTAAAGTCCTCAAATTGTGGAAACATGTCAAAGTACTTCATTTAAGCAAGAATATGCATGTCGAATTGCAAAATGACCAATCTGGAAACATATTCTCTAAACAACTCATTGACATTGGTAGTAGCAAATTTCCTATAGACATGTTGACTGGCTGCATTAACATTTCTCAAAGTTTTTGTCAGTCGACTAAAAGATAAACTTATCCAGGAGGTGTTTCCAGATGTTTCTCAAAATTACAGGAACCATGATTGGTTGAGCGAACGATTGGATGCAAAAAACATAGATGTAAATGAATTAAATTTAAAAATGCAAGAACAAATTACAGGCGAATCGAGGATATATAAATCAGTTGATTCGCCTACTAACCAAGATGATGTAGTGAACTATCCACCAGAATTTTTAAACTCGCTGGATTTGCCAGGATTGCCACCTCACAATCTTCAATTAAAGGTTGGATCGGTAGTTATAATGTTGCGAAATATCAACCAACCGCGTCTTTGCAACGGCACACGGTTGCCTGTTCCCGTGTTGGAAAACCATCAGATTTGTTTGTCTATGCGCCAGATAATCAAACAAAAAACATCGTATATCACAAAGCACTACAATGAAAATAAAACTGATTTTTGTTAATAATTATGATTCACATGATTACCAATAAAGGGATTACTTATTTTTAAAGGCTTATATATGTTTTATTTAATTATATTTCTTATTCACAACGCCCTATCAACAGGGTGACGGTTCTGTTCAGAAGAATTTTTTGCCCCGACTATAAAATATGTAGAAACAAAAAATGTCACATTACAAATCATTTTGACAGGAATTTATTGCAATTTAATTAGGCAGTACGAAGTCTGCCGGGTTAGCTAGTGCATATCTAAAGTCAAGTAATCTGGATCGATAATTTCGAACCTATCAGTACGAGTAACAACATGCTCATTTTCACAGCAATGCCAAACGGTCTACCGAGTACCTGGTCGCAACATCACACTAGGAAACACACAATTGTGTGCCGGCGGTGTCACAGGCAAGGACACATGCAAAGGCGACTCCGGAGGACCTCTCATGTACGAAAACGGAAGAACATACGAAGTCACAGGAATCGTCAGTTTTGGATCAGACCCTTGTGGCTGGGAAGATGTTCCTGGAGTGTATACCAAAGTATACTCATATCTTGAGTGGATTAGACGCACCATTGTCCATTAGATTGTTTTAATTTCGACATGGAGTGATCTAGTTTCATTTCGAAAAAGTATTTTGTCTATAAATTCATGTTAAAGAAATACGATTTTTAATTATGTGCAAGAACAATGACAAGAATTAACTTTATTATCTATTTGAATTAGGTTATTATAAAGGTTCACGAATATTGTTGTGCTAAATTTGTGAAGTTCATTTCTTTACGTACCTATATTTTGTCTGTATTTCTATTGTTAGGTACATGTGCAATTGGATATTTAGCTTCTTTTTTTATCGTTTCAGCAAACATACAAAATTATGTTGATTAAACATACATTTGTTCCAATTTTTTTTTATTATACTGCGTGCTTTGTTCTCGATATCTATACATATAACAAAACAGTAACGAAAAAAAACTTTACATTGAGAATTTTCAAGAAAAAATAAGTGGGTTTTGTTAGAAAAACGCAACTGGTGACAAAAAGTGACTTTTTATAATTTTTGTCTGTTTGTCTGTATGTCCGGGGTAAACTCAAAAAGTACTGCATGGATTTACTTCAAATTTTGCATGAATATTACTAAGAGGTCGGGTCAACACATAGGCTATATATTATCACGCTATCACCTACGGGGGAAGAGCAGTGAATCTTTATTCTTCTTACTCATTCTGTGGAAGCGTGTAATCAAAGGACGCATATTTAAATGTAGGTTTTGAGTAAGATATGCTATTATCTAGCTTTACACTATAAAAACTACGTCATTTAAGTAACTTTGGTAGAGAAACATAGTTTAATGAATGTTAGTAGTATAAAGACAATTTGGAATCAGCGCCATCTATGAGAATGTATAAAAATCAAATCAAGTAACACATGAACACTTTTAAAAAATTAATTTAAATTTTGATCGTGTTGGTGAGGTTAGTAGTTAGTTATTTTTAAAATTCATAGATGGCATTGTGCATTTTTTTTCATCTTTTACATACTAAAACAGTAACGAAAGAAAAACTGTACATTGAGAATTATCAAGAAAAAATAAGTGGGTTTTGTTAGAAAAACGTAACTGGTGACAAAATAGTAGATTGTTTATCTAGGGAGCAAACAACTATTTTAAAGGCGAGAGTGTTTTTTTAAATCCAGAGCGGAGCGAGGGATTCTTAACTAGAATCCTGAGCGCAGCAAGGGATTAAAAGTATATCACTCGAGCTTAAAATAGTGTTGCTCCCGAGGTGGACACTCTACTTTTTATCACCCTCTATGAGAAAATAAGTAAGTGCAACTTATGAACAAGAATTTATTTACGTACAATTCAGAACCATAAGACATAAAATATAAATAATTAGAGGCTGATGTTTATATTTGAACATTGCATTTTTCCAAAGGATGAAATTGTTGTATGCTTTGACATATTGTTCACGGGATTTTGTAGGTAAAAGACTTTCCATCACATTTTTAGCGTCCGATACAATATTCTCTGGAGTCAATATAATACTTTCACTTGAGGAAGACGCACTCATTTTTTATATTTCTAAAATCTGAATACGAATCAATTATGAACGAAAGCAGAATGCATTTTATTTCGCGCGTTGTTTATTTTCCATCTACTTTTTTTAAATTTGGCGCGCTCGCAGTTTTTCAGCCAGTCACATATTCAATACATTGTTCCCGCATGGTTTGTGATCCACCTCTTTGCTGATTGAAACATTTACTAACAATATCCACATTCCAAATTCAAATCAATTTTGGTCCCTAGGGATTAATGAGCTATTTTGGTCCCTGTTTACGAGGAATAAACTAGCTCTTTTTGAATAGATGTGATAAAAAGTGATTTTTTAGAATTTTTGTCTGTTTGTCTGTATGTATGTCCGGGGTAAACTCAAAAAGTACTGCATGAATTTACTTCAAATTTTGCATGAATATTACTAATACTAAGAGGTCGGGTCAACACATAGGCTATATATTATCACGCTATCACCCACGGGGGAGGAGCAGTGAATCTTTATTCTTCTTACTCATTCTGTGGAAGCGTGTAATCAAAGGACGCATATTTAAATGTTGGTTTTGAGTAAGCTATGCTATTATCTAGCTTTACACTTTAAAACTACGCCATTAAGTAACTTTGACAGAGAAACATAGTTTAATGAATGTTAGTAGTATAAAGACAATAAAATTTGGAATCAGCGCCATCTATGAGAATGTATAAAAATCAAATCAAGTTACACATGAACACTTTTTTAAAATTAATTTACATTTTGATCGTGTTGGTGAGGTTAGTAGTTAGTTAATCTTAAAATTCATAGATGGCATTGTGCATTTTTTTCATAAAAGTTGTATCGTATAGTTCGTTTTGACAAATTGAAGTTCCAACAAAACCCTCAAAATCTTGAGCAGAGTTCTGATCGTATCATATGGGATGAGTGTACGATGTCCAAAAAGAAGGCAGTTGAGGCCGTGGACAGAACCCTGCAGGGCATCTGCAGGAACGAACATTTGATGGGTAGTGTCACAGTTCTGTTCAGTGGCGATTTCAGGCAAACGCTTCCCCAGTTGACGCGGGGATCGAGGGCTGACGAGGTGAATGCTTCGGTGAAATGATCTTCGTTGTGGTCACAAGTTCGTACGCTACGCTTGACCATTAATATGAGAGCTCGGCTCGGCGGCATTGCACGCGCTCAAGAATTCTCCGATGTCCTTCTAAGTCTTGGCAAAGGCACTATACCAGAAGAGAGAAGTGGACAGGCGGTGCTTTCAGAGTCTCTAGGTAGAGTGGTATCCAGCTTCGAAGAACTCATTCGCTGTGTGTACGTGGACATCAGTCGTATAGCGCACCAGCAGAATTCGTGTGACAGGGTCATTTTGGCGCCAAAAAATGATCATGCGGCAGCACTTAACGAATGCATTCTCTCGGACATTGAGGGGAATGAAGTGGTCTATACGTCGATAAGCACTGTCGTCGAGCAAGATGACGCCACACATTATCCCGTGTAATTTTTGAACTCCCTGTCAGCAAGTTGACTTCCAGCGCATACCATCAAGCTGAATGAAGGTAGGCGTCCCGATTATGCTTTTTAGGAACAAATCTCCTCCGAAGTTGTGTAACGGGTGGTGCCTTAAAGTCATCTCGCTCCACAGACACCATTGAGGTGGAAATTCTTACGGGTTGTGGCGTCGGCGAGGCAGTATTTATACAACGCATTCCCCTTATACTTCATAGCCTCCCGATCCAGTTCGAGCGCGTACAGTTCCCCGTGAGTGTTTGCTTAGTGATGACCATCAATAAGTCGCAGGAGCCGATACTCAGAGCAGCGGGTGTAGATCTCAGGACGAGTTGCTTCTCACACGGGCACCTGTACGCCGCTTGCTCCCGAGCCACCAGTCCTGACTATCTTTACATTTTGGCTCCTGGCAGTATAACTACCAACGTAGTTTATAGGGAAGTGTTATAAGGTATATGTACCTTTGAACGTATTTTTAACCGACTTCAAAAAAAAGAGGAGGTTCTCAATTCGACGGTATGTTTTTTTTTTTGTGTGTTTGTTACGCGATTACTCCGCCATTTATGGACCCATTTTCAAAATTCTGTTTATTTGATAGGGTATACTACCAGGTTAGTCCCATTAGTATTCAACCTCAGATCTGATGAGGGATCCTCGAGGAATTGAGGGAACTCCTCAAATAATATAAGAAAACATGTACCAATTTTTACATTTTTTTTTTGGTGACAAATCAAGCATTTACATTTAGCAAGTATCATTTCGTGAAGAAAAACTGATGAAGAAGACAGGCGATGGAACTCTTCAACGCATAACAGCAAATTACTCGCAATAGCTACAGTCACATGTCTGTGCATGGTTTATGTATTTCCATAACATAAAAATTACGCCTGACTATTTTAAAAGGTTTAGAAAGAACTTCTTTTGCAATTGTTAACCGATTTCAATGATTCTTTCAAGTTTTGAAAGACTTTCTTTACATACAAAGAAACTAAAGATTGCAAAATATTTAAAAAAAAAAAAAAAACAACCGACTTCTTAAAAAAACACTAACACGTGAAAAATAATTCCAGTTTCGGAAGTCGGTGGCCAATAATGAACGAAATAAAACCACCACAGCCACAGACTTCCGAAACTGGAATTATTTTTCACGTGTTAGTGTTTTTTTAAGAAGTCGGTTGTATTTTTTTTTGTAAAAAAGATTTTATTACTCTTTTTTACCCTGGAATGTATTCCTGCATTATTTTGTCTATTTCCTTCAGTCACATGGTATGACTGAACTCAGCAGGATTCCCATATAACTCTCTTCATGTAACTTATATTTTAATGCTATTTTAAAAGTTGTTTACTTATAATGCTATAGCGACACTGGAATCTTAGGTAGGTATATTTGGTGCTGTAGAACCTTCACGCAGACGACGTCGCGGGCAGCAGCTAGTATTAAATATGCAGCTATCTTGATTCACTCGGCAACTGACGCCATTTTCAGAGCTAAAACTAAACGTAAGTATTAGTCTGTGTTATGTGTGTCCTCACGCGAACTGTCATTCTTTTCGTTAGCACGGCAACTAACCTCAAAACTGCCCTCAAAATAGAGGTGTTAAAGTTTTTATGAAAACATTCGCGAGTTCCTAGGTTTAATTATCGAAATTCTAATAACCAATACGTCTCATTAAATAAAACATGATTCATTAAAATTCAGATTCGAAAGTGACAAGCCTGGCAAAAACAATTAATTTAGAATAACTTCTTTAGGTAGGTACACCACGCAATTACGATGTGTTATTTTTGTTTTATGTAGGGAAGATGAAGAGCATAGTTTCAGTAGGTGTAACTTATCCTAATATGATGGAGTTACCGAGAAAAAAAATAAAAACTTAAAACCTAGTATTACGGTCATGGCATATTATAACAGCACCGCAACTGCACAGCAGCCGCACGGCGGCGTCGCATCGAATTACGGCCACGGCTAGCTGCCAGTGCGCTAAATACGCGTCGTCGGTAAGGTGCCAGCTTGCAGTCCGCACGCCGCCCGCGATTTGCAAGCTCGCCGCCTGCGGGGTGCAAGCTCGCAGCCCGCGCGCTAGCCGCGAGGTGCAAGCTAGCTGACAGCTAACGGTGACCCGCGAACACAATTGTTATATGGCATTTATAATTGAACTCGCCTTTGACTTGCACGTTTTCATAATGCCTAGGTTTACGACAGTGCAATGACGTGCTGGTGACCCGGAATCGGCGTGCTGTAAGCGTGCGGACGACGCGCTGTAAGCACATAGTCCGCTCGCTATAGGCACGCCGCCTACGAGTCGAGTTGTTTGGTAGTGGCAAGCGCGCTGACTGCTCGCCGTTGCCTTTTTCACTTTGACATTGTGAAATATATTATAATACCCCCGATTTAAGGCTCTAAATTGAATGGCAAGTCAATTGCCGGTTTGGAGCGGTGCCGGTGCCGTGCCGGTATAATTCATTATAATTTGTAAAATTTTATAAAGACTTATGTAAGTCGAAAAGAGTTTGCCCGTGCTGTGCTTCATGCAGAGTTATATCACAGGTTATATTAAATAATTTAATTTTGGAGATTTGATAGTAAAAGAGAACGGCAGATATGGTATTGTTTTGTTACAAAATTTGTACCACCTATTACGGAAACTGAGCCATTGATTTTTATGCAAGTTTTATTTTTAGAACTTCGGATTAGTTAGTAAACCTAATTAAAAGATAAGAATAATTAAACGTAATAAAATCAAGAACTAAACGCAGTTAAGATTTCAGGAGTTTATGGCAACTTCCAAAAACATAACTGCGTTTATATCTAAATTACAATTAATTATTTAGAATTAGGAGTAAAATTAAATAAAATAATCGATAATTTATTAAATATAAGGATGCATAATTGTTGCGTAAAATCATAACAGATATAACAATTTAAAAAAAAATAATGATTGTAATCTTCATTGTAATTATTTTTGTCATCAATATTTTTTGTTAATGGCAATTATTTATTTATTAACAGGTAAAGAAAATCTGTCTTTCACTTCACTCAGTTGTGACAATTCTGTGTTGTTGTTGTGGTTCGTGACTATCTGGCCTTTTTTACGTTGAGTTGATAAACTCTACTCCTCCGTTCTATAGATCTCTTGATAGTAGTTTCGTGAAAAGACGCTTTATAAACTGAGCTGTGTGAGTAGGTGTTTTAGTTATAATGGTAAGTTTGCAATGTATTAATTGCAACTTTCGCTTGCGCCAAATAAGAAGGCACGCTTTATAGGATGAGAGTGAAGCTGCTAATTTATTAATTAGTCTATCAGTCAATATTGTTATTTTCTTTATAAAAAATAATTTTAAGTTACCTTTTTGTAAGCAAGTCTCAATGCTGTTAAGATTTAAGGGACAGAGCGAGACAGCCCCAACACAAGTATTACCAATTACTTACTGGGGATATCTCATTTATAAATTGTATGTAACTGTTGTTAAAAATAAGTATTTTTATTTTTTTTCATTTCAAGTCTCAACGATTCCAGTTTTATGCCAAAGTTCATCATCATTACCGAGAAGGCGTAGAAATAAAGGTGAGTATCGCTTGGAAGATTGTGACGACTATACGACTGTTCGTAGTTCTTACCTAGTAAAATTATACGCATTCGTCCGTTCAATAACAGTTGAGCCAACCACGGACCAGCACGGTCGAGTTGATGATCACAATTTAAATTAAAAATGATAATAATATTTATTGTGATATTCGCCGCGTGCGCCTGCTTCGTCAATAGCCGTGAGTTGTTGTCCTTTTTTATTCAGAGTAACGAGACTACACTACACATACGGGTTTTAAAAAGGATATTTGGATAAAAACGTATTTATTAACCGAGTCAAATACAACTTTTTTTATTCATGTGTGCGGCAAATAATTGAATGCAACCAAACCACTTAAACCAAAACTAGAGTTATTTTACGCCAAGTGTTTAAATGAAGTCTGTTGTGTTATTTCGTGAAAGTTTTTTTGTAAACACTGCATCCTGTGAGCAAATACATCTCGAATTTCCCATTAATACAGGTTTTGAATATCAAAAAGTCATCGTCCTACCGACAACCAGTTCTAAGGCAAAGAGATTTAAAATACTATAGAGCGGGCATGTCAAGGAAAAGTCATAAAAAAACTTTGATCCCATGTCTCAGTAACGCCATCTAGAATAATATAATTATGAATATTGGAGCGGCAGCGGAGCGTACTACAAAAATCTCATAGACTTGTATCCAGCAGGACACACTTTTTCGGACGAAAATTTTGTTCGTGATGTCCGATCTATAGGTATTGAATGTCTTTGTTCTAAGGTATATTTATATATTATATGTACCTACCATTAGAAAGGTATAAAAAGATTAACACGTTATAAACCAGGGCAAGAAACTTGTCTACACTATAATATTATAAAGAGGAAATTTTTTGTTTTTTTGTGTGTATGTTTGTAATGAATAAACTCAAAAACTGCTGTGCCGATTTGAAGGGTTTTATTGATGATTTTAGGTTTGCATGCCGTCTATCGAGACAGGTCAACTCAAAGCTGAATTGGTTATTTCTTCAAAAGGCCTTTCCAGACTTTGCTCTGCATCGTGAGACTCGCATAATACATGAATACAATCTTATGCCTGGACTTAAAAAGAGACCATGACCCCTGAGTTTCTTTCGGCTTTTCTTTTTAGGGATCAGTCACTTTGGAAATGCCATTTAGTTTAAAATAAAATGACATGTAAAAGTATTTGGGAAGATCTACTTATTAGCTAAATAAATATCATTTCATGTTATTTCATTTCATTTCATAAAATATTATAAAAACAAATTACACTTAATTTTGCTTAGGCAAATATTAAGCAGACTTTTCAAAACGTAATCTGAAGGACGCTTCCAGTTTCCAACCCCGAAACAAATATACTCATTTTCTTATTGATTACAGAGACGAATTCGTGCACCACTCCAAGCGGTGGCAACGGCGAGTGCGTATCGATCTACAACTGTAGAGTGCTGCAAGATGTGGTCAGCAAGGTATCTCAGACGAGTCAAGACATCGAACTGCTGAAGGGGTCCCAATGCAAATGCCAGGAGAATTTGGTTTTGGCTGTGAGTATCTGCATTGTTATTATATTTTTATTTTTTAGATTGATTGTAAGTACTGAGTTTTTAGTTTACGTGTTTTTTTATCTCTGCTAAGTAGCCGAGGTCTCGGAAAGCAGTTCAGATGGACAAATTTTTTGAGCTGTCATTTTCTTTGAAAGCCACATTTGTATTACAACTGAACTTCGTGCATTATTCTCTCACAAGAAATACTCTATGCAAAATTGTTTTGATAAATCAATCATAATTTTGCATTAAGTGATATCATAATAAAAAAAAATTAAAGGGTCTATTTATACACTTGTTGTATTTGTTTTTGCTTCAGAATCATTAATGATTAAAGGAACTAATGTGGAATATCATTTATCTACCTCGCCCTAAGTTTAATTCATAATTTACACCAGACTATACCTGTCCTCAAACTTATGTTAATATCAGAAATCAAACAACAATAACTTAGAACTAACAGCTAAATAACAATAATATGTCTCTCATCTTCTAGGTGTGCTGTCCCAAACTGACTCAGCCACAAGGACACTGCTACACTCCTGAAGGAACGGCCGGACAGTGCATCGGTTTATTCTCGTGCCCTCATCTCGCGAACATGGTGATGCCACCCGCGACTTCAGAAAACATCGCCTATGTGCACAGTTCTAAGTGAGTTTGTTAGCTTAAATCGTTTCTTTAAACGTCCTTTATTCCTGTAATGTTCTTACTTATATCTTTCTGTTGCCGCAAACAGCGTCTATATCGTCTAATACATCGATCTAGGATAAGATTGATTTTGATCAAGGTTTTGCTTTATATAAAAGAATATACGTTTGAGTTTTCGATTAAAAACAATCTAAAACCCCCATTTTTTCACTCTAATTATGATTTTCAGATGTGAGGGAAAAGAACAGTATAGCGTATGCTGCGGTCCACTACCAGACCGCGACCACAACGTGGCATCTTCTAGAAACTGTAATGTTCTAATGAGCGCATTCCCGCCTGACCCTCGCGAGAAATGCTGTGGTACTGACGTTAGCGTCACCAATAAACTTGTGGGTCAGTATATAATGTAGAATCCTGCACTTCATGCAGAGGATTGTGTTCCCTTCCCTCTCTAGCTTGAGCTTGTGTAAATAGCAGTGATAATGCAAACCATAAGGTCAGATCATCAGATCAAATAAACTATTAGGTACACTAAGAGATCGCTGGATGTCCTACTTATTCAATACAATAATACCTTTAGGATGTTGTTGCGACTGCCCCGTTTTGCAAAACCTCAGAAATGTTTGCTGTATCTCACACAGGTACCTTTGAAACCAAATTACGCAAAAAAAACGGCCTTGCTGCTTACAGAATGCGGTTTAGTCGCGACTTCATCCTGAGAGCGGTAGCCGAGAGCTATAGGTACGCCAAATATTTTTGGTACTTTGATTAGGTAGGAAACATTATTTTCCTACCTAGTCATCCTTTGAAGTAGTAATTATATTTATAGCAATGTTGCTAACACTAGAATATAAGCTGTGTGTATTACTTACAAAATATGGATCACAGTTGTCCGAAATAAACAAATTTTAATTTATTTTTTTATATAAGATACCATGAGTTCAGTACAATGATTGATGGAGGTCCTTTTGCCTGTTTCAAAATTATTCTTTATTCCACAAACGTTTTGAGAAAATTTATAATCATTTTGAATATTTTAGATAATACTGCGACACTTGTAAACAAATACCCATGGATGGCGATGATAGAATATGTGACAAAAGGTGTCAGGAAGCTGTTTTGTGCGGGAGTCCTGATTAGCGGCAGATACGTCCTGACTGCAGGCCAATGCGTAGTAGGACCTGTACTGGATGTTGGCACTCCGTGAGTTTGGACATCGTGTTTATCTTGACAGTATTTTTTTAACCAATAGCCAAGGAGTGTTTAAGATCGAGGTATTCTGGTTGTTTCGGAAGCAGTGCGTAAAGTAAAGTTTGGATTCCTGGCTTCACAAACGAAACAATAATGCTTTATAAAAGACTAGCAGACGACACGCGGTTTCAATTGTTTGCCTTGAATAGGCTCCGAAACTACTGGACCGATTTGAAAATTTCTTCCAACCTATAATTTTTATCCCTGTTATCCCACGCGAACGGGAACTATGCAGGTAAAACCGCTTGACATCTGCTAGATGAATAATAAAAGTTGATTAAGATGACGACGTGGTGGTGACCTCCTTGCTTCATCACTTTTATACATAAAGTGATGAAGCATGGAGGTCGCCACCCTCAGCATTGAGGAGTACGACGCAAAGAGGAAATTGACGACAGGAATAAGCGAAACATTTCCTGTTCCTGGCATAAACTTAAGGCTTACGTTTTTAGTGAGAGAGTACGTCTTGGAGAATATGACACTAAACACGAGGGCCCGGACTGTGTGCCTGTGGGAGCTGGTCGTGAGCGCTGCACTGACGGAATTAAGACGATTCTTATTGAGACGATCATTCCCCATCCACAGTACAAACCCGATAGTAAACTGAAGAGGAACGACATCGCACTGTTAAGACTTAAGGAGATGACTCCGTATACAGGTTGGTGATGAATTTTGTTTCGGGGAAATATTTAATTCACATTGACTGCCTCGTTGGTCTAGTAACCACTAGACTAAGCCTTCGGTCTGGATTTGTGCCCGATTGATGGCTCGCTCCCTATTAAATGGGGCATAAATACGACTGGCAAAATGTGGCTGTACTACTGGTACGTCTGTCCCTAACCTTCGGTAACAGGTGTGATGTTATGTTATTATTCAATTCAAGTTTAAGTTACAATGTTACTATTTCAAGTCTTATGTACTTAAGAAGAATATTCGAGAAATCATTGACATCAGTAAAGGAAAACATAGTGAGTACACGCGTAGATTTGTTTAATAGTTGATGTAAGTCTGAAATCGGCAATCCACATTTAATTGCGGTGATCAGTGATCTGTTTGTGGATTGGTGGGTATTTACTAATTTATACTTACTAGTTATTTAACCCTTTTTTTAATATCAAAGTAAGGATTAAATGATCATACAGAGCTCATTACGAGAAAATCGAATCTATGAGTAACTCAATTTTCCAAAAATTCTTCATGACAGCGTTTTTAATGAGTGCGACAGCGTTGGTCTGGGCTGCTATTTGTACATCTTTGTCAGTCGCAGGAGTATTCTGAATCCTAAAAAACTGACAATCAGTCTAACTTAGGAGTATCGTCTTACCGCGTTATTGGATGGCGAAGGTCAGGTAATACACTGGCATGCAGCTTTAGACTGGAGTCCGTGTTTACACAGTATGACAGTAGTCTGGAGCAGGGCTGCTCTATCATCATCATCATCATTTCAGCCATAGGAAGTCCACTGCTGGACATAGACCTCCCCTATAGATCTCCAATAAGACCGGTTGGAAGCGGCTCGAATCCAGCGCGTTCCCGCGGCCTTAATGAGGTCGTCTGTCCACCTTGTGGGTGGTCGTCCTACGCTGCGCTTGCCGATACGTGGCCTCCACTCGAGAACCTTTCGACCCCATCGGTCATCAGTCCTCCGTGCTATGTGCCCTGCCCACTGCCACTTCAACCTGCTAATCCGCTGGGCTATGTCGGTAACCTTGGTTCTTCTACGGATCTCCTTTCTGATTCGATCTCGCAGATGATGCGGCTGCTCTATACCGCCCTTATAATAATGCGTACTAAGCCCATTGTGTAATGGGCCTATTATGAGTAAATTTTTGGTATTATGCATTACAAAATGTATTTGATTAGGTCGTCGCGTTAACATCTTTGGAAGCCGCCCGCAATATAAGTAGTTATAAATAGAATAGTAAGATGATGGTTTGCAAGTAGCAGGACCCTTGTAAGCATTCCATAATACAACTCCTATTAGGCATGAAGACTAAACAGTGAAATATATTCCAGATTTTATCCGTCCGATATGTTTGCCGACCAAAGACTTGACTGAGCCGCCGAACATCCCTGACAACTTTTTGATGTATGTCGCCGGTTGGGGCGCAGTGACCGACACGACTACGTCCAGCAACATTAAATTGGACGTGGATTTGCCGTATGTCATCCTAGAAGTAAGTCGCATCAATCGTTTATTACCAGACATGGGTGATAGATACATAGATGTTCAAGTACATGCAAATACTTAAGACAATTTACATTAATTTATAAAATTAAAATAATAATAATAATAATAATAATTTATTAAAACGAGTAACAGGACTCACAGTGTTAGTAACAATACACTTACAAACTAAGTTAGTAACATAATCATCTACATAATGTAGATGTCAATGGAATTATACACCCAAAAGACAAAAATTAAAAAAAAATGTTAATAAGGTCAAATTAATATGTAATATTATCAAACGGAATAAAATACATAGACTGACAGAAACAGGCAGACTCTGTTATGTCTACAAATGAAATACTGTTACCTGACTATTACAAATTTAAGAAGCGTTACGTATTACATTTTTACTGGGTGTATGCAGCAGCACCGATCGTGCATTTTATCTCATCCTTTTAAAATTACTTGCTCGATAATTTTAAATTATGGTAATGTCATGCACACCTAAACCCAAGTAATACGGATCTATAATTTCGAACCTATTAGTAACAACCTCCTCATTTTCACAGCAATGCCAAAAGGTATATCAAGTACCTGGTCGCAGGTTAGAACTAGGTAATACACAATTGTGTGCCGGCGGTGTAGCAGGCAAGGACTCATGCAAAGGCGACACCGGGGGACCTCTTATGTACGAAAACGGAGGAACATACGAAGTCACAGGAATCGTCAGTTTGGGAGCAGTCCCTTGTGGCCTAGGAGGTGTTCCTGGAGTCTACACAAAAGTATACTCATATCTTGAGTGGATTAGACGCACCATTGTCCATTAGATTGTTTTTATTTCGACATGGAGTGATCTAGTTTCATTTCGAAAAAGTATTTTGTGTATAAATTCATGTTAAAGAAATACCGTTTTTATTTATCTGCGAGAACAGTGACAAGAATTAACTTTATATCTATTTGAATTACGTTATTATAAAGGTTCACAAATATTGTTGTGCAAAAGAACACCGGCGAACTCCCAAACAAATTTTTGTTGACATTTTTTTTTTGCGTCTGCTTATGAAAAATATCTAAAAGTATAGAGTTTGAATTTCTAAACAGTTTTTTCTTTGGTTATACTTTTATAGGCAGTCAGGAATTAAAGATATTTTATTTTTAAGTTTTAGAGGTTAAGACTGTATAATAGGTTATGTCCGCTATGATCTTAGCACAAACAATCGTGTTTATTTTAACATTTGTATTCTGATGCAGACATGTATTTCCTAAGTATATTAATGCATTATGTAAAGCCAATCATTTTCAGCAACTTGACTTAGATTTATATTACATGGCAACGTTAAAAGTATAGCTAATCCAAAAGCCATGAAGTCAAGCCAGAACAAAAAAACACAAAGCTATGATTATTTATTTCATCAATAATCTAGTCAATTAAGATCTAAATTATGAAGATTATTTTTCCAGACTTTGATAGGCCTTATGATTGATTTGATAAAACTTAGTAAATTATTTCGTTGGTATCTATTACGGTGACATACGTAGACGCTTAATAATTTCATCAACAATTCCCTCGCCGGTGTTCTTTGTGAAGTTCATTTCTTTACGTATATTTTGTCTGTATTTCTTTTGTTAGATACTTGTGCAATTGGACATTTAGCTTCTTTTTTATCGATTCAGCAAATACTGTACTGTTGTGCTGGCGTCTGTATGTTGATTAAACATACAGACGCCAGCACATCAAGTTACCACAATATGTCAAATTTCCCCAATTGAATATGAACCTTATTCTGTTTAACATAAAGTTGAAAAACGATCAAAGAAATTTGAGACATTGGGGTAACCTGACGTGCTGGCGTCTGTACATTTGTTCCAATATTGTTTTATTATACTGCGTGCTTTGTTCTCGATATATTAACCATGCAGCTATCTCGATTCACTCGGCAACTGACGCAATTTTCAGAGCTAATACTAAACGTAAGTATTAGTATATGTTATCTGTGTCCTCACGCGAACTGTCTTTCTTTTCGTTAGCGCGGCAATTACCCTCTAAACTACCCTTAAAATAGGGGGTTATGTTGTTATGAAAACATTCGCGATCGATGTTTCTGGCAAATTGCTAGTTTCAGTATAAATAACTTATCCCAACACAGCGCAATTGTCGATAAATAAATAAATAAAAACTAAAAGCTCTTGTAAGTCTGGATCTAACAGAGTTCCTAGGTTTAATTATCGAAATTCTAATAACCAATACGTCTCATTAAATAAAACGTCATGTCATTAAAATTCTGATTCAAAATTGACAACCCTGGCTAAAACAATTAATTTAGAATAACTTCTTTAGGTAGGTACTTCACGCAATTAGGATGTATTATTTTTGTTTTATGTAGGGAATATGAAGGGCATAATTTCAGTATATATAACTTATCCTATTATGATGGAGTTACCGAAAAGAAAATAAAAACTAAAAACTTAAAACTTCGAATAAGTCTGAATCTAACAAAGTTACGAGGTTTATTTGTAGGTACACTAAAATATGCAGCATAAAAAACGCCGTCGATATTTCTACGGTCATAATTGCGTACCTTATTCAGTTTCATGAAATGTTTTTTTTTACTAAATACCCGGTTGAAAAAAAGACGATGTTAAAAAAAAACTATCTCAAAAATAAAACATATCAAACAAAAAAAGCAATGTCCGAAAAATCGTCTTCATAAAACACTAACTTCATTACAATTAGTAAAATTTTATAAAGACTTACGTACTTAAGTCGAAAAGTGTTTGCCCTTGCTGCGCTTCATGCAGAGTTATATTAAATAGTTTAATTTTGGAGATTTGATAGTAAAATTTCACTTGACATTATTGTCACTAAGTATAGATTTCGTGATTTGGTGACTGATTGCTAATTCGGTTTATTTAAAAGAAATCTTTAAGATGGTTATAAATAAAAACGTTGGTAAGAAAAAAAAAGAGATTAGGTACGTTAATCGAGGTTCTAAATATCTTCCCTGGTTAATATATCGAGAACAAAGCACTTCGTAAAATAATGATCGAACTTCACATAGATAAGTTCGTTTGATCATCTATTATAATCTATTTCCACAGCAACTGTAACCAATATAACAATTTATTTTAGGGTATGATGTGGATTTCATTTAGTTGTATTATTTCATTTTTTTTTAAATTACAGTGGCAAAGATAAAAACCCAAAAGAAGCAGGGATAAACAATACATAAACACGTTCTTCGTTTCACTTTTATTCCTCTAAAATTAAAATAAAACAATTTGAATTAAAATTGTTTTCACTTATCTGAAATAAAAAGTTCTATAAAATGTCCAAATGCTCATTTATTTTCCCACAGCCTCTTTTTTCTAATGCTTATTATAAATGAAGTATAGTACCTACCTGCGTAAGTCAATAAAAAAAATATTAAGACTATTTAAAAAATAAATAGTTTAGGTTTGACATAACATGGTGTAAGCTAGTAGTGCTACTTATTAACAAATGATTGTATAATTACTATCCCTCATGTTGAATTTATTTCTTCTATTTTATATGTGTGGAAATAAAATGTTCTGATTCTTTCTTTCCCTATTTAATTGTTTTTCCAATATAGCTCTACAGGCTGGTTGCGATGTTTTTTGTTAGTTTCCAAATTGGACTGCTGTAGTGATAAAATACTAATGAATGGGTAATGACTAATGATAATAATTACTTATTTATGTACCAAAATACATAATTATGTGAAAAAACAAACATTTTTACACGTCAAACAAGCAAAATATTTTAAATAAGATCCGATCAGTTTCCCCTGTTTAACTACACTGAAGAAACAGTCCCTACAAATAGCAGACAGGTCAGAGTGCCTAGTGCGAGTTCATTTTACGTTAACGCGATCGACACGTTCATGACGTTCGGCGCTCCGATTGGCCCGCTCTAAGCTACGAGACGAGTTACCAATCAGAGAGCCAAACGCGGTGAACGTTTTGATCGCGTTAGCGTAAAAACAACTCGCACTTAGGGCACAGATCTTATCATATTTGCCTGCTATTACAGAAGTGAGAAAAAATAAAGAAAGATATTCGCATAGACAGATGGTCTGGTCAGTCAACGACCACAATATATTATTATGTATAAACCTACTTGAACGTCAGTAAACACTCATAGAGGAAAGGCCACTCTAAGAAACAGTATGAAGTCTCATCGATTACAGTTAATGCCAAAGTTCATCGTCATTACCGAGAAGGCATAGAAATAAAGGTGAGTATCGTTTGGAAGATCGTGACGACTATACGACTGTTCGTAGTTCTTCGCTGGTAAAAAAATGCGCATTCGTCCGTTTAATAACAGTTGAGCTGACCACGGACCAACACGGTCGAGTTAGAAGTGTTTGTGTATAACGTTGTGATGATCACAATATAAATTAAACATGAAGTTAATATTTAACATGTTTTTTGCCGCGTGCGCCTGCTTCGTCAATGGCCGTGAGTTGTTTTTTTTTTGTAACGAGACTACACAAACGATTTTTTTAAAAGAATACAAGGATAAAAGAATATTTATTAACCGACTTACAAAGAAGGAGGAGGTTCTGAATTCGGGCAAATACATATATTTTTTATGTAGTGTTACCTTAGAACTGCGTCATTAAGTATTATGAAACGACAGAAAGTTTGGGTGGGTTTTTATCGGAATCTGTTTAGTGGTGTTTTGTTAATATATAAACGAAAAACTAAAAATTTTAAAAACTTTTTTACAAAAAATACAACCGACTTCAAAAAACACTAACCGGTGTAAAATAACTCTAAATTCGGAAGTCGGTGGCAAATCATGAATGAGACAAAACCACCAAAGCCACAGACTTCCCAATTTAGAGTTATTTTACACCTTTTTCACAAAAAAACACAACTGACTTTAGTCGGTGGCCAATAATTGAATGCAACAAAACCAAAACTAGAGTTATTTTATGCCAGGTGTTTTTATAAAGTCTGTTGTATTATTGTAAATAATGCGTGTGCGCAAATACAGTTCGATTTGACATGGCAGGCTTCGAAGATATCAAAGTCATCATCCTACCGACAACCAGTTCTAAGGTATATATATAGGTACCTACCTTATGAAAGATGTCTACACTATAATATTGTAAAATAAAGAGGACAATTTTGTTGTTTTAACCCCCGACGCAAAAAGAGGGGTGTTATAAGTTTGACCGCTGTGTGTGTGTCTGTCTGTCTGTCTGTGGCACCGTAGCGCCTAAACGGATGAACCGATTTAGATGCGGTTTTTTTTATTTGAAAGCAGGGTTTCTTGCAATGTTTCTTACACATGGTTCATCAAAATCGGTTCAGCCGTTTCAAGGTTATCAGCTCTTTTGTGTTACCTGCTTTTGCTATTTTAGAGGTCTATAGGTATTAACTTTACTTACAAACATATTTGTGGCTCAAAATTTAAAACACTCATGTGTGTTATATTAATAAGAAAGATTATGGTATATTTGGTCTGATGCAGCCAGGTTTTCTAGCAGACTAATACACTCTTGGGAAAATAATAGCAGATATGTCGTGTTTGGAATCATGTTAACCAGCATTTGATTCTACACACAATGCACTGATGGCAACAGGATGAGCTGATGCTGCAGCCAGGCTATCCAGCACACCAGTAGGTAGACTCTTGACAAAATATTAGCAGATATGTCGTGTTTGGATTCGTTTTAAACAACATTTGACTCTACATACAATGCACTGGAAAAAATCTCATAACTGTAAATTCTATAAAACAAAATTAATGCGTTTAAAAATTTTAAAATAACAATTATATTAAATATTTAAAAGCCCCCCACCGCAAAAAAAAACATTTAAAAAGTTAAAAATAATACTTTCCTTTCCTATCGTTGAGCCATGAAATTTTACGTAACGTCGGGGTACCGCTAAAATAAGTACCTACATACGAGTAGGTACTAGGAACATTCCTTGCTTAAGTGATACCCTGACGTGAAGTAAAATTTCATAGCTCAATGATAGGAAGGGAAAGTATTATTATTAACTTTTTAAATGTTTTTTTTGCGGTGGGGGTTTTTTAAATATTTAATTTAATTTTTATTTTGTGTGTAGGTATGTTTGTAATGATTAAACTCGTGCCGATTTCAAATATTCTTTCACCATTAGAAAGCTAAATTCACCCTGAGTAACAAAGGCTACTTTTTAGAACGAAGTTCCTTATCGCGCGTTACGAAAGGGGTCTAGACGGAAAAAAATCTTACGAAAAGTTGTAACGACACTTTTTGCTGTAGTTGTGTTTGTTGTGTGTGTGCCAGTTGTCGAGGGAGCCTCTGTTACTGAGTAACAGAGGCTACTTTTTTATCCACGTATTCCTACGGGAACGGGAACCACGCGGGTGAAACTGCGTGATGTCTACTTCTGTAAATAACTAATCAGGAAATTGAAGTACGGTCGTGAACTATTTACTTTTATAAGCTTGTTCCTGTATAATACAAGCTGTTGGTTGACGGTAGGTATGGGGTGTTGTAGGAAAGGCAATTCTGTATCAAATCAAATCAATCAAAAGTCATTTATTAAAAAAAGGCTGGGTCAGCACTGTTTAAAAGTGAAAAATTGCATAAGATAGCCCATCAAAACGCCCACCCTTCGCCACTTCCTATAGTTCGTTCGCGTTTAGAATGCAGTGAAGTCATCAGTGCAACTGCAAGATAAAGGTGTATTCACAGTGGTGATAAATTCAAACAAATTATATTTTAAAAGATTAAGTTTAATGAACTTATAAAAATGAATTTGTAAAGATTTGATTGGTTAGGGGGCGGGGCTAGGCCGACGGATAATGATGACCCACTGCAGTCTTAACGCGAATGTACTATAGTGTTTTGGCTGCACAAGTAGCATGATCACTGTAGAAATAGATTTAGTCCACAGAAAAATCGACTAAGTGACATGTTGTATAAACATCTAGTTCTTTTGTTTTGAGCACGACAATGCCAAGAATAAAGGTAAAGGTGTCTAGCGGATAACTTTAACATCGCGATGTAGTTGTTGGTGAGACAATTAATAATAATTGTAGATGTTGGTCTTTAGTTCGTATGTGGCAAGATGGACGTCGCTATAAATATAATTGATGCAATGTAAATGTTTGCTTAATGTATCTGTAATGTATGCGTAATGTGAATGTATATGTGCACTGATTTAAGAAGAACTTTGTCTCCTAAGATACAAGAATCTTTTTTCTTAGTTCAGAGTGCCTAGTGCGAGTTTGTTTTACGTTAACGCGATCGACACGTTTATGGCGTTCGGCACTCCGATTGGCCCGCTCCAAGGTTTAAACCAATCGGAGAGCCGAACGTCATAAACGTGTCGATCGCGAGAGTTTATTTTTGTACAATAAACTTATTATTATTATTAATAAAGAGAAGTAATGTGTTGATTCTTCAGTCGACAATAGTCTCCAATATCGAGCATTATTTCTTCTATAATCGGCAGAAATATTTCTATTATCTGTCACTTTTCCGATTCTTTCGACTTAAACGTTCCTACGCTAGTCGTGCTACGTGTGCTGGGAAGATGTGGCGGAACAAACTCCCTAGCCACACGAACGACGAAACACTACGCATTCTCCAGGCACTGGACCAACTCAACAGAATCTAAGTACTGCATACATTTAATCACAGTATTATACTGCAAATATTACCCAAATTTAACATCAGCTAGTCGCTGTCCTGGGCAAAGGCGTTATATCGTACAATGAAGGCAAAATTATTAATCGCATCGCTTGATTAAGACCGGTTATAGATTTCTAACATAATACTTGAGTACATGTACCTACATAATACAAGTTTCTCACAATGTTTGCCTCTGACGTAAGAGATTTCATATTGATAAATATGAATGATATCTTACCTTTTGTATCAATAAAAATTATAAAACCCCAACGCCAAAAAGTAAAACTCACATTTGAAAAGCTATAGGTCACACTTTCCTATCGTTGAGCCACGAAATTTTATGTCGCGTCGGGGTAAGGAATCTTCCTAGTAGTTATGTAACTAATACTAGCAGTCTCCGACGTGAAAAATAATTTGACGCCGCACTACCGTCCTACAAGAGGTATTCTAAACTGAATTGTCGTTGATACGAGGTTCGTGTCACGTTATCTCAGGGTAAAGATAAGATAAAGTTTATAGTAGTGAGTCTGTGTGTGAGCGTGTATGTGTGTGTGTGTGTGTGTGTGTGTGTGTGTGTGTGTGTGTGTGTAGTATATTATGTAGTTATTTGTAGATAATCCTTTCTGTCTCGTCGTAGGATAGTGTAAGGAGCCAGTTCTTTATGATCTTTTTACACCGGTATACCTTGAGGTCTATTATGTTACAGTTCTTTGAGGCTTCGTTATATATGCGTGGATATAAATAGTTTGTGGAACGTCTGGCCATAAAAGAGTTTCCACGGGGAATATGTATCCTAAATGTGCGCTTTGTGATTAACACTGTGTAATCTGGTCAAGATTTTAGATTTTTGTGTGTTTCAAGGACAGCATTTAGAATAAAAAGCTGTCGGACGCGGAGGACCGGAAAGTCGTAGTAAAGTTGGTCGGTGGAATACATAACATGACAAGTTTCAAAGAATTAAATAAAAAGATAAAGACAAGTATCTTTCCTTGTCTTTATCCAAAAACAAATTCTTCGAAACTTGTCATATTACCCTTCAAAGGCCTACACTTAATTTTGCTTAGGCAAATATTTAGCAGATTTTTTAAAACGTAAACAGGAGGAACGCTTCCACTTTCCAAAACAAATATTGACTCATTTTCTTATTGATTACAGAGGCGAATTCGTGCACCACTCCAAGCGGTGGCAACGGCGAGTGCGTATCGATCTACAACTGTAGAGTGCTGCAAGATGTGGTCTGCAAGGCATCTCAGACGAGTCAGGACATCGAGCTGCTGAAGGGGTCCCAATGCAAATCCCAGGAGAAATTAGTTTTGGCTGTGAGTATCTGCATTGTTATTATAGGATGATTATTTGTCAGTAATGAGTTTTTATTTCTTTATTAAAACTTTATGCACTAGTAAAAAAACTGTTCAAAGGCAAACTTTATGTCTTAGGCATTTTCTACCAGTCTACCTCAAAGTGATGCAGAGACGATGACGAGAGCATGGTAGGCTCAAGAAGGTAACAAAAACTTGAAAGTAAAAAACAATATATTTTAGAATAAATACAAATTATTTATAATCCAGAGATAAGCGAAGTCAAAAGAAAAAAAAGTTATACATACATACATACATAAACTCACGCCTTTTTCCCATGGCGCTCTGTAGTTTCTGCCTAGAAACTACAGAGCGCCATATGCTACGATTCTTACATACTTCTTAAACAAAAATATATATATCAATGGAAAAACTAATCTGCTCACTCATCTTAGAGATAAGTTTGCCAACTCCTTGTGAATGTGTTCGTGTGCCTTCACTTTAAATGTGAACGAATTGGTTGCTATTCTGATGTTCAGAGGTAGCTCATTCGAAAGAAAAACTGATTGGACGAAGAAAAAAGAGTAAATTAAACCAGAACGGTGAGAAGGACATTGTAGAAGACGATTATTTTTGGAACAAAGATTCCTATCGTGTGCAGTACACAAATAGTGAAATGAGATGTCAGATATGTTGGAATGAGGGTTTGTGAAGTATAGAAAATAGGGTTGTCAAGGCCCTCAAGGCTCTGCGCTGTTGGATAGGTAGCCATTTTCAAAGAGATCTATGCATGGAAACGTGATTACAGTTGCGTAGATTGAAGACGAATCGAATGCAGTTATTAGAAATCGGTCAAGTTGATTGGCGATCTGAATTCAGGTCATAGTAACACACATCAGCATAGTCAATTATGGGAAAGATAAGGGCCTGTGCAAGCATTGCCTTTGTGTGTGGCGGAAGAAGATTTTTCAATCGATAAAGAGACCGCACGCAACGGTACGCTGACCTTTTGACTGATGGTCGCAACTTGCTTCCGCCAGCCAAGGTAATTCTCAACATGCAGACCAAGATCCTTGACGTCGGAGCTAAACGGGATAAAAGTGTTGTCAAAAAAGAGCGGCGGTACAGTAGACCCTAGAGTGATAATCTTTCTCATGTAAAAGGGGCTCCCTAAAATGATAGCCTGACACTTAGAAGGGTTAACCGCTACCCCGAAACCATCAGACCATTTCTTTATCTTGTCTAGATTTCGATTTAGATCTTCAACCGGAACGGATAGGTTGTCAACACTAGCTTGTCAGTTGAGCTGTAGATCACAGGCATAAAGATATTACGCACACTGAAGTTCAGTGGTTAAAAGATTATTTAAATTGAAAACAAAAGAGGAGATAAAATACCGCCTTGAGGGACGCCAGTTACATGATTAAACCAGCTGGAATAAGAGTCTCCGTGAACTGACTGCTGACGCCCCAGAAGATAAGAAGCAAACCACCTCAACGCGTCGTGTGAGATCATCAGATAGGAAAGGATGGATAAGGACTTCGTGAACGACGGTATTGAAAGCGTTTGAAAAGTCGATTAAAACTAAACAGGAACTTTAGCTTCTTCCATACTTCGCCTTATATCGTCATTTAAGTGGAGCCGTAACGGTGTTTTTAGTTTAAGTGTTTTTTTTATCTCTGCTAAAGATCGGAGACCTCGGAAACCAGTACAGATGGAAATACTTTTTGAGCTGTAATTTTCTTCGAAAGCCACATTTACATTAGTTTAGCAAGTGAATTTCGGGCATTATTCTCTCACAAGAAACACTGCAAAATTGTTTTGATAAAACAACCATACAATAGAATCGTTTCATAATCGTGCAATAAGTGATATCATAAAAATAAATAAATCAAACTAAAGGGGGGTCTGTTTACACACTTTTTGTTTACTAAAGAATCATTTATGATAAAAGGAACTAATGTGCCATGTAACGTTTGTCTATCTCGCCTCGATTTATAAATAATACTAGACGATTACTGTCCTCAAACTTATGTTTAAATCAAGAGTCAAACTACAATGACTACAATGACTACTAGAGCAAAATAACAACAATATGTCCCTCATATTCTAGGTGTGCTGTCCGAAACTGACTCAGCCACCAAAGCCACAAGGACACTGTTACACTCCTGAAGGGACGGTCGGACAGTGCATCAGTTTATTCTCGTGCCCTCATCTCGTGAACTTGGTGACGCCACCCGTGACTTCAGAAAACATCGCCTATCTGCAGAGTTCTAAGTGAGTATAGTTTTTGTTACCATAAATCGTTTCGTTAACGTGCTTTATTTCTTTTATGTGCTTACTTATATCTTTCTGTTGTCGCAAACAGCGGCAGCGTCTAAGTATATTGTCTAATACTTACATCGATCTAGGATAAGATTAATTTGATCGAGGTTTAGCTTTCTATGAAAGAATAGAAATAATTATAAATTGTAGTATACGAGTAATCTGTTGGTAGAGTTTTTGATTAAAAAGCATCGAAAACCCAAAATGTATCAGTCAAATTATGATTTCCAGATGTGAGGGAAATACACAGTACAGCGTATGCTGCGGTCCACCACCAGTTCGCGAGAACGTGGTACTTACTGGAAACTGTAATGCTCAAATGACCGCACACCCACCTGACCCTCGCGAGAAATGCTGTGGGATTGACGTTAGCGTCAGCAATAAACTTGTTGGTCAGTATACCATGTAGAATCCTGCACTTCGTGTAAAGGGTTTCGTTACCTTTCCTCTCTAGCTTGAGCTTGCGGAAATAGCAGTGATAATGCAAACCATAAGGTCAGATCATGAGATCAAAAACACAATTACACTAAGAGATCGCTGGATGTCCTACGTATTCAATACAATAATGCCTTTAGGATGTTGTTGCGTTGCTCCGTTTCTGCAGCGCCTCAGAAATGTTTGCTGTATCTCACACAGGTACCTTCAAACCAAATTACGCAAAAAAACGGCCTCGCTGCTATGCAGAATGCGGGTTAGTTGCAACTACATCCTGAGAGCGGTAGCCGAGAGCTATACGCCAAATATTTTTGGCACTTTGTGAGGAGGGCGATTAGGTAGGAACATTGAATTAGCTTTTCTAATTCAATGGGTAGGAAACATTATTTTCCTACCTGGTCATCCTTTGAAGTAATAATTATATTTATAGCAATGTTGCTAACACTGGAATAAAAGCTGTGTGTATTACTTACAAAATGTGGATTACAGTTGTTTGAAATAAACAAATTTTAATTTATTTTTATATAAATATGAGATACCATGAGTTCTGTACATACATACCTCCATCAATCATTATTGATGGAGGTCCTTTTGCCTGTTTCGAAATTATTCTTTATTCCACAAACGTTTTGAGAAAATTTATAATCAATTTGAATATTTCAGATAAAACCGCAACACTTATAAACAAGTACCCATGGATGGCGATGGTAGAGTATGTGAAAGAAGATGTCAGGAAGCTGCTTTGTGCAGGAGCCCTGATTAGTGGCAGATACGTCCTGACTGCAGGCCATTGCGTAGTCGGAGAAGTACTGAATGTTGGCACTCCGTAAGTTTGGACACGTGTTTATCTTTACAGTAATTTCTTGAACGAATAGCCAAAGAGTATTTAAGAGCGAGTTATTCTGGTTGTGTCGGGAGCAGTGCGTAGAGTATTGTATTGATTCCTGGCTTCACGACCGAAACAATAATTCTTTATAAAAGATTAGCCATTGAACAAGTCTTTGGTTGTGATTTGTATTTTGATATCAAGTTTAAAATATTATGTATCTTCTTTTTTAATTTATGTAAATGTGAAAACGCTGCACGCGTTCTCATATGCAAGAAAAAAACAAAAAGGCTGGCTGTAAAAGGATGTAACGTACGTAAAAGTTTACTTTGCCATCTTAAGCATATTAACGCCGATTGTAAAAATGCCATCAACCTGTCATGTCATCCAAGATGGCGTTGCTTTTAAGAAAATGCATATTCGTGATATTTATATATATTCGGAGGACTATTCATTGCTTTCATAGTTAGTATCCTAATCCGGACGAAGACAAAACAAAAACACAAAAATCATAAAAATATTGGTCCAGCCGTTCTTGAGTTATAAATCTTGCCTAACTATTAACATGACTTTGTTTTACATATTATATAGATCTCAATAAAATATGTTTGCACAGAAGCAAAGCCGAAGGGGAATCGCAGGTGTGAAATATTAGTTCTATACTAATATTATAAACAGGAAAAATTTTGTTGTTTGTTTGTCTGTTTGCATTGAATAGGCTCCTACTAGTCCTACTCTAATGAACTGATTTGAAAAATTCTTTTAACGTTGGAAAGCTACACTATTTCCGGGTGACATAGACGGTTTTTTAACCGACTTCCAAAAAGGAGGAGGTTCTATGTTCGTGTGTATGTATGTTACCTAATTTCTCCGCCATTTGTGGACCGATTCTCAAAATTCTTTTTTTATTTGAAAGAGTAGACTCCTGAGGTGGTCCCATTTTAGTTTGGTGAAGATCTGGTGCTGATCTTCGGAGATATACAATGGATAAGTGGTTATCCACTACATGCCATGGTAATAGGGTTATCCCCATTACCATGACATGTATTGTTAACAATTAACAATATAAAATAAATTCATGGCAAATGTTTGAATGGGAACAACTAAAAATGGAAAAATAAAAAACTTTTTTGCAAAAAATAAAACCGACTTAAAAAAACACTAACCGGTGTAAAATAACTCTAAATTCGGAAGTCGGTGGCCCATCATGAATAAGACAAAACCACCAAAGCCACAGACTTCCGAATTTAGAGTTATTTTACACCGGTTAGTGTTTTTTTAAGTCGGTTTTATTTTTTGCAAAAAAGTTTTTTTTTATTCCTGTAATCCCACTGTAAACATCGTTGTGGCTTTGCTCCGCGAAAAAGTGCACGTTAAGAGCGAAATATTGTGAGAAATAACTTGAACCATACTATAATCTGAAGAATAAACTCGCGGATACGTGTTTCACTAGCGTACATCTCGCAAGGTCATGATAAAATCCCAAAAACCTCAGAGGTCTGCACAAAAATATTTCTAGGTTATGTCAAATAACTAGAGCGACCATAAACAAATATAGACTTTCATCGGAAACCGTGTGTGCCAACCTTCACAAAATAATAAGATTTGACAGCTGACACCTGACAGGGTTGCCAGCTAAAAATATCTACCTATATTCGGGGAAACGCACTTTTTACAATAACAATGGATAAACAAACTGAGTTATTGTTCGAGAAACTGAAGCTGGAGCTAAAAATGCAAACATAAGCAATAAATACGAACCTAATTGAAACATTTGATGCAAAAATGAAACCTCTAATCGAAGAGATTACAAAGCTAAAAGCGGAAGTAGTTCAACTAAAATCACGAATCACGAAACTAGAGAGATCGTCAAGGCACAGTAATCTCCTCCTACATGGAATATCAGGGACAGAAACCAATCAAGCACAGCTGATTGAAACTGTAGTACCCTATCTTAATGGATTAAGCGAGAAAGCTAAAGAAAATGAGTGGGATAGATGGGAAATAAGCGACGCTTATAGATTGGGAAAGAAAACTAATAACAAAACCAGGCCAATTTTGATAACTACAACACGCGCTGTTTCCTAAGGCCATCTACGCTACTGAGGACCTACCCAAAGACGTCATTGCAGCCAACAGGGCCCTGATCCCAAAAATGAAAGTAGCGGGACTTGCAGGCAAATATGCATTAATTAAAAATGGAGCGCTGATAGTAAAAGAATTCAAGGGTAGAGAGAAAAGGAAACGAGTACCATCCTCACCCGCATCAACCCCGCCAGAGGGTATCAGTCGTATCGATGAGACATTAATAGATAAACAACCCACGAAACTCTCAAAAATAAACCCATTTCAAGACAAGAGGGACAACGAAAACCAGACAAAAAACTAGACAAGCATGCTACGGAATCAAGTCCAACAACAACTACAGCAACAGCAACGAGAAATATAAACATAAGGATAAATAAAACGAATGAAAAAGGAAGTCACGAAAAACACAACAACTACTGTATTCACAACAACCAATTCCCCAACCCGGCTGGTCCCCGTGGGGATAACGACCACTACCCTCCAACTCAAACAGAACAAACCTTACAAATAGGTACTAGTCCGGTCTATTTAGACATTCGAAGTTACATAAAGTCCCAACAAGCTGAATTTCTGTGAAGTTGTTCAAAACATAATTATAAACAATGTCTAGAAGTTCCCATCAGTCCCCTGTAGGAAAAAAAATTATTCAAGGTCAAAGGTCAAAAAAATGAGTTTTTCGCGATTTTCAGCAAAACGGTAAGTTTTATCATAAAAGTACTTCAGACAAAAATTGTAGATCATAAAATTATCTATGAAAAAAGTATCAATACTTTTTTTCTTACGAGCCACCGTTTCTGAGATATAACGATTCAAAAAGTTATAAAAGTCGTTATCGTCATAATATGCACACGTTTCCACGCCACTTATGAGGTAGTGTACTTAGCGCGTTTTTTTTATCGTGGTTTCCCCAGTAGGCCTACTCCACGGGTCAGTTGTGATCCTGTTTAATGTAAAACTATTGCAAAATAACGGAAATTTTCAAAGATTGGCAAAGATAAAAGTGATGTAAATGAAAAAAAAAGTGTTGAAGTTTATTCGTCTTATTCGTAAGTTTCAAATTCTTGTTCTTCTTCTTGATCTTCTTCTTGTTCTTCTTCTCCTGCTTCTTCTTCATTTTTATTTTGGATGCAAGTAAATTGCGTCAATAGCGATGTATCGCATGATACTTCGTCGAAGTCAAACGAATCCTTCATTGTTTGTGATTCAATATTAGAGCATGACCGGCCTTGACAATTTTTGCATGCCAAAGAACAAGACTGTCCGACTTTCAGCAGTCAGACTGTCTTTTCCGACTTTTAGCAGGTATAAGACCCTAGCCACGCACACAATAGAACAAGAGACAGATGTCTCGAAGTTACACTGGCTTAAAGATTAAGGGACTGGTTTTAATTTAACTTATATTCTTGTAGTTAAAACTTATGTATATTTTATTTTGTAAGTATAAGTTACAATGACCGATAGAAAAATATTTAAACATTTAATATATAATACATATATGTATGTATACATACATATATATATTATATAAAATATTACAACTCTAGATGTATATACGTGGCGTACTCATGCATATTATTATGACGATAACAACTTTTATAAATTTTTTGAATCGTTATATATCTCAGAAACGGTGGCTCGTAAGAAAAAAAGTATTGATACATTTTTTATAGATAATTTTATGATCTACAATTTTTGTCTGAGGTACTTTTATGATAAAACTTACCGTTTTGCTGAAAATCGCGAAAAACTCATTTTTTTGACCTTTGACCTTGAATTAAATTTTTTCCTTACAAGGGAATGATGGGGAACTTCTAAACATTGTTTATAATTATATTTTGAACAATTTCACTGAAATTCAGCTTGTTGGGACTTTATGTAACTTCACTCTCATTTTTTGGTCTAAATAGACCGGACTATACGTGCAACGTGCGATCACTTGCATCAACTGAAAAGCAAATCGAGCTAACACACGCTTTGGAAAATATTAATGGGATGTCTTAGGATTGACAGAAGTTAGACGAACGGGTTCCAAAATAGAAGAATATCCAGAATACATCTTCTGCTACTTCGGAAAATCAGTAGGCCTCAATGGGGTTGGTTTCCTAATCAAGGAATGGCTAAAATCAAATATCCTAACCTTCACAGGAATCACGGAACGGGTAGCCATATTAAAACTCAATCTCAATGGGAAAGTTATATCGGTAATCCAATGTTACGCTCCATCCTCAGACTCAGATGAAGAAGAAATAGAAAAATTCTACAACAATAAGTATCAAAACAGCCTTAGAGATGAGCGAAGGAACAATACTCGTCATGGGCGACTTTAACGCCACCACGAAAGCCTAGTAATGGGAAGTTACGAATACGGATCTAACAATGATAGAGGCGAAAAATTAGTACAATTTGCTCATGAGCAAAGACTGTCAATAATGAACACATACTTCAAGAAAAAACTCTCCCAAACACGCACTTCAGAAGAAATGGAGATGGGTAGGGCACCTAGCCAGATATACAGAAAGAAGATGGACAATTGAAACCACAAAATGGAAAGGCCCCATAGAAAGAGAAAAGTTGGAAGACCAAAAATGAGATGGGAAGATGATATCAAAGAAATAGCGGAAAAAAAGGGGATTGAAATTGAAAAAGGCAAGAAAAGATGGAAAGAATTGGAGGAGGCCTTTACACGAAAAAGGGACTATACAAAAAAGAAGAAACTAGTACAACTAACTTATTAATAAGGATAGATACTAATAAAACTAACAAATAAGTTTATAAGATATGAAATAAGTTTTTATTATGTATAGGTTTAAGGCTTAAATAAATAAATAAAATCCCACGGGAACGGGAACTACGCGGGTGAAACCGAGTGACAGTTGCTAGATGAATAACACAAGTTATAACACGACGATTAACGCCATCTATCGGAATGTGTGCATAATACTACGCCACGCGAGTTAATCAAATCACGATCAAATATCGGTAAACAATGACATATCAACAGTATCTGCAGATTACTAGCGACATCTACTGTATGACATGTGAAGTGTCAACGAGTTACCACTACATACAAGCATAAGATGTTGAAGATAAACACTAAGCTGTCAAACCGCCTACATAAACCGGCACCACGAAGGAACTAAGACACTCGCTACTTAGCAAGCACAGTGGTCGATAGCCCCGCAGTCACTACTGTTGTCTTAAGCTTGACCTAAGCGGATGCCCCGTAGCCCTCAGGAACAGCCGAGCTAGGAGGTTTAGGGATAGGATAGCCCCGCAGTCCATCCCTAAGACCACGAATAGGGTCCACGTCTTTCCAACATTGTTTGCTAAAATCTGTCAAGTGTTTGAAGTAAAGTTAATAAATCCTATCTGTCATTCAACGCTAGTTTCATTACACCGCCACCATTATAAAGTTGATTAAGATGACGACGATATATAAAAGTGATAAAGCAGGGAGGTCACCACCCTCAGCATTGAGGAGTCCGACGCAAATAGGAAAATGACGACAGGAATAAGCGGAATATTTCCTGTTCCTGACATGAACTTAAGGCTTATGTTTTCAGTGAGAGAGTACGTCTGGGAGAATACGACACTCAACACGACGGCCCGGACTGTGTGTCTGTGGGAGCTAGTCGTGAGCGCTGCACTGAAGGAATTACGTCGATTCTTATTGAGACGACCATTCCCCATCCACAGTACAAACCTGAAAGTAAGCGGAGGAGGAACGACATCGCAATGATAAGACTTAAGGAGATGGCTCCGTATACAGGTTGGTGTTAAATTTGGTTTCGGGGAAATATTTAATTCACATTGACTACGTCGTTGCTTTAGTGGTCGCCCGCCGGTCCGGTCCCGGGTTCGTTATTCAGTTTTTCCATATGGAATTTTTCAGTATAAGCCTCCGGTCTGGATTTTTGCCCGATTGATGGCTCGCTCTCTATTCAATGGGGCATAAAAACAACTGGCAAAATGTGGCTGTACTACTGGTACGCCTCTCCCTAACCTCTCGGGGATAACAGGCGTGATTGACAATCAGTCTAACTAAGGAGTATCGTCTTACCAAGTTACTGGATTGAAGGTCAGGTAATAGACTGGTATGCAGCTTTAGACTGGAGTCCGTGTCTACACAGTATGACAGTTGTCTAGAGCTGGGCTGTTCTATACCTCCCCTAAAATAATGCGTATTGAGCCCATTGTGTTATGGGCCTATAATGAGAAAAACTTTGGTATTACAATCCATTATAAAAACTATTTTACAGGGTCGTCGTGTTGACATTAACGTCTGGAAGCCGCCCACAACATAGTTATAAATAGAATAATTAGGTATTCTCCCATCTGCCGATAAATCTCCAGGAGATTTCTGTTAATTACCTTTTTGTTGTGTCGGCCATTGACCACGATTGAAGGGAATAAAAGAATAATAATAAGAATTGATTATTTCTCACCACAAGCCAAAACATACAAACAAAATTTACACACGAGAAAAAGCTAACAAGTTTTGGTTGTGGATCGCTGGGCCTGTGGTAGGTAGTCCCGGTCATAGATTAACACATTTGATAGCTTACATCTGATATCACAGCAAATAGCAGTTTCAAGCCATTACTGAGTTAATAACAGATTTCATTCATTTTAGAATTATAGTCTCCTCCTTCTTCTTCTTATCGTGTGGTTAGTAACTAACCTGGTGTCAGAGTTTTAATGCCGCCCATGGGCCTCTGACTTGGCATCACAAGCCGTCGAGAAATATAGTGAGATAAAATATAGATATAGTAAAGTGGTGTGATATAGTGGTAGAATTATAGTGAGATTAAATTTAATTAAATTTGAAAAGAGTTAAAATAATAATAATAATAAAAAATAATAAAATAGTTAAAAGTACCTATATTTGGGAGGTTTTTATGAGTGTTATGTTTGTGAAGGTGTTGTCTGTGATGATGTGTGTGTGTGACAGTGTATATTTGTTGTGGTGTGTGTTAGTGCATGAAATAACTAGACTAATACGTCAAAGAGAGCGTGAGAGAGATGGTGGGTTGCTAGTTTCAGGACCCTTGTAAGCATTCCATAATACAACTCCTATTAGGCATGAAGACTAAACAGTGAAATATATTCCAGATTTCATCCGTCCGATATGTTTGCCAACCAGAGACTTGACTGAGCCGCCGAACATCCCTGACAACTTTTTGATGTATGTCGCCGGTTGGGGGGCAGTGAGCGACACGACATCCTCCAGCAACGTTAAACTGGATGTGGATTTGCCATATGTCATTCGAGAAGTAAGTCGCATCAATCGTTTAATACTTTGCAAACATAGTAACTACATGTTCTAGTATAATTAGGTTCTCCGAATTTTGCCGTCACATGGGCATGCCAATACTAGGACAATTTACAAAAAAAATAAAATAATGGACATATCCATGGAATTATTAACAACAAATTTAATAAAAAAATGTTAAAAAGGTCAAAGTAATATAGAATATTATCGAACGGAATAAAATACTCAGACTGACACAAACAGGCAGACTCTGTTATGACAAATGAAATACAGTTACCTGACTATTGTAATTTTTATCCCCCGACGCATTAAGAGGTGTGATAAGTGTGACCGCTGGGTGTGTGTGTTTGTCTGTGGCACCGTAGCGCTTAAACGGGTGAAACGATTTAGATACGGTATTTTCTTGCGATGGTTCTTAGACATATCAATATCAAGATTTATCAAAATCGGTTTGGCCGTTTTACTGTTATCAGCTCTTTTGCATAAGCTGCCGTTGCAATTTTAGTCGTCTATGGGTTTTAACTTACAAACATGTGTGATAAAACATTTAATAAAAACCAAGTTTAAAAATATTGAAACTTAAAGTAACAGAAATTAGAAAAAACATAATTCTAATTAAAAATTTAAATGTGAGCTTTACTTTTTGGTGTTAGGGTTTTTTTTACTGGGTGTATGAAGCATCATCGATCGTACATTTAATTAAATCGTCTAAGGGCGTTATAAGTTTGACCGCTATGTGTGTGTGTCTGTCTGTCTGTCTGTCTGTGGCACCGTAGCGCTTACACGGGTGAACCGATTTAGATGCGGTTTTTTTTTATATTTGAAAGTAGGGTTTTTTGCGACGGTTCTTAGACATGATTCACCAAAATCGGTTCAGCCATTTCAAGGTTATCAGCTCTTTTGTGTTAGCTACCGATGCGATTTTAGATGTCTATGGGTATTAACTTTACTTACAAACATATTTGTGGCTTGAAATTTCAAAGAACTATGTGTGTAATATTAATAAGTAAAATTTTGATATATTTGGTCTGATGCAGCCAGGATATCTAGCACACTAATACACTCTTGGGAAAATAAGAGCAGATATGTCGTGTTTGGATTCATTTTAACCAGCATTTAATTCTGCACACAATGCCCTGATCGCAACAGGATGAGCTGGTGCTGCAGCCAGGCTATCCAGCACACCAGTAGGTAGACTCTTGACAAAATTATAGCAGAAATGTCGTGTTTGGATTCATTTCAACCAGCATTTGATTCTAAACACAATGCACTGATGGCAACAGGATAAGCTGATGCTGCAGCCAGGCTATCCAGTACAGTTTTTAACTTTTTCAATGTTATACCTTTTTGCGGAGGGGGTTTTTAAAATTTTTAATTATTTTTTTACATTACTTGCTCGATAATTTTAAACTATAGGTACCTATGTCATGCATATCTAAAGTCAAGTTATCTGGATCGATAATTTCGAACCTGTCAGTACGAGTAACAAGATGCTCATTTTCACAGCAATGCCAAACGGTCTACGAAGTACCTGGTCGACAGATCAGACTAGGAAATACTCAATTGTGTGCCGGCGGTGTAACAGGCAAGGACACATGCAAAGGCGACTCCGGGGGACCTCTCATGTACGAAAACGAAAGAGTATACGAAGTCACAGGAATCGTCAGTTTTGGACCAACCTCTTGTGGCTTGGAAGATGTTCCTGGAGTCTACACCAAAGTATACTCATATCTTGAGTGGATTAGACGCACCATTGTCCATTAATTCAATTTCGACATTGAGTGATCTAATTTGATTTCGAATAAGATTTTTGTCCATAAGTTCATGTTAAAGCAGAACGGTTTTTAATTATTTACGAGTACAATGACGAGAATTAAGTTTAGATCAATTTGAATTAGGTTATTATAAAGGTTCACGAATATTGTTGTGCAAAAATTGTGAAGTTCATTTACTTACTAAGTGTACCTATTCGTCTATATTTCTAGCGTTAGATAATTATTTTTTATGTTTCCAACAAACACACATAAATGTAGATTAAAAGTGCATTTGTTTAATTAACTTTTATATTATAAGTCTTAGCTGTAATACCCACTTCTTTAAGCGTCAGGACCAGTCGTTTTTTTTTATCAATACTTATAATTACTGTTTTCAAAACTTGACTTAGACGTCTTTGAAATTTCACCAACTAACTTAAAAGACGAATGTATTCTCTGACCAATCGTTTGTAAAATATGTAGTTCGATAACTAATCAACCCTACTCTGTTTTTACAACACAAGTAATGTAAAGATCTCTAAGCCGCTTAGCTGGTTCAAATAAGATTAATGCATAAGCTGGTTCAAATAAGTTTATAACATGAGATTATTAAGATTATATTTAAATAAATATTTATTTTGTCATGGTCAATAATGTTTGTTATCAGTTAAAGTCGCAAATCATCATCACCTCTCTAGCCTTTTCCCAACTATGTTGGGGTCAGCTTCCAGTTTAACCAGATGCAGCTGAATATCGGTGTTTTCCTTAGAGTGACTGCTTGTTGGACCTCCAAAACCCAGTGGCTGGGTAACACGATACCCCTTGGATAAACTGGATGTCAGATTGTCGGGCTTCGGACTATCTGTAACGATTGTCATAGATCTTACAAAAGACAGCCGGGACCAACGGCTCAACATGCTTTCCGAGGCAACCTCGTCAAGAGTAACTTAACCTAAAAAGCGTGAGAATAAGCCAAAGTATAAACTTTAAAGTCTCAAATGCTGTAACTTTTAATAGTTCGTGAGCGTAACGTAACTACAATATTAATTTACAGGTCTTCTCTGAGCAATGTGATATGCCAGAATAATCTTCTGATACTTACGTACGTAAAGTTTCCATGTCACAGTATTGGTTACCACCGACCGGCTTGACCGATCCTTATAAAAAATTGTGTGTATATTCAGTAGGTATAAATTTTAAATTTAAAAAATAGGACGTAAATTGAATGTATAAAAACTAAATAAAACTAATAAATTGCCACAAACTGCCTACTCATCTTTTCTCCTTCACTATCAAGTCCACCCAAAGGTTGTCTGTCAGAGATCGCTTTTAGCGATAAGGCCGCCCATTGTAACACCCCCTATGTAGGCCTTAAAGTTATAATTTGTACATTTTTATGGTGTACATTAAGAGTATTCTATTATATTCAAAAGGCTGGCTTATTCATTCGCCAAAGAATTAGCATTGCCATCCAACGTGGCACTGCTGCCAGTCTTCTGGGCACGTTTCCTGATGACAGCGATGGGGAGTAGTACTTTGACGCCTGAGTGTTCCGATTTTGTTTTTTCTAGAAGGGGGTATTTGTATTTTTTTTACTATTTAATTTGAAGTTAGTTTAAGTGTAGATACATATTTCATTTATTTTAATTAGTTTTATTGTATTTTAGATTCTATTCTATTCTAAATTAAGGCGGGGCTAAGTTTGATGGGGCAGCTAAGCGATAGCGGTATAAGCTTCAGCAATCATAACGAATGACTCACAAAATATAAGACTGCCTTTTATATTAATTAACTAACATTAGGTACAACCTGAACATGTTACAGCCACGAAAGATAACAATTATAAGGAATAATTACGAATAATAAAGTTAACTGATGAATCAGACGAAAAGGAAAATTAACTAAATGTTCGCCACATGAACAGTAATTCTCTGTAGTTTTCCTTTCTAAGTAAAGATTAATGTCATTAAGGAAAATATGCAAAAATGCACATTATAAATTCTGATTACAAGTAAGGATTTAAATTCAAATTCAAAATCATATCATTTGTTTCAATTAGACCCATAAAAGGGACTTTTGAACGTCAGTCAGACTTACAAATTAAATATATTAAGAGAATGATTCTTGTTGCACATTCCAAAAGGTAGTTTCGTATGGAGAAGAATGTGCAAGAAACTCCATTATATACTTACTCTTTAACCGACTTTCAAAAAAGGAGGAGGTTCTATGTTCGTGTGTATATATTTTTTTTTTTTTTTTTATGTATGTTACCTGATTTCTCCGCCATTTGTGGACCGATTCTCAAAATTCTTTTTTTATTTGAAAGAGTATACTCCTGAGGTGGTCCCATTTTAATTTGGTGAAGATTTGGTGCTGATCTTCGGAGATATACATCGGAACTCTTCAAAAATAAACAGCAAATCGGTCGTGATTGCTGGAATCGCTTGGATGTTTATTGTTTATACAACATAATGACGTATCATCACGCCTGTATGCTCTGAGGGGTACGCAGTTGGGTACAATATACTTAGATTTCGTCAGTTAGGTATGTTAATTTTAATTTATTAGGGATTAGTGGAAAACCCTATTATGATGACATGTATTGTTAACAATTAACAATATAAAATAAATTCATGGCAAATATTTTTATGGTAACAACTAAAAATGGAAAAATAAAAAACTTTTTTGCAAAAAATAAAACCGACTTTAAAAAAACACTAAACGGTGTAAAATAACTCTAAATTCGGAAGTCGGTGGCCCATTATGAGTAAGACAAACCCACCAAAGCCACAGACCTCCGAATTTAGAGTTATTTTACACCGTTTAGTGTTTTTTTAAAGTCGGTTTTATTTTTTGCAAAAAAGTTTTTTAAAAATAGATTTAACAATATTTTGTACACATAATCAGATTATATGTGACTGACTGAGATAAGCACTCGTTATATACAGGTTGGAAGCGACATCCGGACACCATGACTACAGGGCAAGATCATTGACTCACCCCCCCCCCCCCCCCGCATTAAAGAAATCAAGATTGAAGTCAGTACAGAAGTCATTTATTCTTTTGATAAAATTAACTTAGTTCAACATTTAAGGACTCTCTCGTTGGTTTAGCGGTCCCATCACTACTGCTGTGCATGAGGTCCTGTGTTAAATTCCCAGGTCGGGGAATCAGGTTTACCCTTTATTACATAGTACTTAAACATGACTGGTACATTGTCCAACCCTTGAAAATGATATAACGTGATGTGATACTTGTTAATTGATTTAGACCAAAATAATTAGTATGATAAGTACCATCATAATGTGAATCATTACTGTTTTTCATTAAATTAATGACTTCTTTAATTGCTAAATTATGTGTAACAGTATATTATGTGACACCCGGAACTGTTGTGTGAGTCACTATCTCGTAGAAAAGCAGATGTATGCAACGGAATATGACCTGGACGTAGCCTGAACGAGGTAACAATTTCACTTCTATGAAGGTTTATCGAAGCAATATCCTTGTATGATAAAAACAAAATAACTAATAGCTTTTTACTTTGCCGGTGCAGAGAAAGTCCTCTTTTTTACATAGAGAAGACACCAGCATTCAGCGTCACGCTTACTCAGGGTGGGTTTAAAAATTCAGACTTGAATTTTTGACTGGCCACGTCTGTCATATGCCTAATGACATGAGCAATGGGCCAAAGTATACACCACGTGGAGCCCTTTTTATTTTTTTTGAGGGGTGGTAAATCCTCATGGATGTCCCCCGCCCGGGGAGGCGGAGGGGTCTGTCAGACTCTTACTGACTAAAAACCACCCGGTGTTGCTTCTCACACCTGCGCCGGGGGTCACGGGAACAGAAGATACTTCCGCGAACCACGTGGAGCCCTGTCACAACTAGAAGACATCGCGGCAGACCCAGAAGAAGCTGGCGGGACGATCTGGACAAATTAAACAACCAGTGACCCACTTTAGCCCTGGACCAGAAAAACTGGAAGTAATGGAAAGAGGTCTTTGCCCAGGAGTGGGATGATATAGGCTAACAGTATCAGTATAGATTTAAGTCCATGTTTCCTTTAACGATGTCAGTAATAAACTTAAAAATTACCTACATATGAAATTGAGAAAGTGACATTGGTGCTCGCTCAGTTTTGCACCTGTGCATGAGAGGCGACTGACTACCTACCATAAACGCAATTTCATCATTCATCTGCCTCAAGCTACCTTGTCTCAAGTACGTTGGGGTCGGTTTCCAGTCTAATAGGACGCAACTGGATACCGGTATTTTGTGTGGAGGGACTGCCTATCTGACCTCAACAATCGAGCTACTGAGTTACTGAATCAGCGTCAGGCAGCATCTGCCTGGCATTACAGCTGGAATGAACCTTTTGGCGCAGCCGTTTGACATGCCATTTTTGTGTCTCTTTATTTTTGTGTTATTATGTTTTTACTGAGCGTGTATCTAGCTGTTGCCAATAAATGCATTTTCTTTCTTTCTTTCTTACATGTTACATTTTGGTCAGACTTCCGAGCGCGACTATCTTTTAAAACTTTTAAAGATCTTCGTATGATAGCCGGAAACAACAGTTTGACATGCTTCCCGAAAGGGGTATCGAAGTTGAATGAAAGGTTACCTATCTGCGGAACGACCTCGGCAGGCGTAGTTGTTTAACCTTCGATCGACCTGTGTGGCTGCTAATATATAGCCACGAGCCCTTTGAACTTTGTTACTTACACGGGAGAAATATCATTGTAGGTAGGTAGTAACTATAGACAGTAAACGGCAACGAACCACATAATAAAGCTACTAGAACGTAAATAAACACTAATATAGGCATGGGCTATTCCAAGAAACGATATGAAGTCACAGCTATACCAGTTTAACGCACAAGTTCATCATCATTACCGTTTAAGCACAAGCAATTTGATAATGTGGCAACAAGGAAATAGAGGTGAGTATCGCTTGTAGGTTTGTTGCGACTCGATGACCATGCGTGATTGTCAGCCGGTAAAACATATTGGGCATTCGTTTGTCCGATCACAGTTGAGCTGACCACGGACCGGCACGGACGAGTTTAGTGTTTGTGTATAATGCTGTGATGATCTCAATTTAAATTTAAAATGAATTTAATATTTTTTGCTGTTTTCGCCGCGTGCGCTTGCTTCGTAAATGGACGTGAGTTGTTGTTTTTTTTTTTTAATTAAGTTACAAGTCTACACATACGGTTTTCTTTAAGGAAAACTGTGATAAAAACGTTTTTATGTAAATACGGCTTTGTGTATGCGAATACAATTTTCGCTGTTCGAAGCTATGTTGAATAAATTCTGGCTTTTAAAGATTTTAGAGTCATCATCCTACCGCCTATTACTTAGTTTCAAAAAATTGACTTTGTTAACGCACCATTTGTTTTCAATAGTTTAAGTCATGCATTAGGAATATTTGAGCATTATGGTAAAATAAAAACTAATAGCCCGACAGGGCCCACAATGATCCAAAACTAATGCATATTATTATATCCTTATGTACAGACGCCAGCACATCAAGTTACCCCAATGTGTCAAATTTCTTTGATCGTCTTTCAACGTTATGTCAAACAGAATAAGGTTCATATTCAATTGGGAAAATTTGACACATTGGGGTAACTTGATGTGCTGGCGTCTGTACCTAAGGTCACATTGTGGAATGTAATAAATATATTGAGTATTGAGTATGGTTTGGTCATAGTGTTATTCGGTCACAGGTAAAAAAATTCCATACTTACATTTGGTCATCTACGTGCGGTTCACGATATCATTTAACGAATGATGAATTTACGATTTTAAATACTTAGTATAAGTTAAGTGAATTTTTTGGGGAAAATTATTTGATGTTTTTAGCGGGATTTATTATTTATTTTTATAGAATTTCACAATCCTAACCTCCAACTAGATGATACTATCTAGATACTCAAAAATAGAAGTTAATTTTACTAGACTAAGCGAGACTTGACGCGAAACGATGCCTCATGAATCTGAAAAAAAAAAAATAACTTTCCATATTTGTAAAAGATCTATTCATAGCCAAATTAAAATTGTGACCAATTTAAAACAACTCAACTAATTGTATTTTAACAGGTTGAGGTAGTGTTAATGGTCCAATGAATTAACTAATTGAAGCATCTTATTTAACAATTAAGATATTGTTAGTTTTCCTTAAGAATATAATGTTATCGTGGAACAAATTACCCTACCTACCTACATAATGTAATGTTATGAAACATTTTACATATCCAACTGCTTTAAAAACATTATTACTGTTTTGCTTTTTCTATTATATCTATATGACTAAACTTCATAAGTAGCTTTTAAATGGTATATGGTACAGGTTTTATTCAAATTGCAGGATGACTTTTATAAGCACATGCTTTACCCCATCCTAATTCTTGAAATAGATTTAACAAAAGTTTATTTTAAGTAGGTAGGTACTGTACGAACCTATTTAAAATTTTAAACTTTTTAAATCAATAAAAATAAAATAGTGAACTATCCTAACCAAATGTTGGTATAAGGTCACTATTATCGTCGTACATGGATTATTATTATTTTTGAAAAATCTCAGTGCTGGAAACACTTTCAAATTATGCAAAATAAAAACTATCATAAAAACGAAAACCCCGGCAGCGTTCACCGTGTCGAGTAATCGATAACACAACATTATGGAAATCGTTTTTTTTTTTGTACATGACTACATCATTTTCTATTTGATTGAACATGACTGGTACAAATAAGCGGTTATTTGATCTATACACCAATTTTACAAATATTTTATTCTATGGTTAAGCTGCGCTTGACGAGACGAGGTTAGTCCGTGGATGGGTGACCAAAGCACATAAAGCCATAGGTCTCGGCTGCCATTTGTAGATCTATGACAATCGTCACAGTAAGAAGCCCGGAAATCTGACAACCAGTTTAACCAAGGGTTATCGTGTTACCCAGTAACTGGGTGGTGGAGGTCCGACAGGCAGTCGCTCCATGTAAAACACTAGTATGTATTCAACTGCATTTAGTTAAACTGGAAGCCGACCGTAACATAGGTGGGAAAAGGATAGTCAGATTTATTTATTTATTTAAATACATATATATTACAACATTACAGGTAAACTAACCTAAGTTGTTGTACAGACGCCAGCACATCAACCTACTCCAAATTATCAAATTTTCCCAATTGAATTGCAAATAGAATAAGGTTCATCCTTATTCTATTTGCATTCAAGTACAAAACCATCTACGAAATTTGACATATTGGGGTAACTTGTTGTGCTGGCGTCTGTACAGTTAAAAAAAAACTAACTAAACACATAAATCTAAAAATATAAATGAAAAAACCTTAATGGTTGACCAAAATAAAAATACACACTTAATAAGTAAAACAAATTAAAAAAAATATACAAGTAAAAACAAAACACATTATAAACCCAATAATATTATACAAAATAAAAGAAGATGATGATACATGAAAGACATGCGAGATTATTCATGCATCTGCATCAGACTTCATGTTTGAAAATCTGTAAGGACGTCGTACTTTTTGTCGGTAAGATACTTTTCGTGAAAGTTTAATCATTTTTAATTTTTTTTTCTTTAATTTTTTAATTCTAAGCCACAGAAAAATAGCTAATTAATAATCTTTTCTTAGCTAAAACAAAAAAGAAAAAAAGGAAAGCTTAGAAAGAAAGGAATTGCCGTAGAAACTCAAAGAATCGAAGAAATTACTACTCTTTTAGCTGAATGGTTAAAAAACTGAACTGTAACAAATTCCAGTGACAATATAATAAAAGGCCAGAATTATTAGGGCTAAACAATCTTTCGCTAACATCAATTCATTTATTTTTGCTCTTTTATTCATGTTTATATTACTATTAGTATGATAGAATAAACTTAACTATGGTACAAACCAATATACATTGAGATCCAATCAAATCAAATCATTTAATTGCATAACACAGGTTCAGAGGATTCTTCTGGCAGAACAGACAGACGTGTTGCTGGCGAGTTTGTTCCGCCACTTACTTTATAAATAATAATAATAACATAATAATAAGCCTTTTATTCGGACCAGTTGTACAGTTAAGTTTTTTTGTTTACACTACTACACTGTTTTTATATTTTACACAATTGTAATAGTTCACGTATTTGGTGCTTCTTTACTTTCTGTAAGTCCGTTTGCCAGTTGGCAAAGGCCTTCTCCAACCTATTCCATTCTCACCTCTCTCTGGCTACTCTACTCCACGGCACTTACTTTACGGTAGGTACTTAATTACCAGTAAATACACTAAGAAGTGGTGACAGGCGGGTGTTTTGGGGGACTGCCGTACGTAATTTTATGACGTTCAAAAAGTGAATTTAAATAAATGACTTGATTTAATTTCATCTAGTAAAGAGCCAAAGTGCAGAAAGATTGCCCAAAAAAAAAAACAAAACACGCAAATTAATGGGTCAATGCACCATACAACCTTGTTTTCGTTTAACGACAAACCAAATGACAGGCTAATAAACAGCGACTTTACTAGATCCTACATGAAGATTTGATATCAAACGTTCACCTCAATGACTGCATAGGAAAAACAAGATTTCTTTAGCCTAATGACTTAAAGACAAACAAACTTGAAAACTTTAGAAAAACAGCATACAATAAACTTGAACTAGAAATGCAGCGCATACACGTAAAACCTACTGTCAGTTATAACAAAGTACAGATGGATGCAACACATAAAGATAAAAGTAATAAAGACTACAATTACTACATTCAACATGCCCGTGGGTTTTCACAAATTGCAATGACAATCTTGACAGTTAACCATAATTACGAGGAAGGTAATGTAGTACTTAATGTAGTCTGAGGAGCTTGTGGCTAAATTATAACAGCCGCATGGGTCGATCGAAGGTTAAGCTACGCTTGACGAGGTCGGTCCGTGGATGGGTGACCATTTATTACATACCAAGACTCCTCCGTGCCTCGGAAAGCACGTTAAGCCGTTGGTCCCGGCTGTCATTTGTAGATCTTTGACAGTCGTTACTTGTAGTCAGAAGCCCGAAAGTCTGACAACCAGTTTAACCAAGGGGTATCATGTTACCCAGTTACTGGGTTGTGGAGGTCAGACAGGCAGTCGCTCCATGTAAAACACTGGTATTCAGCTGCATCCGGTTAAACTGGAAGCCGACCCCAACATAGTTGGGAAAAGGCTAGGCAGATGATGTAATGTAGTACTTAATATTTGTGTTATTATTAGAGAGGTTAATTGCTGCATCGCTGTTTTAATAGAAAGAGTAATCAGTACATCTGCAACAAATGCTTGTTAGTATGACCTTTCGTTCAGTAGATAAGTTGCAAGTATAATTAATTATAATTCGGATTCGTCGTGAAACCACGGAATCAGCTGTTTATGAGCTCTTTGGTTATTCATAGAATTATGAGCATTAAATGACAGGCTTATTATTTATATTGGTTTACATTAGACAAATATTTCTGAACATCCAAGTAAACGTTCACTTTTAAATGATGCCAAGAAGACCACAATAACAAAGTATCAATTAATTAACCACATAACAACAACATAAGCAAGGAGGCACTTATATAAACAGGTTATATGACTTTGATACTGACCAATGGAGGACTGGTCTAAACAACGTTATTAAAATGTAATTTTACGCGCGATTACAATACGAGTCTATGCATATGTATTAATAATAGTGTGACATTAATAAAATATGTTACATATCGAAGTAAGAGTACTGTCACAGCCAGAAAACTAATTTAATTTGAACAACAAACTATTTGTCGCTAGCATCGATGATATTTTTTTTAGTAAGTTGACCCTTCGAATTTTATTGGCGAAACTGACACGTTAACGTGTATATCTACTAAATATGATACTAAAATCTTTTAAAAGGATCACATCGGTAAAGAAAATTCTTCAGTTTTCATTGATTGCGGGAGGTATGGCTTATGGATATATTCCATCTCGACAAAATGCTTTATTTTGGATTTTTTACGATATCATCAGAATATCATTGCAATGGTTACTAAAATGAACCGATCACTATAATGAACTATTAGTAAGTACATCCATAGGTTCTTAATAATCCATGAGAAATCTAAAACCACAGCAAAACAAAAATCGATTACTGCGTGCCTAAAATTTTTATTGTTACACACTTATACCATACATACAATGAATGTTTCCAATAAGTATAACCAAGAACTCGTCAAGCGATAAAGAACATGTTACCCTTTCAAACTGGACTATTTGCAGTTCGTCTTAACTCGGTATATGAACTGGCAGATAAAATATCTACCTGAAGATAGACGAGATATTATATGAACGTATAGATAAGCAACTAGATGAACAACTGCAACTTTAAAGAGAAAAAAGACTACGCATAAAATGCAGTAAACCGGAAAAGCAGTAATATATAACAAGTAGTTATTGACGCTAGCAGTGGAATGAGAAATCAAGCTAAAGAATCTATATATTCTATTACTAGCTTAGGTCACGCGGTTGCACCCGCATAGTTACCGTTCTAGTGGGAATTCAGGGATAAAAAGTAAAATATGTCACCTGGGGATAGTGTAGCTTCCCAACGGTGAAAGAATTTTTCAAAGGGGCACAATAGTTTTTGAGTTTATACATTAAAACATACACACACACAAAAATACACTTGTTTCCTCCAGATACGCTAAGCGAAATCTTTGGTTTCCCTCTCAAGAAAATTTCTCACAAAGAAGAGTGTGAGACATATCATAGTGAAAATTAAAGTGGAGGAGAACTGCCAAAACCTAGAGGTTTTATACATTTAAAAAAAAATTAAATAAAATACTCATTGTTTACGAAAATTTTAGGCGTTTAGCAATTCTGCCAATCAAAGTGGAAACATACAAAATGTAATTGACAGCGATGCGAGTTGATATTAACACGGAAGAACAAAGAAAAAAGGCATTATTTTAAACAGTAAAAAGTTTCGTTGAACGAGATTTTGCACATGTAATATATTAATGCGCTAATGTAATACGGCCGAATTTCGACCACTGAGCGGTCACTAATTAAAAACAAACGACTATAGTTGACTAAAAGAATGATTGTGTACCCTATTGCATCGCCATTATTTTATTTTCAGCTAAAAGGTTAGCTTGTAGACAATGTCATTTAGTCCATCTTGGAAGGTATATGGCATTATGCATTTAAATATACATAGATCAACCATCCATCCTAGATATTATAATTGCTAGAACCAGGTAAGAAAAAGCTTTATGTTTACTAGATAAAGGTTAGGTTAGGGTTTATAAAGACCGGGGGTCGCGGGATTATCTTTTGTTTCCGTGACCTCCGGCGCAGGTGTGAGACGGAACACTGTGGTGGTTTTTAGTCATTAAGAGTCTGACAGACCCACCGCCCTACCCGGGGCGGAGGACATCCATAAGGATTTTCCACCCCAACGACGAACCTTTAATTTCCAAAACTACTTATGCCAATATGGTATTTCGAAAATTGTATAACTCAAACTGGTCTTTCAACCGGATCTTCGTAAAACACGTTACAAGATGACGTTACCTTATATCACTGTCCAAAACTCGTTGCTATAATGAGGCGAATAGGTCAAATGAAAACATCGCCATCAGTAGTAACGTAAATATGATTTCACAGTCAGATTTTTTACAATACAGATGATAGTAAACCTAACTGAGAAGATTAATGCTACCTCTGATGACCATTTCATCAGGGGTAATAATTTAAGAGCACCTTCATTTTGTAGCAATGAGGTCTTTGCTAGATAACACAGACATGTAGTTGGCGTAATTGGTAAGTTAATTTTAAATGCTAAGCAGTAAACAATAAGATCTTGATAAGAATCGTGGTATGCACTTCATACTATACAATGAAATGAAAAGAGCACGTGTTTGGAACTAAATATTTAAAGATAGTGTGGTTTACTATTGTAGCTTATACTATAATAGTACATATTCAATTCATTGCACCCCAAGAGGACACCGGTGGCCGCGCTGTCACTATCTTTCTATTGTGTCTCTAATTGACACGATTGAAAGGTTTAAATCTCAATAGTAAAATAACCCAAACTCAGAACAGACACTAAAAAACCGATTACGGTCAATGTGCGGTGCCAACAGAAGCGGCAAAATTCCTAAAATACAGACAAGTATATAAAGAAAAATATTGGACTCGTAACAAAACAGATACAAACTTGTAAAAAAAACCCAAAAACCCAAAACCTCAATTTCGCACACAATGAAAAACATAATTCTTTAATTACGGGAAACGTGACGTTATAGAAAATATAGATGGTTGATTGTTCAACAACCTCACCTCTCAGAAATGTGACTCATTGTAACATAAAAGTTAGTATGTGGTTTGCTATTATACGTATACGGAGATTCACAAGAAACTGTTGCCAACCTCCTCTTTGCAGAATGTAGAATGAACATTGAAATCAAATTAGGTGATAAGATTCTAAAGATAAAATCAGCAACAGCCCATTATTTAAATGACCATTGACATGAAGACTCTTTGGTTACGACGAGACCGCGTATATGTATATTTTTTACTTTAATCAAAGAAGAATACATAAGGTCGAAAAAAAAACGGTTAATTTTTTTGCAATAACATTCGTAAAAGAATCAATCGATCACTATTCTGCGAGCTGCGATCAAATAAGAAACATGATAATCAACAACACAAAATAATGTTATATTAAATTGCAAGTCACCACCCGTGTCGATCTCGCACGTCGATCCATCGTTTACACATTAAAATCAAAACGCAGAGAAAAGCAAAACAACAACAGACGTAAAGAAAGAAGTCAAGGCCAAACATCTGTAACCTCAACAGATAAAATGCGTCACTTTTATCTGCTGAGGTTACAGATAGTTCAAAGATTCCAGGGTGAATTATATTATTTATTGAGCTTTAATATCTCACACGGCCATATCTTTGACTACTTTTTTCAAAATAAGCTGCCTGGCTTTTCGTAGGTCAGTTATATATTATAAACTAGCTGCCCGGCAATCTTCGTACCGCCTTAGAATCAATTAATGTTGTGTTATCTTCTTAGTTTTAGCTTAAAACTTGTCAAATGTCAAATTGTCACCTTCAAAAGGACTGGGAAGATATTTGTCACCTGTCATGACATTAAAGATGGCGCTGTGTTTGAATAACGTTTCATTATCGTTAAGTTTCTTAAATTTTGCAATGTTTCACTAAACCATTCTAATTTTAGCTTTTCCTTAGAAGAAACTTCACCTGACAATAACGAACACAACAAAAAAAGAATTATAGAAATTGGTCTAGCCGTCCACGCGTGACGTCGTGATCATGGAAAATAGGGATTCATAGATATGTATATATACGAGTATATAGCTTAATATCGTCGTTGTACCTTTTAAAATGAACATCTCTAATTGAATTTTCGCCCTCCCATTCCGCATTAACTTTATCTTTAGTTTGTCAAAAATCGGCTGTAGATGTCATTTCAAAAGCTGATATCAAAACATTGTTCACGTGTAATTTAGAAAGATTTTCTTTTGACAGAACACCTTAATATTCTGAGACTTCTCGATACTGAGGGTGAGTTGTGGTAATACACACTATTTAAATGAACAGATTTTGTGTTATATTTTACGAATAACCAGTTGTTCGATATGAGATTCTATAATACAGGAATTAAATAAGAGTTTCCTTTGGCAGAACAAAATGATTCTACTGAAAACTGGGCTGAAAGTAAGGACTTACTTGTCGAATAGGTTGTAAAAGCTTCTTGGACCGTTCTTTTTAGACATTTTGTTTGAAAAATAATATCTTCGAATCTTTTACTTGATTCTTTATCACAATAACTATGAGTTGTTTGAATTACTTCTATTTATTTTACCAATCATTTAGGAATTTATTTTCAGATCAAAATGAACTTGACGGTATTTTTTTATTATTTATTAACTCTTCTTTTTTTTTGGATAAACATACTTATATTAGTGGTAGTTTTAATAATCTGTTGAGTATTGAGATAACATTTTCTTCTCGAACTGTTAGACCGAAATAATTTAGGTGAAATTAAAAGTCAAGGTATGTGCACTTTCTTTTATTTCTGGTTACTTTTAAATAGTCTTATATACGAACAAGTTGCAAACGTTTGCTTTATTGTTATGCTTTTGTCATATACACATACATCAAATGCCGATTTGGCTTAAGGTCGTGAAAGTCTAAGGAAGGTTTAAACGGTGAAAAAAATATAGAAAAATTGTGAAGAACTACTAAAACTAACAATTCTAGTACCCATATAATCAGTTGTTAGCAAGAATTTTTAAGCTGCATTCATATTTAGTTTTACTTTCTGGACTATAAGTAGACCGGGGAAACTAAGTATGTAAATTGTACGTAACATTGAGACACGCAGAACAGTATTTCAGTTTAAAATTATGTATTTTGTAACTTTCGAAATCAATGCATTTTAGTAAGGTAGTTAGGTTAGGTAGTTAGGTTAGCTATATGATAGGTGTGGTAAGTTAGGTTAGGTTATACATATATATATGTTGTAATTCTAATTATATGTAACTTAGTATGTTTAAATAAGAGCACATTAGAGACCCGCTAAACAAAAAGTAGTAGTAGTCATTATTGTTTTGGATCTATTTGTTGTCATCTTATTAGATGTGTAATTATCTAATACTCGTAGATATAGAATTCTCGTGTCACAGTGTTTGTAACAAAACTCCTCCGAAACGGCTTGATCGATTCTTATGAAATTGTGTGTGTATTCAGTGAGTCTGAAAATAGGATAAACTAATAAATTGGTCCTAAAGAGAAACGAATTTTGCTGTGACAGCTAGTATAAACTTAATTTTAACAGATAATGATTTGGGTAAGTTTTTCTTTGGAAATAGCCAATTTCCATATAAACCAGCAGTCGACTGTTTTCTTTCGTAGTTGACAAAACATACTCTTATTCCAAATACCTACTTAAAAGAGTTGAAAATAATTTATGATTGTCATGGCATCCCGCTTTATGTTTTTTTATTTAGAGTGACATAAATATATTTGCGCCCCTGTCTTTATTGTCTATTTATTTAGCCCAATTTTTAACAGAAAACTCAACATCCAAACACGATAGTGTGCAAATTGAAGGTAAGTGGGAAAAAAGATAATTCTAAAACGAGAACTATTCATAAATCACGATAAGAAATTATTGTTATATTGAGTTCTTGATTAATCTTTTCTTTGAGGGGAGTTTACGCTGTTAAATATGGGACGGGACCAAGTGTGTAAGAGCTAAAACTGCGTTAAGCAGACGCCCGCGCGGTCCCATACAAAAGTGCTTTGTTCCGGGCGCCCGCGACGTTCGTCCGCCTGCGTGTCCACGCGACGGGCGACCGTCGCGGGCGCCCAATACAATTTCAGGCCTAAAAGGAAATTTAAATTGAAAAAGTGGAAGATAGTGTAATGTTAACAATTTTCGGGTTATGCGACAAGTGTTGTATTTGGAGCATGTAAAGTGTGTAGGATGGCATTTGTAGAGACTATGTCATGGCATGGGATGGATGGCATGTGAGTTAAGACTGTGTGACAACTTTTGATACAACACCAGAGGAAAACGATACTAGGACGACGATACTAGTGGGACGATGTGTACGGTTTGTTATTATTATATTTATTTGTTCATACTACAAATGAGTAGAAACATTGTGCTAATAACAATCTTAGTAAACCCATGTTAGTACATAATAACGAAAAGAGATTATAAAACCATGATGATTAAAAAAAATATGAACATTGGATGAGATTCCAAAATTCAGCAATAGATAACCAAAGGATAGATAACCATAGGATATATATGGTACAGAAGAAGAGCCAAAAAGATTATTTTCCCCATGATTCTTTACAGTATTTACAATAACAGAATAGATAAATGCAAAGAAGCTAACTGTAACATTTTCTTTGGCAGACAAATTTTTCAATTACTGGCCGCAAATTGTAATTATTAAACCCATGGGTGAGTTTTAAATTGTTTTAAATTAATGGAACTTTTTCTTACAAAATCTCAATCAAACTTTATGCATTTCTAAAGGGACATTTTTTCTGTCGCTATAATACCAACTAATCCTTTAAATTTTGATTATTTCAAATCTTCTGCATCGTATGATTTCTTCTTTAAAGAGTCCAGAAACTAAAAAGAAACCTAAGATTTTGTTTATTTTTTTCGGGTTATATCTATTTCTATTTGCTGTCAGAGCTACTCGTATGCCCTCGAAAAAGTTAACACTTCAATCAATATTAATATCATTCTACTGAGCTTTGTTTGTATCATTGTTATTTGTTTTAACAGCCAATCGACCGCCATTTTATGCTTTAGGTAAGTCGTTGTTTGGAGTTTTACTTACATACATACAAACTCATGCCTTATCCGATGCTGATAGGTGAAACGTACCAACTGCCTGCTACGATTCCTTTTACTTCTTTATACACGCAAGCAAAGAGATTAATGACACTATAGAGGGGTCTTGCGAAGAAATGTCAAAGACAAACTGTGATCCCATGTCTCAGTAACGCCACCTAGGATAATATAGCAATATTGGAGCGGTAGCGGAGCGTAATAAACAAAACTCATCGACTTGTGTCCACTAGGACACAAATATCGGATGAAAATTTTGTTCGTGATGTCCTGTCTATAGTAATGTAGCGACATCTATCTCGCCACATACGAACCAATGAACGATATCCTACATCGCGTTATCAGAGTTATCCGCGCAATTTGAACGTATATGTATAAGTTCCCGACTACAACCGTCGGGCAGTAGTTAGCCCACCAGACACAACACCCGTCTGGTCGGAGGATCCTCCCTTTTCACTTCGTTTAGAGGTATTAGGAACAGTAAGTATTGAATGTCTCTGCACGCAAGCCGGTTGCGAGTACTACACATCTGATTTTACTTTACTTTCGATTACGTATTTTTTATGAATGGCGAAGTGGTAAGGTTTATTTTTTTCTTTTGGCAGGGAGCTTACTTCCTAATGCTAATCTGTTCAAACCACCACACGGTAAGTAAATAACATAGTCGTTAAATCGGCTCATATTCGTTGATGGATAGTTTTATGTCGCAGACCTTTGCTTCAGAAACTAGTGGAAATTTTAACAAAATTAAAGAAGGTTCTTAAAAAGGGTTAAAGAAATCTTCCGATCATTAAGATTATTGAAGTGACTAAATCCTTTCTTTTAACAGTGCCAAGTGTGAAAAATGTAAGGCCATCTACATTTACAACGTTTTCTACGGCGGCACATCACACATTTAATACATATCGGCCAGAAAGTGAGTTGATTAGTTTTCTTAGCGACCGGCATTCTTTATGAGAAATTTTACACTTTTGCAACAATGAATATATAAAGCAATATTTAAAATAATTTAGGACATTTAATTTTTTTCTTTACTCAATGCTGCGTGCTTTTCGGTGTAATATCATAAAATATAAACTAAGTATAGAATTATTTAGTATGTATCTCTATAAATCAGCATAATCTATTAACAGAGACAATGAATACAATACCCACGCAACTTCCTGAACCTGAGGCTAGGGGTAAGTTTTTAAGACTAAAATTCATAATATATGTACTACTAAACAAATTCATATCACAATCTCATCGCAAAGGGGCAGCAAAAAAAATAAGGATTGTAATAAAGGATGTAATGGCTGATAGAGTAAGATAATCGAAATATATTTATGACGAGACCTTTAATTTAATAAGTAATGTTAATAGTACACATTTTTAACTTGGCAGAGCATGAGAATGATGATGAAATTAACGGTAAGGAATTAAAACTGTTTAAAACTATGAACTGTAGCTTCTTTCAATATCTTATTTCTAGTTGAAAAGTTTTAATATAAATGGTCATAACTAATACAAAACTGGAATACTAAAAGCTCGTATAACGGAAACATTTTAAAGAATAAATAGTATTGACGGAATATTATACATATTACATGAAATTCTACCATGACATCATTGAAAATAGATTTTAAAAAATATCTATCTTTTCTAATTTGACTTATTTGTTGCCAAGTCCTGTTCGGCACAAGACCTTTAATGAAATCAGTAATGTTAATAATACACATTTTTGATGTAGCAGAACATGAGAAGGATGATGAAATTGACAGTAAGGAATTCAAACTGTAAAAAACTATGAACCGTAGCTACTTTCAATATCTTATAGTCAAAAGTTTTCATGTAAAAGATCTAATTCAATATATGCATATAAAACGAGAACACTAAGAGCTCGCATAACGGAAATATTTTAAAGAATATAGTATTGACGGCATATTACATTCTTTTAAGAATTATATTTTCTAAAATAACTACCTTTTCTCATTCGTCTTATTTATTGCCATGTCCTACTGCTTTAATGAAATAAGTAATGTTATTATAGACATTTTTAATTTGGCAGATCATGAGAATGATTATGAAATTGACGGTAAGGAATTCAAACTGTAAAAACTATGAACTGTAGCTACTTTTAATATCCTATTCCGCATTCATTAAGTACGCAATCTAATTAAAACTAAAATATCAAGAGCTCGCATATCGGAAATATTTTAAAGAATAAAGTATTGACGGCATATTATATGTATATATTATAATTATAACATTCTTCCCTGAGATCACTTAGAATTTTATTTTCTATAACATCTATCTTTTCTCATGTGTCTTATTTATTGCCATGTCCTACTGCTTTAATGAAATAAGTAATGTTAATATAGACATTTTGAATTTGGCAGATCATGAGAATGATGATGAAGTTGACGGTAAGAAATTCAAACTATGAACTGTGGCTACTTTTAATATCCTATTTCAAGTACCTAATCTAATATGTACATATAGAACGAGAATACCAAGAGCTCGTATTACAGAAATATTTTAAAGAATATATATTGGCGGCAAATTATTTAATTTTTATTATATAACATTCTTTCCTGAGATCATTGAGAACAAAATCCTCGCTCTTTTGTCCACTGCCATTATGGACCAGGTTATCTGGCAAGAGTTAAGTTTATCCCTCCATCTACGTCTTTCAGTCTACCGTAATATAGCGCCTAATCAGGCTAATCACCACGCCACCATGGTGGGTTATTAATTTCAGGTTTAATTTAATTATAAGTTCAGGTTTCCTCACGATGTTTCCCCACCAATGTCAGAAATCTCTTAGAGTAATTTTGAAATGATAAATATACATATATGATATCCTAACTTTTGTACCAACAGAAAATGAAGCTGAAAATATTGGTAAGTTATTTGAAATAGTTACTACGAATCTAATCAGCAGGCCTAGCCATATTACAAATTCTATTTCTATTATTGTAATCGATAAGGCGACAATAGAAAGAAAATGGCGTATATGGAATCAGCTGTTGGTCAACTGTCAAGTGTTAACGAGTAGAATTTGTAATATGGCTGAAAATGAAATACAGTTGTCAAACAGCTGATTCCATATACACCATTTTCTTTCTATAATAGAAATAGTATTTGTAATATGGCTAGGACTGCAGGACTGCGTTTGCTCTTTTATTTACATAAACCAACTCAGCCTATAGCTGTACCCGTCTAACATGAGCTCAAAAAATGCTTTTAACAGTAACATTTAACTACTTTTAGTGACTGAACCAGAAACTGAAGCAAGTACTGGTAAGCCATTAACTTAAGTAGTGACATTGTAGAATATGAAGCAAAGGCGGCCTAGATAAAGTGTAATTTTCAGTAACGATAACGAAGTTGAATAAATCTAAAATGTATAGAATAAGCATAAGCATTCGAAAAATTTACTTCGAAACATTTCATATTTATTGAACTTCGTTAGTGTTAATGAAAATGTGATTTTGTCTAGGCCAGAACATAAAGGTGTAGAAGTTGACCCCCGTACAGCGAACTATGAAGCAGGCACACACAGACACGCGTCTACGTACAACGTTGAAGAGCACTCGCGACTTATTTTTATTTGTCATCGTTTATGTACGTATGTAAGAGAGAGCCTGTTTTAATGGTTCTCTTAGTATGGAGTCAGCAATCTACATTTGTATAACCAGTACCCACCATTGCCTCTTTAGTACCTAATGAATCTGAATGCACTTTAGGATCGCCGGTCAATGAATCAATTCCTGGTAAGCTATTAATTAACTTAATGCTATTGTACTTATCAGTATAGTAGTATCATTCTTTATCTGACTGTTATCGGAATTAATCTACTCTTCTCTTTCGTCATTAATAATGATTATACGATTGGACTTTAGTAGCGCCGCACACTGAACATAGTAATGGTAAGCCATTTATTGAGTTTATGTTTTTGAATTTAACAGCACTTCAATGAATTAATTCTATTGATATTTGTTTGCACCATCGAAACAACTCTTATTTTATCAATAACCCTATTCGTGCTATTACTTACGGTTTTAGAATCGCCTGATACTGAAGTGAGCGCTGGTAAGCTATTTTAATTGATGTTATTGAGTACTAAATATTAGCACATTTCTATGAGTTCTGGCACATTGTTCATAGTTCAAGGGTCGCGCATGTATTGGTGACGGTGAGTCACCAAGACAACCAAACTGATAACAGAGTTCTACTTGTTCTGTGATTATAGTATTGGCTGCAATAATCGAATTTGGAATAAACCAATGGCAAACGGCATCTACCCAAGTACCCATTGTCTAGAAAGATTAATTATCTATTTACCTAACAGTAAGAAAACAAAATTCGATTAAGACTTTGACCCCAATTAATCAACGCGAAGTGAATATATGCCGAATTTTGTCCCCCAAAAATGTATTTTACTTATATCTGGAAGTCGTCCTAGTAGTATCTTGATTACATGCGTTTATTTATAAGGTGGGTCAATGACCAAATGAGCAATGCTGTGTCTGATAACCAATATTAATGATAAGCAAACTTTTGTTTCTACAGAAACTGAACATAATACTACGGGTGAGTTCATTGTAATACATTTGCATTTACAACATTACATTGTTGCATTTATTTTAACGGTTGACCTTCTAACTTCTTAGACTAACTTTAAAAAGAGCTTAATGTTGATTCGATAGATTATTCTGTATCTGTTTGACTTTAGCTATACCTAAAGCTGGGTGTACAAAGCAGAGCAAACCAACAAAGGTCAAGAAACAGACGAAACGTTTACCAAATCTTGATATATCGCAGAAAAAGGGTGTTTGCAAATGATCGCATACTTTTGACAGCATTCGTATGTTCAGTACTAATTTGCATAACAATATCATTGTCGACGAATTCATTTTGGGACTTGGTCTAGACATGACTGCACTCAGGCTATATTATTATTAATTTTAATTGACGTGACGTCAGAACCTGATCTTAATCTTCGATCTTTATCTCAATTTATTATTATTGAAATACTTCCATAAACTGAACAAACTTATAATAACCTTCAATCTTTATTAACTCTGTATACGAAGGTGGTTAAATATAAGTAATTGATTTAAATTTGCACAAAACTTGTTTCTTGTAATGACGTAGATACTGAATGGATACAAAAAAGGTAACAAATGCTTGACCTCTGTAAAGCACGTTAGAGAATTGTGTGGTGTGACTTTACTGTTTTCTGTTAATAATTCTTGTAAAGGTGCCTTTGCATCTGTCGTTGTCGTGAAGTTGACGTTAAGCTAGTGACATCCACAGGACATATCTAAACCTACGTACGTATCGTTGACGCAGCGTTAGTGTCGTTTTTAGTGTCTGTATTTTTAGAACTCAAAATTCCTCGAAACTTGTTATTACACTCTTCTAAGACCTACACTTAATTTCACTAACGCAAAAATTCAGTCAAACCTTCAAGGCGTAAACTGGAAAGACGGTTACAGTATCAATCCACAACACAAATGCTGACTCGTTTTCTGATTGATTACAGAGTCGAATTCGTGCACAACTCCAAGTGGTGGCAGCGGCGAGTGCGTATCGGTCTACAACTGTCAAGTGCTGCTAGACGTGGTCAATAAAAAAGCTCATACGAGTCAGGACATCGATCTGCTGAAGAAGTCCCAATGCGGATATCAAGGGAGTTCACCGGCTGTAAGTATATGCATTGTTGCTAAATTTTTGAATAAATTATTTAGAATAATTCTCAGTAATGAGTCATTTATTGGTTTTGTCTTTTTTGCGTTTCATAATCTCTGTAATCGACGTCTCCGACAGTAGTTTCTTTTGTTTCAAATTAGTATTAATATTGGCATTACCACTAAACCTTATTGCATTATAGACTTATAAAATAAATAAATAAAATACTTTAGGCAGCGCAAATGTCTTTTCTTCGGGTATTACAGGCGTGATGTTATGTTATGTGTAAATATCTTTCCATAATGCAATTGCTGAACATATTTACCCAAAACCTATTTAAATTTTACATATGCAGCTCAGTATTATCTAAACCGCAGACTGAAACTAATTTACGATATTAATAAACGTCAACAACAATATTATTCATAAATTACTCGATACTCATGACCATATTTTACGATGGCGCTATTTTATGTACCTATTTAATATCAATGATATTATCCTCTACGAAACACCAATCAATTTACTGGCTGTCTACAAAACGACAGGTCTCTTGAGGGTAAGCCTCAACGAATCGAAATTCACCGATTACACTCTTTGATTTTCTATTCAGATATATCTTCAAATAAAAATCTCTTTAGGAAGCTTTCAAGTGCTGTTGTGTTTACAAGTTTATATTTGCTTGATTTCTCGTCAATATTGGGGGTTGGTAAAGAACAACGTATGACGATCGAAGATACTGATGTGCTAAGTAATGACGCCTTTACATTAATAAACAAATAATACATTATATCCAGTCTGTTAGTGTCCTACTGAAAAGCAAAAGCTTCATTCAGAAAGGGCACGAGATTCACTACGGTTGTTACAGGCGTGCTGGTTATTTAAAACTTACATTACTCTTACATAATTTGGTACAAATAGCTTAATCAAAATTTACTCTTTTTTCTAGGTGTGCTGTCCAAAGCAGACCCAACAGCCTCAAGGAAATTGTTATACTCCAGAAGGAAAGGTCGGACAATGCATCAGCTTGTACTCTTGCACGCATCTTGCAAACATGCTCAAGCCGCCCGTGCCTCAGGAGAACATCGCCTATGTGCAGAGTTCCAAGTGAGTCATTCAGGACCAGCAGAGTTAGTCTGTAATAAATGTCGCAGTGAAAATCTAGGTCAACTGTCTTCCAATAAAATCTTTGGGGTTGACAGCCAATAGGTCAGTTGGACCTTCTACATCTCGATCCTCTCTTTGATCCTTTCTTCCATTGGGAATCCAGAAGTACTGCAGGTTATCACCCATTCCTTGTTGATGTTCCACACATTCGCACAAAGCGCTTTGCCTGTTCCTTCATTATGCGCACAGTCAAGGAGTGGAATTCCCTGCCTACATCAGTGTTCCCGAGTTCATAATATTATGACCCCAATGTGTTAAAGTCGCGAGTTAATAGGCTTCTTATGGGTAAGTTCGTTCCATCGTCGACCTCATCTCTGACCGCAGGACAAGATTGAGGTCAAGAGTAGACCCATTATACATAAAAAAAGAATAACCTTACGCAAATGCATTATTAAGATTATTATCACATAGTAGGGGAAACGTTAGCAAGTACTAGATATTTAATCACGCCATCATAGTTATTAACACACTAAATAGACACAAGGAAACATTGGAATAATATTCAGTAAACCTGTTGATACGATTATTGTGTAGGAATGTCAAGGACTGGTTGCTAGCTTTGTGTGAATACAATTTTAAAAACGTGGACAGTTTTTTAAAGTCGAATTTCTCTAGATGTCACGAATACCACTCACTCTACCGCTATCCACCTGCTTTCATCAGAATTTCCTCGTCCACGATGTTCTTTCTAGCCATATTCCATTGCATCATCATTGCATCAATTTCATAATCTTCCCATATTTTTGTGTTTCGAGTTCTTACTCAAACCATTCTTCTTTATCGCCCACAGTTCGTTAATAATATGTTTGACTACTTAACTTTCGTCATTTGACTATTTCATTTCACAATTTATCCAGACTTTGCTTTTCGCGATAGAATAATATCTATGTACGAGTATATATTATTATACACATCATACCTACTTAATGAGTAATCTGTTGCATAAATACAATTGAGGAAACTCGCTTATAATTATAAGTGTTGTTGGACTTTGTTTTACCACAATCTAATAAAGTAATAATTGTGTAATACTCGTAGACGCTTAAGAAAAATAATTCACATAAAATTATGCTTGAGTTTGAAGTTCAATCATATTGAAACTTGTCGTGTTTAAAAAGACAGTTCTTTTTTATACTCGTAATTCAAGCGTATGTCTGTTTTTTTTTACATTACATCAAACTAATTTATCCATTCGCGTCTAGAACTATTAAGACTATTATCTTTAACTCTTATATAATGTATCTGCTGTAGATTTCTCCAGGGGATCACATAAAATGTTCTCAACAAGACTAACAGGACCATGACACATGTTAAGGGTGAATTTCCAGTGCTTAAACAGCGTTTTTTAGATTCCGGAATTGCTAAAATAATTAGTCAAATACAATTTTCTCTTTTATTTATGATTGATGTGATGATTAAAATTCTTCTCGCACACACATACACATATTTTTAGGCTTCAGTTTTGGAATATCTTACACATTTAAAACTATCAAAATCCACCATGGACCAAATGTGGTGGCTATACACCATCAGTAAAACACAGCCTAATACCACAGTATAAATATTAATACAGTAGGACGACGCCTTTGACCTCTGGAAAAATGCCGACAACGTCTACACGCGTTAGCCCTGAATAATAACCTCCCGCACTACGAACATAGTTTTGTTCGCAGTGCGGGAGCGGCTTTCCCGCGTCTCGCCCCTCACACCCCGCACGATTGCCCTGTCTAGACAGCTTCGTAGGACGACTGTATGTTTTCAGACTGTGCTAATACCTACCATAAGCATCTGAATGGAATTGTAGGGCAGATCACAGTGACAGTTCGTACAATCACGGTACAAAACCACCAGGCATTTAATTTTTTTTTGTCTTTTTATACGCTTTTAAGAACCAGAATGTATCGAAATCAAATTGTCATTTCCAGATGCCAGGGATCAGAACAGTACAGCGTTTGCTGCGGACCACCACCAGACCGCGACCAGAACGTGGTACCTTCTGGAAACTGTAAGACTCAAATGTCCGCTTTCCCTCCTGACCCTCGCACGGAATGCTGTGGTGTTGATGGCAGAGTTGGAAATAAGATCGTAGGTTAGTGTGTTTTGTAGTAACTTTTCCATTGTGTTGCCCTCCCCCTCAAAGAAAGCTGACTAGAGTTAGTGGAAAAAGCATTAAATGCTACATTAAGTTTTTAAAAGATTTTGTTTACGTTTACTAATTAAAGATCCTTACAGTAATTTTAAGACAATATGATGATGAAAGTAACTAGAGTTTATTGTGTTTGGGTCCTAAAATTTTTCTCCGTTCCACAAAGTTAAATAATGTTCTTGATTGGGCGGTTGGTTTTTTCTAAGAGCCTAATATGCTTAACATCTTCACTGTCCACAAAGTAGACACATTAGTTAAAGAATCAACATGAGACTCATGGGACAGAGAATTAGCTATGGTGTAAGATTTTAACTCAATTTCTTAACTTGAATATTTCAGGTGGTACCGCGACAACTGTAGACCAGTACCCTTGGCTGACGTTAATAGAGTACGTGCAAGCAGGCGTCACGAAGCTGCTCTGTGGTGGAGTCCTGATTAGCGGCAAATACGTCCTGACTGCAGGCCATTGTGTAGTTGGACAAGTACTTAATTATGGCACACCGTGAGTTTAAGACGTGTTTATCTTTACAATCATTTATCTTAAGATAAGAGAAGTTCTACAAAACAACCAGTAACTAAAGTTTTGGAAACTCTTTGTAGAGTATATATCATCTTTTCTTAGCTTCACGATCGAAACAACCATGTCTTATAGGATAAAAGGTCTGTTAAGGATAAGGTGGTAGGATAAGGTGTTTAAAAGGTTTAAAATCTTTTTATATATACCAAGAATGTTTTGTATTTTGAGAGCTTTTAAAGAAAACCTCAGTTAAATAAATACATTCATTTCAATTTGAAAACTGATTCAAATAACGACAGGAATTAGCGGACTGATTCATGATCCTGAAATTAACTTATGGCATATTATTTCAGTAAGAGAGTACGTCTGGCAGAATACGACACTAGTCACGACGGGCCAGACTGTGCGGCTGTAGAAGCTGGTGGTGAGGACTGCACTGAAGGAGTTACTAGGATTCTCATTGAGAAGATCACTCCCCATCCACAGTACAACCCTGTCAGTTCCCTTAAGAGGAACGACATTGCTTTGCTTAGACTGAAGGAGATGGCTCCGTTTACAGGTTGGTGTGAATCCTTTCAAATATTAAATTAAAGCAATGTAGTAAGTGCCAATGTGACTTAAAATAAAAATTCACATGTACTTTCAAGTTTATCTGAGACTGATCAACAATTTAATAGGTGTAGATATCCTGATGACGTTTTCTCTCACCGATGTCAAATTGAGGAGAAAACCATGATTGATATCGGTAAAAGAAAACGTGTGTCTGATTTATTGTATTGGCCGAGCTAGGAACAATAATGTACCTGCATCTAAAATCTTACACACACTAAAAGGCAAACCACATTTGATAAGTCTTTTCAATATAAGTAATGGTCTTATTTTAGTTTTTAATATTGAGCTTGAAAGCATTCCATATAATTTTATTTTTAAAAAAATGATACACGCTAGGAAAACAACACACAGCGGAACAACTAAATAGGTCATACAAATACTTGTGCAAAAATCAAACTCGCGACAGCAGTCAATATCTCAGCTACTGCATCAATCGTTTCTTTTATAAGTGTGAAAAATAAACAGTGTAATATATTCCAGATTTCATCCGTCCGATCTGTTTGCCAACCAAGGACTTGACTGTGCCACCGAACATCCCTGAAAATTTCACGATGTACGCCGCCGGTTGGGGCGCAGTAAGCGATAGAAAATCCTTCAGCGCTGTCAAACTGCATGTGGACTTGCCGTACGTTGCACCAGAAGTAAGTCATCAGGTCTTTGAGTAGCATAATGAAATCATCATCGTCTTCCTCTTACCCTTACAGCAATTTATTTGGAGCTGTCGCAGCAAGCCCTACACTTTATAAATTTCTGTTATTTATAAACTTTTAAACGGTGCTTATTTCTATATCTTTGCTTAATAGTAACTTCTTCTTATCGTGTGATTAGTAACTAACCTGGTGTCAGAGTTTTAATGCCGTCCAATGGGCCTCTGACTTAGCATCACATGCCGTCGAGAAATATCTCTCAGGCATTTTCGGTTTTCTCACGATGTTTTTCTTCACCGTTTTTGAAGCAAGTGATAATTATACAATCCGCACATGAATCCGAAAAGTCAGAGGTGCGTGCCTTGAGTTCGAACTCGAGACCTATGAATTGGCAATCTACCGGACACACCACTAGGCTATCACTGCTGTTAGTTATAGTATTGTAAACTTAGTATCTAGGGGTAATTTCTATTAATATTTGCCCGATTTTCAAATTTCTTTCACTAATGAAATGTTAAATTATTATCGATTGTTAAAATACAAGTAGATCAATTTGACTAGTATACCTTCATACAAACAAAGTTACAGGCAGCAGTTACAGTTCCTTTTCAAACACACGACTATCCAAGTCTATCCACCAACCTTTATCCATTATTTTGTACTCATCTATAACAATCTGCTTCTTAACAGAAATGCCAAACAGCCTACAGTTTGCCTGGTCGCAGTGTCACACTAGGAAATGCGCAGATGTGCGCCGGCGGCGTCACAGGCAAAGACTCATGCAAAGGCGACTCCGGAGGCCCTCTCATGTACGAAGACGGCAGAACATACGAAGTCATAGGAATCGTCAGTTTTGGACCCATTCCTTGCGGCTTGGACGGTGTTCCTGGAGTCTACAGCAAAGTATACTCATATCTTGACTGGATTAGAAGCACTATTGTCCCTTAGATTGTTCTAATTTCAACGTTGAGAGATCTTTGATGATTAGATTTTTATTTTGTGTACAAATTACGATCTGCTCCTTAGAAACACGTGTCAAGACCAGCATTGTTCTGTTGTAAAAAAGGGAGTGCTATTTGTCAAGTATAGCTTCATCAATTTCATACACTTGAACAATGTTGCCTTATCACGTCATAGTAAGGCTTAGACGTATAAGACCTTTTTAACTTTAAACTAAATAAAAAAAAGTTTTGTTACTACAATGCTAAGTATTAAATTAATATCTTTTTGAATTAGGTCACTATCAACGTTTACGAATGTCGTTTTATAAAGACTTGTCCATGACTCAACTATATCTTAGTGTTTCATTCTAAAAGTTGTTCAGTATCATTTGCTTCCTTACCTTGATGTTTGTTTTTATTTCTATTGCGACTGTAACGTATTTGCTCATTTATCTTGTCACCGACAAAATATTGCTTCATGTCAAGAATAAAAATAAGATTAACATAGAATAAACACACACTTATTAATAAAATAAATTCTACTTAAATTTAAGCCCTAGCAGTTATACTTCTAAAAGCGTCAGAATGAGTGATTGATAGTTACATTATTGCATTGATATAAATATACTTAGTACCTACATTTTATAATAGTTGACAAATATTGTTTTGGCGTCTGTTGAGTTTCGCCAATTTACTCATCAGTAATCAGTCATCAATTTACAAATAAACCGACAACTATCAATCACTTTCCCGCTTTGTATTAACAACACGAGTGATGTACAGATCTCAAGGCAATTTAGCTGGTTCAGATCTGAATAGTGCGTAAATCAAAACATCGACTATTGAGATTATTTAAAAAAATAAATAATTGTGATTATTTTTCTCAATATTGTTTTGTTTTCATTGTTATTACTGTGGTGATCTACATAGCAGATTAATTGTGCTATTTAAAAAAAAATACGTTCAAAGTTGAAGATGTGAAGGTGAAGTGAGTCTTCATCCCTTTGGTACTAACAGTTCACTTTACGCATCTTTTTTGCAGTGACTTTTACATAATAGACCGGTACTTACCAAAACGAAGCAATTACTGACGTCATACTGGTTACGTCTTTAATATCATAACCATGAACAGGCAGACTTCATCCAAGGCTGGGGCAAAGGGGTAAATCTTCACTCTACTCGTTCATCACTTATTCTCGTTTTTTCTAACACATAGGTACCAAAATTAACGAACCCCAATACAGAGAACGTTATTGGATTTATTACATTATTATAGCGTTCTACTAAGCGTGAAAAGGGGTATTGTTTATATTCATTCAGACTAATTGACCCAATATCTCATTTCAAATATTGACACTAACATAGTTGAGAAATACCAGTTAAATACCAGTACACCGCTAAATACCAGTATTTTACAATTTCATCTTCACAAACTAGGTACCGGATAACAGTCTACTCATTGACTGTTCTGACTACCAGTAATGACCGTTAAAGAATGAATGACAGCTCGGTATGTAATGAATGGTGACCCAACCCTGGACCGATCCTTACATTAGTCATTATTTAGCCTCATTCAATCTAAACACTCGTACACATTCATTTATTGATAATATACTCACATACAACACCACATTGAAAAACAAAACAACCGTACCTCACCAAAAACTTAAATAAAACGTTGGCAGTTTAATTTCTGTTACTAGTAAATTTAAGGAAAAAATAAATAAAATTACAAGTAGGTACACTCACCCCTAGCGTTGGTGGCTGCATCTGCGATCTTCTGGAAGGCGTCCAGGAATGCGGCAATCGCTACCAGGGCTGACCTGCCAAATGCGAAAACGTATTTGAAATTGATGTCCATTTGTTTTTGTGGAAGGAAATACGAGATGACATTGTATATGATACGTTTTACAATCTAAACTTGTTAGTTTAGATACGTTTATACACATAATATACCCAAAAGTAAAGATAAGCGTACAAAATAAATTATAATTAAACACACTATTCTGCACATGTAGTCGACTTTTTAAATATGTATTATTAATTACTCGTTGATCATGATACCCTGAAAATATTATGACATGACAGAAGTGAATTATAGAACTAATATTTAATTTAAAAAAAGGACTTAAAACCATCCATCTGTTAGGATTTGGTTTCCATATTTAGTCCCTTAAATGGACCATTGTGGGTGACCCATAAGGGGGATTCTTTTCTTTATTTCAAACAGCCATTCTTCTTCGAGAAATAGGTTATACCCATTGAGAAGTTTGAGAACCATATCCCAGACTGCTCAGTGGGTCGATTCAGTAAAAGTCACCCGTAAAACATGAGTATAGAGAACGTTAGTGCTTAGCATGTAGAACCATTTCAACCATGTCACGGGGTGATTTACAGAATCGCACTGCAGAGCCCCCAGAAGGGATTTCTGTGATCCGAGGGCCCGTATTTCACTGACACATGTGCACCCAAGGTGCGCGTGTGCTACCGTTTCCTCCTCCTCCATGCATGCCTCGCGAAGATGACTGTCCGTTACATCTATTGTGTAGAGGTGTTAATGAGGTTTGATTAAAAACCCATTTAAGTTATATCCATATACCACACACGTCCACAAGACGCTGTTCTTTTGTGCAAAAAACAAATAAAAGCACCTTACATATCCAACAGGAGCCATGACCTCCACGAATGAAATATTTACAGCACAAGACACATTACAATAACATTTTATTATCAGATCACATGGAGCCGTATCATTGTCAATTGGCGAGTCAACGGCCACTCAATTGTCATTAAATGGCTGACTGTTGTCGAGTTACGACGATGCATCGTATGAAGGTTAAGTTTATGTACTTATCATGATATGCATGTGGCGAAGCATTCAAATAAAAGAGTCAATATCTTTAAGTGCTGAAGACTATATTTATTGCTTGGTACAAATGGAAGGGCCTATATTTGATTGGATGTACATTCAGCAGGTCATAGCTCGAATCACTAGTCATTTGGTACTTATATATGGTTGGGACATGCACAGAACTTATTGGTGAGGTTCTTCAGAAAGGTCAGAGGTGTCCTAAATTGAATTATATAATATATATATGTTACATCCAAACTGCTCGTCAGACATCGGCTGTCAGTCTATTATCTCCCCTATTCTAAATATAGTATTATTTAGTGTTATTTTATACAAATAAATTAATTAATTAGAAAGGGCAACAACACTAACATTTACATACTTTTTTACATTGTGAGACATGAAGGACCAATACCAACATCGATTATGTTAACTGAGGCCTATGAACAAAATTTCTGACACCAGATTAGTTACTAACTACAGGAAAAGATGACTATGTACTAAGAAACTTAGATAATTTTTGCTAATACTCACTTCAATGCTGAGTGGAGTTTCGTCGCCTTTGAAATAAACTCCTCCCACATCGGCGCGCTGTTCTGTTGGCAAGGAAAAGGGAATAGATTAATTTAATGACACATTTATACACGCAATGCTGATCAGATTCACTCCCAATCATAGGTAGTTCTTTGTAGGGAACATGGAACAGGGTGTAAAGTTTCTCGTCCTTCATTGAAATGGGAGGGACCTCTGACCAGACAGAAGTTGTTGTGTCTGGTACTGCCCAAAGGTTGTTGTCGTGTTCTTGTATATTGTAAATGTTAAATTTCAAGGGTAACTTGAATATCGCGATGTAGGATACATCAGTTTATTTCTTCAATATACCATCTCAGACAAATCACTCAAGATGAGGTCAATATCATCTGCCAAGCATTTCTCAACTACATATTGTTGGCGACATATCTGGCAACCCCGTTGTTAGGGGCTAATTGTTCTGTTGTTTGGCTAGCGACGGGGCGGCTTGCGTGTTTTCCATTCTAACCATTCTAATTTTCTTAATATTGTTTCCTACTTCTTTTGTGATCGAATTATTATACCCAATTACACCTTTAACTGCTTTTGATTTGGTGTCTAACACACAAAGAGATTTAAAAGACTATAGAGCAGGCATGTCAAGGAAATGTCATAGAAAAACTTTGATCCCATGTCTCAGTAACGCCATCTAGAATAATATATAAATATTGGAGCGGCGGCGGAGCGTACTAAAAAAAACTCATAGACTTGTGTCCGGCAGGACACACTTTTTTGGACGAAAATTTTGTTTGTGTTGTCTGGTCTATAGGTATTGAATGTCTTTGCTAACACATATGTTGGACCTTTATGTCTAACTGGATGCAGTTGAATACTAGCGAAGAGATATAAGACACTTTATAGGTCATGCGAAGAAATGTCATAGAAAAACTGTAAACGCCATCTCATCTAGCATAATATAGCAATATAAGAGCGGCAGCGGAGCGGACCTTTTTGGCGCAGCCGTGAGGCACACAGCACATGATGTGTACCTACTATTGTATATCTTCTATTGTTTTATAAATTATTGTATGTACGTGTGTTTTGATGACTGATGTCAAATCAATATTTTTCTTTTCTTTTCTTTTCTTTCTTTTTACTAAATTAAACTCCTAGACTTATGTCCACTCGGACGCAAGTATGGGATGAAAAATTTGTTTGTGATGTCCTGTCTACTGTAAGTATTGAATGTCTTTGAATACTAATGTTTAACTACTACATGAAGCGACAGTCTTTTCGATCTCCACAATTCAGTAAATAGGTAGGTAATACAATACCCCCGGGAGTAGACTAGTTGTTTAAACTAAAACTTGACGAATAAATGTATCATTTTAACGGATTTGGAACAAATAAATTAATCAATGTCATTGAAATGCAAGAAGAAATACAAGACTTCTTTCCTCTCATCAAGGACGCGCAATAAAATCTTTACTAATGATAAACCCATTATACAATAAAATCTTTACTAATGATAAACCCATACATCTCAATAATAATATTGAAACACTGCGAACTCATCAACACACTATACTTAAATTAAACTGTAGTTCCAATAATTACTCAACACACACGACTCATTAATTAGTTACAGATTGCTGGAAGCATTCCGATTTGCAATAACATATCTCCAATATCGAAAACGGAGAGCTATCGAAACTAAAGTGGATGAGATTGTATTCTGATTGGTGCTTCCATTTTGGGTAATTTGGCTATAAACTCAGGAATCCAACAAAAAATAAAGTAAATAAATCCAACACATTCGTGCCTGGCGGTAATATGAGAGCAATTTATCACATTACTGCGATGTTGCATAGTAATAGTTTGCAGGAGTTAAAATTCTCAATAATTTGAAATTATTAAGATTGTTGTTCATCTAGTGGTTCCAAGTGCTACTGCAAAGTATGAAGACAGCATCGATTTCTTGGTCGGCCAACGCGAATGGTCAATACGTACATTATATTATAGACTAGAATATAAAGAAGATAGTAAGTGAGTATTGACCAAACCCGTAGAGACTGGTTTTAACAAAACCTAAGACCTTACAAAACTTCATACAAACATTTAACTAAGAACCTTATAACCTAACAGTCAAAAGTCATATTCCAAAAGACAAATCTATCTCTCGAAATGATTCACACGCTACTTAAATTTTAACTTTGTCGTATGGATCTTAAAATTCAAAATGCGCTACACACACCCAAATGTTTCTCAAGGTATTCGTTGAATGGACGGACGGGAGCAATTTGTCTGTACATACAGGTGAACGGATAGACGGTAATTGTTCGGCTGTACGATATGAAGGATGGTCCAGTTTACTTCTTTGGAAGATAGTATTTCATATATACGGAGTGGAATTCCGAACACAATATTAAGTATCAAGAGATATGACCCATGGCCATAGACATTGCCAAATGCCTCGTTGGACAAGAGGTACCAAGTGCTAGTGCCAAGCATTAGGGTCACCCTTTCGGTGGTGCCGTTATTAGGTCTCTCCATCTGGGATATTTCAGTAAGTTGGCGTTTTGGATAACAAGCTATACATACAGCTTACTTCGCACACATTTAAACTGGGTGATTTTTATAGAACATACTGGCAGCTATTTCCATGAGTTCAGTACCTAATAATAATAATAAAAATAATACCAGCCTGTTACTGTCCCACTGCAGGGCAAAGGCCTCTTCTCATACAGAGAAGGATCGAGCATTGATCACAAGGCTTGCTCAAGGCGGATTGGCGATTTCAAACTTATATTAACTATAAGTCCAGGTTTCCTCACGATGTTTTCCTTCACCGATGTCAATGATGTCTAAGATAAACTTAGAAAGTACATATGAATTGAAAAAGTCACATTGGTACTTCAGTACCTACTTGATTATAATTATTTTATTATTTTCCCAAGCTTAGACAATAATTTGATAGATATATTGCCATAGTAACTGAGTCAGACAGAGATTAGAGACGAACATTCGGATGCCATTAATTAGCTAGCTGTTTCCAGTTCGCTGTCATTATCTGTAATTTGGGAGTTGGGTGTCACAATTTGGCGGTCATTAGTTTGATACGTAATCTCGTCATTTTATTATTCCATTTTATTTCCTATTAATTAGGTTCTTCATTTTATTTAACGATTCTACTTCATATATTTAAGTACTTTTTTTTCTTTAGGATAACGAAAAATTGCGCGCTAATGCTTACTCTAAATCGAATATTATGTGAACACTTAGTTAATTATGGAATTAGCACCGAAAACGTAATGGAGAAAAAAGTATTTAAGGTAAGCAACTATAACAAACGTTATGAATAAAAATATTTAAACAGAATCAATTTGGACGCAATATATCAATTCAGAGACCGAATCGCACCATCACAAGGTTTTCGCTAATGAATGTATGAAAGGCTCTAACGCCCTTTTGATTAGAAGTAATGTTCCATCAACACCACCATCTAAGAACGCCAAATCACTTTTAATAGCGTCCATGAACCGAACTACAAATTGATTAATGTCAACTTCATTGATTACATTAACCAAAATCGTGGATGACGCGTCTAGTAAAATATTCATGTGCCTAATCAAATTGTTTGCGAAACAAAAACTGGGCATCAATCAGATTCGCATATATCTTTAGAAAAGAGGTCGTAACAATTCGGTCATCGTTAATAGTTACAAATGAAGTCATGAATTTTAATCACTAAAGGCTATTAACAAATGCTAGGCTTCGACTATTAAAAATATCTATGCAATCATGATGAAGCTTATGAGTTAGTTTGCTTTTGTCTTTGACATCTTTGTCATTACCAGACAAATTTGAAATATTCGTTTTGCATATTTTGACAACTAAATTGGCAGTGGACTGGCAATATCTGTTGAAGGACCGATGGCCGGTGGAGCTGACGAGTTCTGAAGTGGAGACCGCGTATCGGTCAGAGTCCCACAGTCAGATGCTGCTGAGGGACTTTGGGCTGAAGAGCTGAAGAAGGTGGCTGGATCAGACTGGATGTGAAAGGCGTAGGACAGGATGTTGTGGCACAAAAAAAAGGGACAAGTTCAGGACTTTCAATGTGGCCATTGACTGTCCTGAACTCGTTGCTGATCTGAAATTACGCACGAAGCTGATGGGGTTACGTCAACGTCCAATTTTTAATGTACGTTGTATGACTAACTAAAGGTGGAATGTTTTCTCTATTAGAATGCACTTAGTTTTAATAGACTTCCTAGGGACCTTAATGTCGACTTATTTTGAACTCCTGTTTCGACCTTAAGACGGCTTTTGGCACAGTCTTTTTTCTTGATACGTAGTCGATTTATCGACTCTTAATAAAATATAATCTTTACCTATTTGTACTATCTTTTTATAGTTTTTTTTTTTTAATATACGTGGAGGCTTGCCTAGCTCTTTTTTTTTAATATTATTTTCTTTATTTCACTGGGTTGTTAGTCTGTAAGCTGTCTTTAAAATAAAATAAATAAATAAATAAACAATCAGGGATGTCCAGCAGTGGATTGCGATAGGCTGATTTGATGACTAAGATTAGAAGACTACCGGAGGATAATTACCTACCTAGCCCGCATTCGCATCACATTAGCCCAATACGATTTGTTAAAAACCGTCAAAAATCGTCGAAAGTTCGAGTTGGGCTCGCACTCAAAGCGCGGAACCCTACGAGTGCGAGCCAACTGGGACTTTACAAAGTCGAGTAAAATTATGTTCCTTATTTATTTCTTTTTCTCTATCCGTTACGAGTACTGAGAAACAGTTCGCAAACAGAGTAATGGACAGACGGACAGCGGATGCTTAGAAATAGGGCACCGCTGATATGCTTTGGTTATGAAACTCTAGAAAAGGCAATTAATTAATTATGAAATTAATTCTTAAGTTAGCTATATTAATAGAAAAGATCCTTCCACTGTCATGTAGACAAATAAAATAAGTTACCTACTTTATTTCTAAGTTATAAATAGAAGTAACGTGGGCAGAAAACCTAAATATGGACCGCCCACAGTTTCCAACTTTTCCGTTTTGTAACTTCGTGTACCGTGTGGGTGTCGTGATGTCAGACATTCAAGAGATAGTATAATACAGGGTAGAAGAAATATCTATGCAAGAATTGATATATCAATCTGGTAGGCAAAAAATACCTATATACAATTGTGATATTTGTAAAAACAGGGGTTTATCTGTTACATGGCTTACTTAGTACAGTATATTTCGTATCTTAGTATAGTTCTTTTTAGTAAAGGTACATCGTCTTCACATAATAATATGAGTTTCCAACTTTTCCGTTTTGTAACTTCGTGTACCGTGTGGGTGTCGTGATGTCAGACATTCAAGAGATAGTATTATACAGGGTAGAAGAAACATCTATGCAAGAACTGATATATAAATCTGGTAGACAAAAAATACCTATATACAATTGTGATATTTGTAAAAACAATAATAATAATAATAATATTTATTTTGTACGAAATACAAGGATATTACAGAAACAATAGGGGTTTATCTGTTACATGGCTTACTTAGTACAGTATAGTTCGTATCTTAGTATAGTTCTTTTTAGTCAAGGTAGGTACCTACATCGTCTTCACATAATAATATGACTGATTGATGTAAAGACCTTAAAAACTAACTATAGACGGGGCATCACGAACAAAATTTTCATCCAGAACTCATGTCCTAGTGGACACAAGTCTATGAGTTTTTTTTAGTACACTCCGCTGCCGCGCGAATATTCATATATTATTCTAGATGGCGTTACTGAGACATGGGATCAAAGTTTTTCTATGGCATTTCCTTGACATGCCCGCTCTATAGTATTTAAATCTCTGGATTGATAAACAAATCTATTTCTATATATATATCTATAACTATACTTTACTATAGCTGTAAATTTCCCAAATAAAATAAAATAAAATAAATATAAAAATGTTATGTTGGTTTGTGTACGCTTCAAAAACTCGCACCGATCGAGCTAAAATTTTAGCATGATGTATGTATAATCCGCATCAAGGATTGTTTTATCTATTTTTTTTTAATTATTTCTTTTTTTTTTCTTTTTTTTTAACCATGTCACAATGTGCCACAGAGAAGCGTGGTAGGGTACAGCTAGTATTACATAAAAAAAAACTATATTGATGTGTGAAAGTATGGCGTTTCTTGTAATTTAACTCAAGTTTGACATTCAAAAGTGCCAGTCTTAATTAAATAAATGACTTAACTTTTACTTTGACTCTTAGTAGCTACTATATAAGCCTACTGCCTCTAGTTTACAGATCTGCAAAAGACAGCAAGGACGAACAGTTTAACCTATCAAAGATTCAAGACTCGGAGTCTAGAACTCTTATTCTGAATAATGGTCCTCCATTAACGGACAGACCTCGAGAAGCACTGCTTAACCTTCGATAGACCCGTGCGTCAATTATTATTTTGCCACAATTCCTTTCTTAACCTCAGTAACCTATATAAACCAAATATTAATACAACAGCTCACAAAGTAACGGTGATTGAATTACTGTTTCTACCAACAAAGAGTCTCTTTCAATTTATTTGTTCACCTTCATCCGTTTCCAATGTAACGGAGCTTGTACAATATTGAACATGTGTGTGGTGTTGTATATTAACTTTAATAAATAATACCTACCACGACACCAAACCACACCACACCTTACTCGAAGGCATGTGATGCCAAGTCAGACTCCAGGTTAGACACGAACCACACGACAAGAACACAGTATAAATATTAATACAGTACAGCTAGGACGACGCCGTTGATCTCTGGAAAAATGCCGACAACGTCTACACACGTTAGCCCTAAATAATACCTCCCGAACTACGAACATCGTTTTGTTCGCAGTTCGGGAGCGGCTTTCCCGCGTCTCGCACCTCACACCCCGCACGATTGCCTTGTCTGGACGGCTGCGTCGGGCGACTGTAGGTTTTTAGACTGTGTTTAGAAGATGACTTACCACGACATGACCACACTCTTCCGCAGACAACACGTGAAGGCGTTAGTCCCGGCCGTCATTAGTAGATCTTCCGCAATCGATACGATTAATCAGAACCCTAAGCAAAGTGTATCGCAAACAAGCAAGTCACTGGGTTCTGGAGGTCAGTCGCTCCAGTCCAGTTAAAACACTGGTATTCAGCTGAATCCAGTCAGGAAACCGAGACTAACTTTGTTGGGCAAGGGCTAGGCAGATGATGATGAGGAACTACCACCACAAGATTGTTCATTCATAAGTCGTATGGTCATCGATATACCAGGATCTTGGTGGGGCAGGCGAAGCTTCTCATGAAATCAGATGTAATCCAGAGAGAGGCCGTGAAAGGCGTGCGCGCGCATCTTGTAACTGTAACACGTTCTATAGAATCCATACCAATTAACTAGTGTTAGTTAGTAGTTTATACCGATAGTTTAACAAAGCTGTTGAGTGTTAGAACAATGGCATAGATGTAGTGGACAACATTATAATAATATCCATAAAGTACAAACTAATAAAAAAATCACTTTAAAACACACAACATTAAATTAAAATACATATAAATCCAAAGAGTGTTAGTGTTTTAGTAACATAAACATGCACCTAAGAATATGTCAGTATGTTTCGTACCTAAATCAAACTTATACCTAAGGCTGTGATGTCCTTACCCACAGATTTTGGAAAGGACAGTCAAAGCGGGCAGCAATCGCATTTAGAATGCTCTTGCTGCTGCTTCGTAGACGGTGCAACGAGGAGCTTGCCTTCTTGCGCATAATGGCTTGAAAACCATTGGTTATAATAATGAACTGGTGACATTACGAACAACACAAAAAAAGTTTGTGTGTACTTAGGCGTTAGAAGTTTACTTCTTTGGCGTAACAAAATAAAATTCTTTCTAAAAATTGTTTACTTCGCGTTATCGTACGTTTGTAGAAAAAAAACGACACGAATAATAGACTTAAATGTTGAATGCAGATTGTAATGCAAATCTAACTTCAGGGTGTCGGTTTTTCGTGACTGTGTACGCGTGGGGATCGTAAAATTTCACTCTCATAACTTTTTTCTAACGCGCAAAAGAAGTACAACTTCAAAAATGCCATCTTCTCAATTTCTGATCTTATACATATAACTGTAACTATGTATATTGCAGTAGCAAACATTTCTGACAGATACGCCAAAATTATTCACAATCCACTAAAATATTTTCAATTTAAATACAGTACACGTACCGGATCACGAAACGATAAATAAGCTTACTGTGCGCTGAGTGCGAGTTGTTTTTACGCTAACGCGATCGAAGAGTTCACCGCGTTTGGCTCTCTGATTGGTTAAAAGCTTGGAGCGAGTCAATCGGAGCGCCGAACGTCATAAACGTCTCGATCGCGTTTACGTAAAACAAACTCACACTAGGCACTCTGAACTGTTTATTTTGCCTTTAACCGAAGGCAAACGAACGGATAATTGTTAAGCTACCGAACGTACCGTGTCGGTGTGTATGCTCCATTATAAATTCATAAAAAAATGCTGTGCCTTCATATAATTTTGGCACGTAATTTTTATTATATTGCTTGACTAATGAATTGAAACAATGACCTTTATACATTAAAAATCTGTTGAAACTTTATTGCGAAATCAATTCCAAGAGTTGTGTACGGCCGTTACACTCTCGTTTCTCAAGAACTGGGATTTCAACTACAAAAATATTATTTAGTATCTGACTGGCAGTTCCAGTGATTATTGTATGCCACGGATATCTCCGGAGCGTTTAAAGAAACAAACACTGGATTTTTTTTTAGTGTAAAATTATGTGAGTTGTGTTTGAGATTCGTCTGCAACAAGTCAGAAGAGTCGAGACAAGTTCAATTCTCAAACGGTGATCTGGTTAAAAGACAAAATATTATTAGTAACATAGTAACACAGTAACACCCTTCTTTCAGACATGCTAATCCCACCAAAACATTTCATGTAAAATGTTGCCGAAACGACCACATAAGGTTTGCCATGTGAAAAAGTGTCAGATCTCATGTAGAGCCAAACTTCTGAATCTACACGGCCTAACCTACCGACCGTAACTTCACAAATTCTACATATCAGTAAAAATGTATGACTTGGCTGTTTCATTACTTAGTACTTCAGAAACTAATTATTCGCATCATCTTCACGACGGTAAATAGCAAACTTTAATACTCACCTTCTCATACTTTCACACACTACTCACCGAGAGGTTATTACTCCGCACTCCTTTTCATTTGTTTTAAACCTTTTTTCTGTGTATGACATATCATTATGTCTATGCTAGTAATGTAATGGTCATCTTAAACAAGAGCGCTGATGTCTGAGATACAGATATTTGAATTTTTTATGATGATGTGAAAGTTGAGAAATATTTATTTTTCCAAATAGAATTCATTACTACATTTGCAAGCATTTCTTTGAAATCTGAATGTAAATTGATATATTGCTCTTCACATGTGTCTCCTTCACACACAGAATGAGCAAATCAACAGAAGCCTATAAAGTGTCTGACAGCTTGACATCGAACATGACTATGATTTTGACAGGTGTCAAACAAATCGTGACTCGTGAGAAATATCAACAAGGTTGTATGTAAAATTATTTATTATCTGAGCTATTCGGGGTTCCGTTCCGTATCTAAAGGGTGCGAGTCTTCTAAAACTTACCAGTCCATCTGTCAGAGGACGATATCTCATGAACCGTAATAGATAGACAAAGAGACTATAACAGATAATAAAAAGAGTTTTTTTTATTGCAGATTTAGATATAGGTACTATTTATTTATTTGCCAACAATGTAGGTACACGTTTAAGATGATACATGGTTAGGACAAGATAGTGAGATAATATTTTTTAGTACAGAACCCTTCGTGTGTCCAACTCGCACTTGCCTAGTTTGTTTTTTATGTTATCTGTTGACCGTAACCCTGGTTTAAAGAGGATATCGATAGCAGAGAGGCGGTCACTTTTCTTAGATTAGATAAAAACAGACCCCATTAAAAGACTCAAATTTACTTTCCCAAATTGACTGAATTGGCTCTTTTTTCAGAAGGCTTTTGCAGAGAGCCCTACTTCGTTAGACGCGCTTCTAGGCTTCGAATCTAGGCAGTTTAGATTAAGCGCATTAAAGTTGAGCAGGCGGCTAGGAACGTCATTATCTAGTATAAACTGTACTGGCTAGTAACGTCATGCGACATTTTGACTCGACGTATGCTATTGCTGCTGCTTCATAGACGGTGCAACGAGGAGCTTGCCTTCTTTCAAAGATTAGATAAAAAACTGACCCCATTATAAGACTCAAATTTACTTTCGCATATTGACTGAATTGGCTCTTTTTTCAGAAGGCTTTTGCAGAGAGCCCTACTTCGTTAGACGCGCTTCTAGGCTTCGAATCTAGGCAGTCTAGATTAAGCGCATTAAAGTTGAGCATGGGGCTAACGTCATTATCTAGTATAAACTGTACTGGCTAGTGACGTCATGCGACATTTCGACTCGACGTATCGCCGTTATCGCTTTGGATCACGTGAAAAAAGAATCTTCTTGTAATCTAGATGAAGAACTAAAAACTTAAATTGTGTCTAATAGCCCATTGTATTACTACAATCTTATGTCTAGACTTTAAAAGAGACCATGACCCCATTCTTTTCAGGGATCATTCATTTTTGAAATGCCGGCGACTTAGTTTTACAAATATGGACATGTAAAAGTACCTGGAAACATCTACTACTTACAGGAATATACAGGGTGTCTCATTCAAATCGGTCAGTATGGGAAAGTCTGAAACTATAAGACATACGAAGATCTGTTCTGAGGAACCATGTCATCGATTTTAATAACAAGGAAAACAACATTCATACATTTTAAAAAACATCTGTACTATTGTAGTTTATTGTAAACGTGGTCACTTCGAGCACCTACTAAAATAAATGAAAGTATGTGGAAACAATGCATTTTATTCATTTTAGACATCATGTTTCATACAGACATTTACTGCTTAAGACCTACACAATCGATATCTAAATAGAAATAGAATAGGTTTTTTTTTTCAAAATAACCGGGTTCGATTCCCGAACGGAGTACAGATGTTTTTTAAAATGTATGAATGCAGTTTTTCTTGTTATAAAAATCGATGACATGGTTCCTCAGAACAGATCTTCGTATGTCTTATAGTTTCAGACTTTCCCATACTGACCGATTTGAATGAGACACCCCGTATGTTATTTAATTTCATCATAACTACAACCAAAGAGATTTAAGATAAGTAGCACACAGAGAGGATGTACGAAGAAATGTCATAGAAAAACTAACTGTGCATGATCCTATGTCTTAGTAACGCCATCTAGAATAATCCTACTAATATTATAAACGCGAAAGTTTGTGAGTGTGGATAGATGGATGGATGATGTTTGTTACTCTTTCACGTAAAAACTACTGAATGGATTTTAATAAAATTTGGTATGGAGTTAGCTGACACCCTGGATTAACACATAGGCTACTTTTTATCCCTGTATTCCCACGGGAACGGGACCTACGCGGGTGAAACCGCGGGACGTCTGCTAGAATAGCAATATACGAGCGGCAACGGAGCGTACCAAATTAAACTTATATAGGTACTTGTGTCCACTTGGACAAAGTATCGGATAAACATTTTGTTCGAAATGTGCCGTCTGTAGTAAATATTGAATGTGTTTGACTTTAACACAAAACAGTTGGTACTTTTAATAATAAATAATAAGCCTCAGCAACGAGATAAGATTAAGTTTCAATTTACACCGCCTCGGAAAGGAATGGAAGCGAAGCGACTTTTGCAACGTAGTTGTATATAGCGTAATGAACCTTTTGTCAATTGTTTAACGTACAAATTAAAAACGACCCAAAAAAAAACATTGCGTTTCGCGCCATCCGGGGAATGCTCGCGTATTCTCGAGAATTTCCCTCGTGGAATTGCACGCCTTTTCGCGTTATGAGGCAAAATTGACGCTTCCATTCTATTATTTTCGCGGTGGTTATATAAATTGAGCCTTACCGCAATTCGAACTTAAACAGAGAACACTCAGGTACTCGAAATCAATAAAATGTAATAAGCCAAAACGTAAATCTTCAATACTCATTCCACTTTACCCTAAATGGAATCCAAATCGCTCATAAAATTGTTTATAATGTTTGTTTGATCCCTAATCGATATTGATTTAGGATTTGTGACGTAATTAAGCGTGTCCCAACGATCAACCATGAATGAGGGGTTCACGATTGATTAATCATTCGAGGCATGTGTAAAAAGGTTTGTATACAAAGTCTGGGATCACGCAGACTGTCTAAGGACTTTTACAAAAGGCTCGTTCGCAGCTCAGCGGTCATTAGCCTTTCTGGTGTAGGAATGCTTGTGAAGAAGAAGTTTGTATGCTGTAAAGAATTGCTTTAGTCGTGATTCGTTACTGCCAATGCCTAGTCAGTATAATAATGGTCGCAAGCGTTACTATTATGCATGAGATTATGGGTGGGTAAGTTTCCCTGGTCAATAGTCTTGCGTAATTCGGTTTTTCCATCAGGAATTTCTCAATAGCAACCCGAAATCTGGACTTGTGTTCGATCAATGGCAATGGGCTTGCCCTCTATTACAATGACATGGGACCTAAACATAACTGTCAAAGTACCAAAGTATAATATTTATAACTGGCAGCATCTCTGCTTAAGCTTTCGGGAAACACAGATGAGATGTCGATCACAAAGAATTACCCAATTACTGAAATGGTGAAGTTGTACTAGATACAAAAAGTTTTGGTTCATTTTGAAAAAGTTGCCCTCAAACACTTATTACGCAATTTAATTTGTAGAAAACCTTACTAGGAACAGTTAAAAAGCAACGAAGCGGTCGGAACCTCCGTTTTACTCTAAATCAGATCCAATCTGTTCTAACTGCGATTACATCTACCGATTTCCTAGTTAGGTTTCTTTCAAATTGTAAAGTATATATATAAGCCCTTAAAGAATTGACTCAACCGCTACCCTCAATGATGACTGAGAAGCATAGCAACACAAGAAATTAGGCGAGGCAGTGATAGCCTCGTGGTGTGAGCGGCGGATTGCCAAATCACAGGTCTCGTGTTCGAACCCAAGGCACGCACCTCTGACTTTTCGGATTTATGTGTGTTTTGTTAAATTATCACTTGCTTCAAAAACGGTGAAGGAAAACATCGTGAGGAAACCGGCATGCCTAAGAGACTATTCTCGACGGCATGTGATGCCAAGTCAGAGGCCCATGGGCGGCATTAAAACTCTGACACCAGGTTAGTTACTAACCACACGATAAGAAGAAGACAAGAAATTACGTCAAAAACATTAATTACTTCAAACAGCAAATCTCATAACACAAAAATACTCCCAAAGCGGCAACCGAAAAACACCACGGAACAAAATTCTATTTTTAATCCAAACAATTAACCCTCTCAAAGCGAGGGTGTGTTCCTACCCTTCAATGTACCGTAACCCACTCGCAGCTATGGCCCGGACTGTCCGCCAGTACTTGAAGCGTAATAATGTCTGTGTCACATGCTACTGGGTTTATAAATCACGACACGAGTACGACACGATCGCACTGACATTTTTAAGACTGCACTTGAAGACTGCTTGTAGATTGTCAAATGCCTAATTGAACTATCCTTCGGTGCTTAAATGAATACAGTCAGGGCACAAAAGATTAATAAGGGCGTCGCTGACGGGAAGCCAGCAAGGAGCGGCACGGTAGGATCTAAAAATAATGGAAGTAGAATTTGATCACTAAGAAATTTGTAAAATTAAACCATCTATCTTATGTTTGGTGAAATACCTACTTCATAAACTATTATCTTATAAATCAATCAGACCTGTGAAAGATGGTAAGACCCTGTCGTCAAAAAAGAAGTAAGGTGATGACCTAAACAAATGAAACGCCTAAACAAATTTACATAAATATAAAAAAGCCATCTCCATCACGTCCAATGTCAACCTGAAACTGCAACAAAATCAAAACAACCACACCCCGCTTTTTGCGTCGGGGGTTAAATAGTCAAAGAGAATTGGACGTAATATCAGAGACACACAAAACCTTGACTAAAACTTTTGAAACGAGGACGACACGACCTCACATCATACATTTACTACTTAAGTCCTACTTTCTGTCCAACATTTACTAATAAACTACGAATGTTAATGCCACATAAACTCGTCAAGGACGAAGAAAGTGGGGACATCTAAAAGGGTGGGTTCATCCCTTGTGTATCCCGTTTTCGAAAGCCTCGGGTCTCAATTGGGAGTTAAAGCTTGCTTAGTCGTAACGATATCTTGGTGTCACGCAACAGTCATTACACTTTACGATGCGACAACGGCACGAGATGCGACGTCCCTTTCGTTCTAAAAAGAATTTTGGAGAGGAATAAACCTTACTAAGCATACACTTTGGGGATTCTTTATAACGGAAGAAACGTAAGTCATCAACAACATCCGCCTACACCTATTTAAATTTATTTAGGGTTAACACAGCATGTCTTTTTTATTCCCTACATTACCATCATCTCTATGTTCAAATTCGTACCCATTTGGTATGTTTGCTTATGGACTAATAGTTGCGGGCGCTACTGCTGAGGGTGAAGTTCGAAATTTCCGGTACAATCAATATGTTGGATCTTTCAGAGGTATTTCAGTAAGTAACAGCCAAGAGCCTGGGTTTGTGAGAGGACTGGAAGTGGGCTTCAATACACTACGCAGGTCCAGCCCGTCAAACTTTTGGTCATTTCTTTCATTTTTGGTTTCCTATGTCATTGAATTATTTATGATTAAATAAATAAGACTAAGTAAGTGAAATGCTTGTCTGTGATCAAACCCTCTGTGTCGGAAGTGTTGGCCATGTTAGTCTCTTAAACCGTTCATCCAACTGCGAGAAAACATGGTAGGCTGTCTCCAATACAACCGCGAAGGTTTAGGAAACACAATCTATGTGACAAAAACCCTGGCAGGAAACAAAACGGATACTAAAGAACCAAACAGTAAATACCACATTAAATTAAAGAGAAACTGCATAACACAAAGCAACAAAATGACAATAATGATAATTTGTTTACCTAACCATATGCCTGACCTAGTTGTTATGAAAATCGCGTGTCGCATCGTCAACGTAGCGCGTAAGTGATGCTATAAAAGTCAACGACCCGACCGTACCTTGTTAGGGAAATCAACGTTGCTAGGTTGGCTCAAACGGAGCTCCTTAACAAGACCTTGATGTGAGGGCAAAGCTTTTCGCGAATGGAGAAAGATTTAGAGGTAATTTTGATGTTGAGTTTTTGCGCCATCCTTTAACTTGGAACAAACGACGGTGCATCTGATGGAAAGTTGTTGCTGTTGCTTTGATATGTTCTGCATGCAAAATTTTGGTGTCAATTGTGTCTAGAATTTCCATTTGAAGCAAGACATAAAACCGGACACTTGAACATTATACTTTGAAACCTTTTTCTTTAAGTGTATTTTTTGTAACTGGGCAACTCACAATGTTGACAATTTAATCGTTTCTTGGTTTTGTGCAAGTTCAAAAAGGTGCAAAGCAAAGACGGATGGCCAAAATGCTGGATGTGCTGGACAAATTGACATGTAGGATCACATTAATCACTCTACTCGTGGTTAATAAAAAACTACCGCAAGAGACGATCTTGAAGGCTAAGCCACATTTGCAGAAGCCAATCCGTGGATGTATTACCATCCAACACATACCAAGACCCCTTCGTGATTTAAAAAGCACGTTAAGCCGTTAGTGTCGTAAGTAGTTACAGCTAGTCAGAAGCCCAAAAGCCTGGCAACTACACTGAGAATCGTGCTATACAATAAATAGGTTCTGAAAGTTCTACAGACAGTCGGTCCATATAAAATTCCTGGTTGAATGGAACTGGTTCACCCCAGCATTGTTGGGAAAAGGCAAACGAAATGATAATAAAAGATGTTGAACGAAATTTGAAACGCTCCATGTTTACAATTACAATTTGATAAGTAAATGGAGAAGGAAACTTTTTAATCTAACTTCAGGTTAACACTAGAGAGCGATAATATCCAGTTGCATTTGGTATTTTTGAAGATTCTTTCTTGTGTATTCAATAATATTTTATAACAGTTCTTGGCTTCCTACGTTTACATTAAACACTAACACTTTTATTAAAACTACAACCGACTTCCAGACACAAACACTACAGATTTTAAAACAACTTTAGTTTAAAAAATCTTTAGCTTTGATTCGTTTAATTTTTAGATCGATACCGACTTTCAAAAACATAGCTATTTTAAAACTCGTTGAATTTCTTTTCTTGACAGAAACTTTGGTGACCATACAATATCTAAGTATAAACATAGAACCACCTTTAGGTTAAAAAATAACTTGGTGAACACACTGCCTAGTATAGTTAGCAAGTCTAGGAAAATGATACCATAATAAACACCACAGTGAAACCGCCTGATTTCATGGTGCAATATAACATTATACTACCGTCTGCCGTTAAGATATTATCTCTTGTTTATTGCTACTTGCGACACATACGGAAGAACAGGTGGTGACCTATATTCAACTGAGTATCAGCTTGATCTAATCCAAAAGAATATTAAGCGGCAATGTAAGGAGTTTTGAAGGAATGTTGACAGCACGCTTTGAAAATTGTTAGGTAATAGCAATCGATACAACATTTGTTGCTACTACTAACTACCAAAGTCAGCCATAAGTAGGTACCTACTAGAAATAAGTTGTTAATAAAAGAAGTACCTATTTTTATTTTGTTCATTTGGCTCACCAACATATGATACAGAAATATGAGGTACATCATGATTTATAGACCAATTTTCATAGTAGTTTCAAGTGTTCTGACTGTGTCTAGTTTCGACTGGCAACTATTGCATAACATTAAAATAAAAGCTCTCATTGATAGGTACAAGCTCCAAAAGACCATTCCCGACACTAATCTGCATACCTAGTCCTTTTCTGAAAGCTCCGACCAAGATGTCTGGACTTTCAAAGAGACTGTTACTTCCAAGTTTGCTTCAGATAACACTGATCTTATCCAATTAAAATTATAATTATTGTTTGACTTGTGTGACCTATGTTTATAAAAACACAAATAAGAAAGCTGACCTAACTCTTAAAATATACCAAAGTTTACATATTCCACAACCACGACTCAAAATCGTATCGCAGCCACATTATATGACCGGGTCATCATCTAAATAACCCGAAATAAAGCCATATCAACGATACGAGAACCGCGCCAATATAAACTGTTTGGTCGTAACGTAAACTTGAAAGTCTGCGAACGTAAAATTGTGTAACCGCTGTTCTGTAAACAGTAGCTGAGGTGTGTGCGCAAGATGTTAACGTAAATGTAATTGCGACTGTCTAATGGGTTCGTATATTTGAGATTTGTGTTAGGAAGGTTTGTAGGTAATAGAACTACTAAATAACTATTAGCTAAAGTTAAATAAAGCATTTTAGGTGGGATGATAACCGTTGGTGGAAATCGGTATAGAACTATTCGTACGGAATAAGACAAACATGGTCGGTTCTGTTACCTCATTTTCATAGCAGCTAAGAAACGTAAGAATCATAAGAATGTCGAAATAAAAGATCTTGATACACAGAAAACAACGAGCCAACAATATAGCCAAAATAATGACGGAAAGAAGAAGAGAGAGAAAGAAAGAGATAAAGATATATCTACTACCTACTTTGCAAAAAGATGTGTAGATAGATATTAATACTAGAAGTAACTTTGATTACTTTTCAAGAACTAGAGTAATTGAGAAGTTATGGAATATTCCTTTTAATCTACATATATGTCTAAGAGGCATGATGAATTAAAATTTCGCAGATTGTACAAAGTAGGCAAGTTCTAACGCTCATTAAACACAGGATGCGATCAGCTCAATAAATGTACGTATGACCTCTAGACAAATGTCTAACGATTCTTTACGTATGTATTCATCTGCCATTTTCGAAGGTGTGTTGATTTATAACTTGGCCAAGGTCAATGGACGCGTTTATTTGAGGATCTATAAAATCTACGTCTTTGATTGTACTTTATATGGTTCGCCTGTTGTCAGGGTCATCAGTTTTAGGAATACCAACTAATACCTACGTTGTCTTCGGTATTTCCAAAATAGAATTATTAGTCTTCAGAATTTCCAAGTAGTCAGTGTGCGCAAACATCGGTGCACTCTATGATTCCTGTACTCTAGGATGTCGTACAGACATTGTACAATAAGATGGATACCCTACACGACCAGCAAGAGATCAGACAGAGCAGGACCCACGGCTGTTCTTGCTTTTCAAGGCAAGGGAGTGTTTATTTTCCGCACTTTAATTGAGAAATTCGTCATGGAAAATATAAGTCTTGTACTGCCGATGTCGAGTGTTTGGTAAGAGGTTTTAGTGAATTGCATGGCAACTTTATCCAGATCAACCTCAACTTTGCTTTGACTCGATTGTTTAAGATCACATATTCGAATAGTTTCTAATAAATAGAGTTAGTCCAATGATATATTATATCGTCTTCCAAAAAATATTCACCGCTTTGATTTTGACGTCACTTTCAAGTAAGCAATACGTCACAGTCCTTTTCCCATAACAAGCCCTTCTTTATGTCGAACTAAACTACGACAATTACCACCAGATTGCCAGCCCTAAAGTTAACCATGTAAAACTAAACAGACACGATATAAAAAAAACGTATTACGCTGACAGAACTATACAAGATTAGGTGCGTGTGCGACTGTTTACTTTAAAACACGCGCACAATTGAACCAGTAGAGTTTGTTGAACTATAAAGCACGTGGTTGAAGTAAGAATAGATAGGGAGATGAGATTTTAATTACAAGTATGAGTTGAAATGCCGTAAACAAAGGAAGACCACGCATCACACGAAACAAATGCAGTGATAGTCTAGTGGTGTGACTAGTGACGAAACCATAGGTCCCGAACCCAAAGCACGCATCGCTATCTTTTCGGATTCATGTGCGTATTGTACAATTATTATTTCTTTAAAAAACGGTATTAAAGAAAAACATGATAACGAATGCGGCATGTCTGAGAAACATTTCTCGACAGCATATGAAGCTAAGTCAGAGGCGGCATAAAATCTTTGACACCAGTTTAGTCACTAAAACACGAAAGACTATGGAGAAATAAGAATATCGGATATTGCAAGAATTTATTGCGACGAGGGATCAAAAAAACTACAACACATTAGACTTAACTCATAAAGAGCGCACTGCCAAAATCCTGTCGATGCCGATCCTGTCCTGCCGATGAAAGCCCAAAGCATACACAGCCCTTCAAACAATAAATACATCTAAATTTGGTACCGTATGAGCCCACCTGTCGTTCATAAACAAAACCGACAGGTTCCAACCACATATTTCATTTCGATACCACAACATACATGTCCAAATACAAAATTAGCTCCCTACCAATTAAAGGAAAGGCGGGAACGAGTTTTACTCCCCTAATGGACGTAGCTTATAAAGCTTCGCTATACAACAAGCGGCATGGTAACAGTATGAACGTAAAGTCAGCTATATGAGCAAGGTAACACTGGAAGCGTAAGACCCGCTACAATCAGCTGAAACCTAGCTTCATACGCGTGCTGCGGTAGGTAAATGTACAGTAGTAGGGTACATTAATGTTTTCCGCTGCGCCTAGACACTCATCATTACGCAAATACGACAACAACACCAACTGTAAAAAAAGCATATTCATTTTAAGCCATTTTAAGGAATTCGGTTGATTAGAAAACGTTGACCAGAGAGAGACCGAGATTTGCGCTGTCCGTAGAATCAGGGAGCTTTGACTAATTCACATCTTCATTAACGATAACAAAGTTCGATAAATAAGAAATGTGTGATACCAGCATAAGCTTTCGAAATGCTAAATTTCGGATCCTTTATTAAAATGTGACTTTGATATTTGGAGTAACGCACCGCAGATTCTAAGGTCCTCGGCAAACATTCTGTTAGATTTAATTCACGATTTCACGAACCATTTCTGTGCCCTAAGTGCGAGTTGTTTTTACGCTAACGCGATCGAAACGTTCACCGCGTTTGGCTCTCTGATTGGTTAAAAGCTTAGAGCGGGCCAATCGGAGCGCCGAACGATGAGCATGAACGTGTCGATCGCATTAACGTAAAACAAACTCGCACTAGGCACTCTGTGCCTAGTAGGTAGCCTTCCTCTCGTTCCACTACATGAAAGTTTAAACTGAAGTCAAAATGAACTGACATCAAGTAGAATTATAACATAAACAGGACATCGACACAAGCGTGACTATATGCAGTTAATTCATATCTGATTTGGGTGCAGCGGTCTCCGTATAATTGTTAAGGATAGGGAGGTTTTTGGGGCACATATAAATTACGTATTATGTAGGACGTAATTGGAAAGGACATGATGTTTAGGGTAGGAGGAAAGGACTCCAATATATGACGAACAACCTACTGAATTGATCGGAGTTGATGTAATTTTGTGAGGTTTTTCTTATTGTTAAGGAGAATCTATTTCATCGGCAAGCAGAGTTAACATTTTAATGTATCAATATTAAAAACCCAGTATGCCGAAGTTATACAAATCTCTACAAACAACTCTCTACTAAAAGGTTATGAAGTACTTGAGTCCCACAGAAACCAATCAGCACGTTTATAAAGCAACACTTCACAAAAACCTAAAAGGAAACGTTTTCGACAAAAAAACAGACATCCCATGTCTATTTTAGGAACGTAATTAGTTCAGAGGCCGATCATGGGGACGCAATCATATCCTCAAAATAGACACCAATTTAGAGAACAGGAAGGAAACATCAACACATAACAAAATGTATATTTTGTGTAGGTACTACGCTGGAATGTGTGTGAAAGAACTCTCTTTGACTATCCAGTTTTCATTCCAAACAAAAATATAAAGGGAGAGACGACGACTATTTAAATTTTAATAAGCTTCCTTTTTCTGCTTTCAGTATTTTAATTTTATTAATGGACTACAAAAATATTGCGCTGAAAATGAAAAACATTTCGTAGTAGGACGTAATGTCAAAGCATTTCATTGGAAAGGGTCATCTTTCGAGTTTTTCTTGCTCACCTTTGGGATCAAGATATTTCAAAGAAACAAAATAAATTATTCATAAAAGCACCGTGAACTTATAAATTTACAAAAAGAAACGTAAGTTTTCAAAGCCAGATAAACTTATAGCTGAAACAAAGATGCAATCTTGAATTAATTTTATATATCCATTAAAATAGGTCAAAGCTGTGTTCCATCACTTAAATTGTGTCTACAAGATAAGAGGTGAAACTGCGCCAATTGCATAGCTGTCCTTATTATGAAAGTAGGTGAAACGACACATGCAACAATAAGTAAGTATTCTAGAAAATTACACATAAAACTATCATAGCTTGTAAAAATGAACTGTTGAAATGTCAAATGGCAACTAGGATAGACGAAATACAAATAAAAGGAAGGTAAATTAAAACACGATTAGTCAGTATTACTGTATGTAATTACCTTAATGTCGATATAATTTGAGACTGTAATTTCGACTGTTACTTTGACGGTTATTTTAAAAACAATGATATTGTTATAGTTCTCAAACAAAAACCCCCAGATATATGATGGTGACATAATTAACTAGTAGTAGTAGCTAAAAAAACATTAAATAAACAATATTGATCAATGTAAAGTATAAAAATCACAAGCACACTATAAGACAACAAAAAGAGAAACAAATCGAAGAAACAAACAGAATATCTAAAAAAGATTAACACTGAGAAACAAACATAGCAAACTGCTAGGAAATGGGAAAGTAAGACAATATTAGATTTAGTAGTAGGGGAGCCACCGGAATAGAATTATGGATGCAAAGTGAGGAAATATGGAAAACGTATTGCGAATACTTCTTGCTTTGTAGCAAACGTTTAGTGGAGGAAGATGTTTTATATAACGGTGAAAGATGAAAAAGAACCACCTGTGGATAAATTCAATACCCAGCCTACTTTAAAGTTGGAATTATTTAATAATATGTAAAAGGGGACGCCTTGTGATATGTTACATGTCGCTCTATTGAATCTGCATTCGTTGAATTGTACTTTGTGACGTAAATATTTAAAAGTGCGCCACTGACCTCATTGGTGATATTCATTAGAAAAGTATGTACTGAAAACCGGCGCGCATGTATGAACGTAAACTAAGCAGAAGGTGCAGTAAGCAGTTTCAACATTTTTCCATAGGAAAGGTTGGTTATTTATTATTGGGATAAAGGATAAAATGAGTTATAACTCTCTAAATTACCTAATAAAAAATGAAGAAGCTAATAACAGATCAGAATGCATACAAATATAGCGGCACGAAATGAGCTCAGCGATAATAACGAGAAATAACTCGATTTAAAAGACGAAGGGTGCACTAAGAGCGCCTTAAATAGGTTAAGCCGGCAATATTCTATAATAGACAGGGAAAATGGCAGGAAGTTTTTTCATCCGTTCTTTTCAGTACGGTTGTTCTTGCCTGAAAAGGTTTTTGCAATTGTAGAATCGTGCTTCGAGTTCACACTAAACACCTTCACCAATTAACTGACATTTATAAAAAGCTTGTTCTTACTTTGCAGATGGTCCACACTGTAACCATAAGCGAAGCTAAACAAATATCAGCAAACCGCGAACGTTTTAAAATGCTAATTAACAGTGCTAAAACACATAACACTTGGAACTCAGCAAGCCCTAAACACTTCGACACAACTCCAAAAGCTCTTACGTTTACAATATTCACACATCACTCTAAAATTTTCTGCTGACGATGGTTTAACGTTAAGGGCGTTACGTTTAATCCCCGACCGCTCTCATTTCATACCGAGAGCCTCTCGACGTAGACGCAACTCCCACTCGTGGCAATTAAAAACAAAAACACCGGCAGAATAGGGCTGCTAGAAGAAAATATAATTCTGGAACACCTGGAGTTTTGAACGAGAAAAATGAGGCCATTATTATTTCAATAGAGGCATATTAAGAACCGGTAAAAGTTTTCAAGGGCGTACTTTAATTAAATGATACACGGGCCCAACTTTAAAGTGACCATAAAATAATTGTATTCATTCAGATAAAAGATAATTTGGCTACCGTGATAAGAAATTATTGTGTCACAGTAGATAATTGTTGTCCTTGATCTTCCACTTGATTTAATTTCTCCTTTTACGGCACCCTAGACGAATGGTAGGTATCGAGTTATCTTTAGACTGAAAGCAGTTACACTCAGAATTCTATTTACCGTTGAGAATAAACATACCATTTAGCTATTTGTCAACCCTACTATCGCCAGGTCGGGCATGACCTATATCGTTTGTAATATTTAAAGGGTCTTAAAAGCAGCCCCAAATTAATGAATAGGCTTTAAACTGAAGCACTATACGTCGTTTTTTATTCAAAAGGTAGAAAACAAAACTGATGGAAGTAAAACAAAAAAATAAATTACTGTTGAAGAATTGAATTCAGCTGAAAGGCATGGTCGATGTTACAAAATGTAAAATGAAAAAGGTTTTTGGCGAAATACAAACACGAGATGTTTTGGTACTGACAGTTTAATTAACGGAAAATAAAGAGTACGGTCTATTGGTTTTGCTGAACTTGTATTTTTGTGAAGTTGACCTGGTGTAACATTGGCAGGATAAAAAATATGACCATTACTTATTTTATTTAGTAATATTCATTTTCAGAAATGGTCTTTTCTAGAACATCATGTTCATAAGGAATGCTGACAATAAAACGAGGAGCACAAACATGAAACATACAAGAATAGATTAATGACTCTGCTACAACAAAAGAGTGACAATGACAGAGAAAAATGGATGTCTATTGTTTGCAATATACATGAAGACCTGAAAATTACACTTCTTTAAGCAATTGTGTCGACTGTCGACGTGAACGGGGCTACGAATTTGCCGAGGTTCGTTTAGTGTGTGTTTTACACTGCCATACTTTATCATTTTTGCTAGGAATTGCACTGCAGTAGACGTGATTCAGAATTCCATATTTAATTTCAAAGTTACGTTAGTTTGACGTAGATGGTCAACCATCTTTGGAGAGTATCAACTGGGATACATACGGCACACATCTATGTGATGAAATCCCTAAGGCAAGTTTATTCTAACATCGAACGTTCTCTAAAAGCAGAACGAACACCCACGAAAAATATTTCATCTATTGTTTCACTACTCGTTAAAGTATTAAAATCTCTAATGATGATTTTCAAGTACGCCCGTTTTTCACTTTCAAAACTAATTAAAAGTCTATTATTGCACATAAGACTTTCCACGTGTTCCGAATCCAAATCTTATTAGTGGGCGATGTAAGCCAATATCCGAAACCGATCGTTACATTCAAACCTTATCATCTTTATTCTAATTAAGATAAGGTCCGAAATCGACTGTCAGAACACCTGATTTATTACTCAGTATAAAAGCAATCTTTATCATTACATGTTTAAAGTTCAATATTGTTTGTCTTATAACCAGAGTGAATGTATCGTAGGCAGACGTAGTGATGCGAACGTGACTAGAATATCGATACAATAATTCGACATTCTGATATCTTGACACGTATTTCGTGTGTAGAATGCGGGATTTTCTTATTATTGAGATAAATGTTTTGTATAGTGGGTTTCGAAGTCAGTTAGTGTAGGTTTTATTAATGAAGAGTACGGTTTTCTTTTACAATAATAGGTCAGGTAGGATTTGATTATTTGTTTGTATCTATGATTTCTATGTAGTCAACTATGAAACCTAGTTCCCTTAAAACAAATTTTATACAACCTATCCTACCAACCAACCTACCTTTTTTACTTCATTTGTACTGTTATGCTTACTAATATACTTGTTACTAAAACCTCTTTAACCTTTTCATCGTCATCAGTATATCAGCCGAAAGACATCCATTGCTGGACAAATTTCTGTCTCAAGGTTATCCACGACAACAGTATTTGTACCTCTTAGATCTAGTGCTTTCCAGCGACCTTTACCATTAAAACAACCCTATTCAAATATCTTGGGCACTAAAATCATCGATATTTCATTACCATCATTTCGCACACCCCAAAACGTCCTACAAGAAGGGCGTAGGTCGTCCATTGTGAAATTCGGGCCGTACCTCACAGATCAGACGATAGTCCCTTATTAAGAAACCGCTGAACAAACGCTAAATATTTCTCCGGCAGACTTCTCAAAGGCTTCAACATTGAAATTGAATAGTATTGTGCAGACGTTTATTGAAAGTCTTGAATAATGGATAAAAATATACAGATCTTTATCTGAGTGAATAAAGGAATCGGGAAGAAACAGGTTGTTTGTTGTTGTTTCATGTTTTACGTCAATTAAAGAAATGAGGTTCTTAGGAGATGAATACAAGTTCATTGTTAGCAGCGACTTTTAACTACACCAAGTCAACTTTATGTTTTATGATGTATTCTAGGTTTCCTATTTCATCATCTCTGTCTCTATCTAGCCTTTTCCCAATTATGGTGGAGTCGGCTTCCAGTCCACCCGAATGCAGCTACCTATGTTCACATGGAGCGGCTATCTATCCGATCTTCACAACCCAATGACTGGGTAACATGATACCCCTTGGTTATTGGCATTGGCATGGTTTCGGATGCATTTATTAATTTTGGATTAATATAATATATCAACAGGTCAAGAAACATAAAACAGTAATAAAACATTAATGTTTTAAAACTTATAAGTAACAACAAGGCGATAATTAAGATCCTCCACGCAAATTTTACCACTAACGCAGAAAATTCCTAGTAACCGTATTACCGTACTCTTCTCTAGTCGTGTAGTTAGGGATTAACCTGTGCGCTGAGTGCGAGTTATAGTTTTTACGCTAACGCGATCGAAAAGTTCACCGCGTTTGGCTCTCTGATTGGTGAAAAGCTTGAGACGGGCCAATCGGAGCGCCGAACGTCACAAACTCGTTGATCATGTTAACGTAAAACAAACTTGCACTAGGCACTCTGATGTCAGAATTTTTATGACGACCATGGGACTTGGACTTGGCTTAAAATTTTGTCAAGATTTATGTCTCTCAGACAGGTTAACTCCGGATGTTTTCCTTCACCGTTTTCGGAGCCAGTGATTATTTTGCAATACGCAGTCCCCTACATCACAGCTAATTGAAACATTCTCCATATTCCTCCCACACGAGTTTGCCACCCAAACAAAACGATCATTAGCCGTATCGAAGTTATGAAACATGTTGTTACGCTCTGACCCACTTTCATTCACATCTCATTTAACCTTGAAAGAGACGAGACTTGCTCCATTGATTGTATTACTTGACATTTTTATTGTGACACTGACGCTTGACGCTGGTTTAGATAGTTAATCATTATCGGACTTGTACGTGCGTTACCTTAAAATCTAAAACGTAAAGAGGCATGATATTTCAAGGAGAAATGACATAAGCTCGTAAAAGTGCATTTCTAAATGTTGGCCTTTTAATAGATACCAGTGATTTTTGCAACAGCTCAGTACGCCCATTAGATATCAAATGAAATAATTGGTTAAGACAGTTGGTTCTCTACGATAATAGTTCGTCCATTTCAATCGTTTTATGTTTATGAAAAGCTTTATATCCTCGTCAGCTGTTGCTACTAACTGTATCAAGGGTTACTTCTACAGCAAATGTAATTAGCTGGCACTATAAATGAAGAGCACTCAAAGCGGGATGGCAGTTTCATTCTGAGATAAAAAAGAACTTGTAGCTTCTACTATAACTCCAGCTATTAATAAATATGACATAGCAACAGTCCGTATAAAAATAAACACAAAAGAAAAACCAAGAACACACAAGAAGGCTCATAAAAATCACACGACGTCGATCATCAATCGGGTCAAGTGTCCAAATTTATTTTTTCTATCCGGGACCTTGTGTTGGATAGTTTTGGCTGAAAGCCAGATAAAAGCGGAGACGGTTACAACGTTATATTTAGAAAGTTTCATAATTAAGAAAGTGGGTTTTTTTTAATGTCGCGTATCAGCTGTTTATTCTGCCGCCTAAGTTGTTCAAAGCGGAGGAAACTATGCGACAAACTTGGAGCGCATGTTGAAAGGTTTTGCCCCGTGAGTTGCTTTGACTTCGGACGTGAAGGGGTTACTAACAACACTGGTAAAATTAAATTAACGAATGGCACAAAATAGTTTAACTACAACACGAAGTCAATTTCGTTTTTCTTTGGACATGTTTTCTTCAATTTTTGAATTTTGAATAAAAAAAGTAATTTTGTATTGAAGACAACATAACTCAAACTGTGTTTCAAACGGAGTAATATATTATTTTCCCAATTCATATTTACCTTAGTATTGAAGTGTGAACAAATGCCACAGTAAGTTCAATTTGTTTCTGTTTATTCATCACGAATCCGATCAATCGCATTGAGCTCCATTCAAAAACATTTTGTTTTCTTTGGAGTGAGGTTTCTTTTCTTTCTCTACCTAGACTTATTTTCTTTCTTAACAAACTTTTGGAGCTTTATCCCTTTAACCTTATATTATTTTCAAGATAACCAAAAACCGTCAGGCATCGACCCACACAACTCTTGACTGTTCGATACGATCTAACTGACTTTACAGCGGGTTCTACTCCTTTGGGCACACTTGTATTAAGTTTCTTCGAATCACGGACTGAATACTTAAAATTTCCATTTCTGAGGGCAAAACCTACTTTTGAGATTGTTTGAGTTAAATGTATGGTAAGTGGATTCAGGAATATGTGTGTGTTTTATGGAGCTGGGTCTTTTGGGACGGTTCTTTGCTGAGCTGGAATGTTGCCAACGTAAGCGTTATTTAATGATGCAGTTTGTACAATTATTACTTTTTTATTTTGATGATCGCTAGCATGTTGTGCTTGTGGTTTATGTAGAATCTTCGTATAAACTGGCACATTTAAGTTTTTGATTGGTACATAACCTGGATCTAAACTATTGTATTGGCTAAACTACGTGGTTTAGTCTCTTTGTAGCATACATAACATAGTGTTTGGTGTGCAAGATAGAAATGTATAGGTGTAAATCCACATGAACGGTTGTAGCATCCAATTATTAGTGTAGACTAAAAAACTCAAAGAAAGCAAGATATCAAATAACTACTTTTAATGTTTCACTTGCCCTCTTTCTCTTTACTCTTTGTAGGTCCAAGCGTAACTCGAGATGCTTTGATATTGATACAACTGAGAGACCGGCAAACTAATAATATCTTATAGGAAAGAGCAAACAACTTAACAAAGTTAATTAAAACGAACTTACTGACAAGACTGAGGCTTAATGACTTTTAGATGATCCTTGGGAATGTTTCACCTTCATAAAATATTGATATAATAATAATATGCAGCTTCATCAAGGGCATGAAAGCTATACACTTGTACACGGCGCGCATGGTTAGGATTTTCCTCTCTCCCATCGGTAGCTTGGACCCTGTTTCAAATACCCGTGGGATAATGCGATTTGAATTTCTACACAAATATAAGTGTATATAAGTAGGTATTTAAGAACTAATATTTCACAACTTTCATACAACGCCATCTACCTAGTACCTAACTAAGCCGAGATTGTGCTATATTCAGGGCCGCTAACCATTAGACTTGACTAGACCAACAGGTCAGTCTTTGATATTATTTCGATAAGGAGCAGAAAAAATGCATTGATCTAATAGGAGTTCAACAACATATTTTTTTGGGTAACGGAATGTTTAGACCACCTTGAGCAAGAGACAGGGTTACATTATACAATCCTAGCATAGCTGATTGGATGCGGTCATCACGGCGACATTCAATGGTGCCTTTATACTTAGAACAAAGAGTAGTTTGAATATGACGTCCGTTACAGATTTGTAAAATGCAATCATGGTGTAAGTGTATCGTCAGAGGTCCCCTTAGATATTATCCGAAAGACTGAATGCTTCAGTTTTTCATTATCTGCCTGGCCTTTTTAACCGACTTCAGGAGGAGGTTCTCAATTCGATAGGTTTTTTTTTTTTGTATGTACACCGATTACTCCGAGATTAATGATCCGATTGACGCGATTCTTTTTTAGTTCGATAAGGAATATTTTGAACATTTTTTGTATGTATGTGTACCGATTACGCTGGGATTTATTTACCGATTTACGTGATTCTTTTTTAGTTTGATGCGGGATAGTTGCTTTTTGGTCTCATAAAACATTTATATACTTTGGCCTGCTAGTTTTCATCTTATGAACGTTTTGTTCATGAATTTTTCTTTTTGATTTCATCGAAATCTGTTTATTTGTTTGATTGTAATATTAAATGAATTTTAAAATAATGAATCATGTACATAAAAATAAAAACCTTTTTTACAAAAAATACAACCGACTTAAAAAAAACACTAACCGGTGTAAAATAACTCTAAATTCGGAAGTCGGCGGCCAACCATGAATGAGACAAAATCACCAAAGCCACAGACTTCCTAATTTAGAATTATTTTACACCGGTTAGTGTTTTTTTCCAACTATGTTGTATTTTACACGAAACGACTGCCTGTCAGACCTCTACAACCCAGTTAATAAGTAACATATCCCTTAGCTATACTGGTTGTCAGACTTTTAGGCTTCTGACTACTCGTAACGACTTCTAATGCTTCAGTTTTGAAGCTTGTTATTTTGTCACGTATGGCTTTTAAGACTATGAAGAACTTTACCTCGTAAGCCTTAAAGAATATAGTCCAAAATAATGTATCAACCGGATTCGTGCAAATGATATTACAGTCTACCAAATCTACTGATCTAATAGCCCTTGACGAGTAGGTGTGGATTTGTTTATTGATTTCACCAAGCAGCTTAAGAATGGGATATCATGTCCTATATATTATGTCTCTTCCCATATTAATGTCGCAATAAAAGAACAGAGGGTGTCAACTATCAACACGCACCGTGAGACTAAAAGAAGGAAACTGTTCATTACAACGGTCGTAAGTCCAGGGCCTAGCTAGTACTACTTAGGAGCAATCATCATCTTTAAAGTAGCTCAGAACATGGGGGTCTTAAAGTGACGCTAATGTAACAGTACTTTATCTTTCAATTTTACAAGACCGTTGGTTTGGTATGTTGTGACGACCAAGTGGATTCTAATCTGGGTGAATGTCAATGGTAATTGGTTTAGATTATCCTGGACATTACTGACATTGATGAAGGTAAACACGGTATGAAAACCTAGACTTTAATGAAAATATGTGTAAATAGTCAATGCACCTTGAGTATGCGTGGTGGTAACTTCACGTGTCTTCTCTAGATGAGAAGATGATATTGCCCTGCAGTGGGACATCAACTAGCCGGTCGCAAAATGCAACAGTGTAGAGCATTTGTTTATATAGAAAAGTCATACACCTACACACTTACTACACATAAACTATGCAACCGATATTATTACGATCGTTAGCAAAGGAAACCCAAGCATTACTATAAACTGACCAGTTTAGTATTAGGTGAGATAGAGATCTAACACGAGCCTGACCGAATCGAAAGGCTTTGCAAAATCACCAGGTTGGGCAAGCTTTAAATGTCCAAGATTTCAATCTTTAGTACCTAAGACTTATTTCTTGACATCCAGGATCTGAAATTATGGAAGGAGCGTACAGGTATTTGTCCACCGTTTTCAGATTCCCATCGATTTAGAATTTTGGGACCGGCTAAAGCTACGAGATTTCTTTGAAATCTTGATAGTCTCGACTACCCGAGTACCTGTATAAAAATTTTCCAGCCAAATTCGTGTGAGGTCACAAAAGGTAACCGTCTTCTTTATAGTATATTTTTAGAAATTCCTAAGGCATTCTCCAAAAAGTTCAAGACGCTTGTACAATGGCCCTTAGCATTGTTCCCACACAAAAGGCCCAAAACTCGTGCAACAAAGTCAACAGAATGTATGAATATGCAATGGCATGCCACCGGTAAGTTTACTTGTAAACTATTATTTAGGATGTGACGAGACGACTGCGATACGAAGTCATGAAAATGGAGAAAAATAACTTTGGCATAAATTGTTAACTAAGTAGTCTATTACACATGGGAAGTAGACCGACTGTTGACTGCTAAAATAAAAGATATGTTACAGAATCAGGAGTTTGATTTGCAAATACAGTAAAAAATACCTAGGTACTCTGTAACTGCCCCACTGCTAAAAAGTGTTGATAAAAATTGTCTTGTTGATAAAGACATAATTATTTTTAAGAAGGTAAGGGTTGCAATAAGCACAGTTGCTTAAACGTATCGAAGCCAAGAGATTATTCCGGAATTAAAACTCAACATTACATTTACGTAACATTATAATATCTAAAGGAACTCATAATTTTTCAGACGAATCATTATCCACAAGAATAACACAAACAACTTCCGAAATTATTTAGATCGGTTTATATTTTTAAACAAAAAACTGAAATACAAGAAATACCTTGACACAAATAAGAAAGTTAAATTAATGTTTGTTTAGCAAAACTCAGGCTGTTACACGTGTATCCGACATAATTTGTTAGACAGTTTGACACACGAACATACTAATTAAGCTTCTGCCGTTTTATAAAATTGAGAAATCAATATTGCTATTAGGTAATGATTTGGGTCAAATATCAGGACTGAGCCATAGTTTTTAGTACTTTTTAGCATTGGGTGGTATATATACATATAGGTAATACATTAATTTTAAAAAAATGTATTTATTTTAACGATTTTCGTCGCGCTATCAGGTTCTAGGTTCTAGGTTTTTATGCAAATAAATGTTATTCTATTCTATTCTATTCACAATAACTTTTTGCTTCCATTTAGGAATCGTTCTCTTGGAAAGAAACTCATGATCAGTATTATCGTTTGTGACCCCCCTAGGCCACAGAGGGAGTTTAGAATATCTAAGTGATCATGGATTCTGAAAATATTACAAACAATACGACTTTTAGTATGAATCGTATCGTAGCCTTTAAAGACATCAAACACCCATTTCACCTTCAAATACAAAGTTATGAACGTCACAGAAATAATTATTGATACAGATGTTCAAAGAAACGTCTACAAAATTGAAGACTATGCCAGACGTACTTGAGCCAGACTTAGAAGGTGCTATAACTTTCTTGTTGGCAAAGAAACAACTTTGTTTTATATTAAGGCGAAAACTGGCAGGTATCGTTATGAATACTTAATACTTGGAGTTTGGAACATCGATCGACGATATACCTAACGGTAAATCTTTTAACGTGTCAAGATCAGGTACTAAGAAGTAGCTAGGAAAAGACTCACATCTAATTATTTGTCAGAGGAGTCTTCAAACACAATAGTATAAATTGAAGACAAAATAAATAATGAATTATGGACGGTGAATAGCGATCGATAAGTAGAGAATGCTGATACAAAGATACATTACGGAAGACTGGAAGCTAGCACAGTTATAATTAAAAAAACCTATGTTAGGAAAACTCTCGCAGATCAGTCCATTTTTAGTTAGACAAAGAATGAAACAGAAGTTGTAAAAGTACACCGGACAGTCATCATCTATTTAGACAGGGAGCCTGCCCGAGAATGGTTTGACATTCTGAATACCAGCATTTCACATTGAGTGACTTCCAATCTGACCTTCACAACCGATTTGATCGATATCATACTTTATACTATTAATTTTCTGTGCTTCTCGCTTTTACTGAGTATATTTAGATGTGTGATCACGTTTAAAAGAGAAATTAACAAATTCTGTACAATAACAAACAATGAACAGCAAGCAAAGCAAACTGGTGGAGTGATGGATGAGATACTTCTCGAAGACCTTTACTATGAAGAAATCAGTCTCAAGAACATAGTGAATATTTCGGATACATCATTACTCAATCGATAGCGTGATGGTACCGTGTTTAGGGCTTCACCTGTCATGGACAAGGTTGTGAGTTTATCATGTCTTCATGTCTCAAATTCCTAACTTCAATTGAGCAAGCATGAATCTTTCCTACAAGCATGAAATGGTCGTGCCTTTTGTAAATTAAACTATTCTGGCCCTGTAGTTGGGCAGTAGGTACTTACCAGGGTGCCTAATTAACTACCTCAATATAATGACTAATATTAATTACTTCTTTAATACCAGTGATAACTGTACGTCACTAGCTAATACCGTCTTTAAGAAACGGCCTTGGCTTCTTAAATAAATTCATCAAGTTTCCTACAAACGTATCCTCTTCACATAAACCAAGTAATTGAGCCAAAATTGCGGTGTTTCGCTCGTGTACATATAACTGTCTGGTGTGACAGATGGCAGTGTTATGCTCAATTATTTGCGCATCAAACATATGTCAGGTTTACGTCTCCACTGTTTCCTTGCTCTTTGATGTTTTGAGGATAAAGTCTTAACGTTTTGTGGGTGTTACACAGTATTCGATATCAAGAATTGTGTTTGCATACATACATATACATAAACTCACGCCTTTTTCTCATGGGGGTAGGCAGAAACTACAGAGCGCCATATGCTACAATTCTTACATACTTCTTTTGCTTTGTTTACATTCATACATGTTGTCATGTCGCTTTTCCTTATTTTGGTACATTACCAGTCGGTTCTTCATATTATTATAGTAGGACTGATTGTTCTTTAAGGGTTCAGGCGTGGGTTTACTGTCTGACCACCTCAATGTAGACCTGTGACTTTTGAGCAAATGTTTACTATCTTTGTTTGGTCATACTTATTGACTTTTCTTGAGACTTTCTCCGAAAAAAACTATAACAAGAGCTATCGTAGCTCCAGATATTATTGGAAGTGATTGACAGTGTACCAATGTGCAATAAATGCTTTCTCGCCGGGGGCTAAACAACCCTATATAACATGATGATAACCTTAATCTCTTACACGAGTTTCCATAAAATATGGCCTTGAGCCGATTCCAATTAATGACGACACTGTAGGAAATATATTTCACGTTATATTTTTCTATCCACCATTTTCATAATCATAAGAAATGTCCAGGTAACATTACCTTTACTGTCCCTTTTAGGGTCGACCCTTTCATAAAATAACGGAAATATGGGTATTTGCCAAGGTTCCGTTCCAAGAATAATAATTTAACAAGATCGAACATTGTAGTGAAGTCCTTTCGATAGTTCAAAGGAAATTCTAGGTAGACACGCTTTGATGTTTGATTTCGGAGAATTCGCTTAGTCTCCTCTAGTACTGAAAGAATAGTGTATTGAAGACGAATTAGAGAATCCAGAGAAATCCCGAAGCAAATTCGACAAAGGGACCTTGTTAAAATATTATTTCGTAGAACCTACCGTACGTGCTGTGAAACGTAGTTTTGTAGTCAAATCACACACCACGCGGAATAAAAATTAAGACAAGCAAAATATAACTGGAAAAAACCACAGCTCTTAACGTTTACACCAATTCTGTACCAAGTTCTAGCAAGATAATTAAACTAGACTATCGCCATTTTATCTAAAGGTTCTTATGCAGAGAGTTCATCCACCTATATTTCTTGTAGAAATAATGGTTCCGATTCGTACACCGTACAACAAAAATCCCTTTGCACTGGCGTATACATTTCGTAATATTTCGGCAAGTCAGTGCGGCGTAACGAAACGGAACGGACATACGATTGCCTTTACACACAGTAGTCACTACCTAAGTGCTCTACCACACTACTGACATTTCAGTAATTAGTATTGTATAAGACAAGGTTCCTGGTTACTAATGAGACCATGTCATTGTTTCCCGAAATGTCGTAATATGTGCTCGAGTCTAAGTACATGCAAATTTTGGTTCGTGGGTTTTCATTGCTGTTGTTGTGTTCACATGAGCAGAACTATGGTGTAACAAGTAGTTACCTACACAAAGTGTAAACAAGCATATCCATGCAGATGTGACATTTGAGACGGCAGTTTTGACATCTGCGGGATAGTTCCCGTATCTATAAGAACGTTCCCATTCTAATGCTGTGATTGTCCCAGTCAAAAATATATCAAATTTGACATTCATTGTCGTTGAGTTGAGATGGAGAGTTGAGAGATTTAATAATAATAATAATCATTTAATTCAGGAAATTAATCCCATATTTCATTTTTTTTTCAGATTTGGAACGTTTTTAATTACTTTAATTTTATTTATCTCCTGGTTAAAGCAAACATATTCTTTGGAGGTCGATTTGAACTACTCTAAAAAAAACATTGAAGCAAACTTAAGGATCACAGTCTCTTTTAAAGTCCAGAGACTTCGTAGATAAATTTATGGGATGGTCTTTTGAGGGAATAACCTCACAGACATGATTGGACCAGTACAGTAAGTGCACGTATTTGTCAGTTATCGTATAGCCCAGCTTATGTAGCACTCAATTGGTAAGTAACAACCCACTATGTGTTAGCACCCTTAGTGAAACTTCCATTAGCACAGACAAACGCATCATCCTGCATGATGAAATTTATACATAATTCAAGGGAAACCAGCAGGAAAGAGTTGTGTAATTATATTCATAATACATGCGGTCACGGTACTGACTGACAGTTCCTTCGCATTTCTTGTAAGGACGAACGATGTTCTTACACGACAAAGGGAAGCCAACGATTTTAAATAAATAATAACGCTTCTATCTATTGCCTCATGCAGACACGCGATGCCTGTATCGTGGTCGTAGTTACAACACGGATCACTTTGACATTCTAGGCCGAAATCAATTTTGTTTATAGGTCACTGGGTACTGTTTTACACTAGTCAGACATTTGAGCAAGTAGAAAATTGACGCGAAATGATAAAGATGAAGAGAAGAAAGTATTATCTCGCCATAGAAATAAAATCGGTTTCGTAAATTATAAATACTGATAATATCGAATTACTTTTTCATAAACAATGTAGGGACAATTATGCTGCCCTGAAGAATTCCAAGCAACAATTCTAACTTATTTTTTCAGTTCAATAATTGTAAGTTTTAAGTTGCTTCATACCTGTTTTTACTTCCTTAATAGACGAGAACTAAACCTCTAAAATCGTAATCAAGACTTTCGCTAATCGTATTCTGAAACTGTTGTTGTCAAACGCTTTTTACAGATCGGAAAAGTTCATCAAATCGATTTATAAGTTTCACAAGGCAATTCATTACAAAGACTTGATTAAAACTTTTAAATAGATACTCAGCAATACAAAAGCTTTACTTACCAATCGCCGAGAAAACTTAACGATTAGGGAGACAACAACATCAGCTTCTCATCACAATTTACCTGGAAAAAAATGGAAAACCCATTAATTTTATGTTCATCAGTTAATAAAAAGATAACAAAGTAGTGAGAGTGTTAAATTTTCACACAAGCTTTATAGCTTGTGTGAAAATTTAACACTCTCACTACTTTATAGTGGAAGAGAATCAGGTCAATTTGTTATTAATAGATGATATAGTAGTAACGTGGTTTTTCTCAGTGGCAGCCCAGAGACTGGGTTTGGCTCGGTTGATGGCAATTGGTTAATGTATAAGTTTCATGTTAAGGAGGGGGCTCCTTAACACGAAACTTGAACATAACAGGTGAAATGTACTTTTGCATAATCCTTTGGGAAATAAAGGCGTAAAGTATTCTGTGGTTTTAAAACATTTTTTCTCGTAAAGAAATCCGCTATGAGCTGCAAGTGAGGTTCATTTGACTTAAGACAACCAGGTGAACTAACAGAAGGTTAAAACAATACGCTCAAAGATACTAAGGACATTTTTAAATTTTAAAGAATAGTAAGATTTTAAAAACACTAAATATTAATGTTACTGGTCATAGGTTTCCTGCTGATATTTACTATATGCCCAGAACTCGAAAGCCTTTCAAAGCAACACAACGGGTCATTGTTAATCTGATAAGTTACTATTGTTTAAGGAGAAACAATGCGAACTACCACGCTATCGAAATTGCTCGGCAAAGCTGATAATCAATGTTCCGAAATACAGGCCATTTGTATTACAGAACATATTGATAATTACCTATTCATTAGTTATTGTAAGGGGACTTATACTGTTTGATCCCGATACTACTACCGGCAAAACAGAAGGAATAACAAGAATAACATACTATAATTATAATGTTCTTATTACTGTGACGCAGGACTTTAGAGATGGAGCGGACTATTATCTAGTACCAGTAAAAAAAAAAGTAAAGTGATGATGATGGTGGTAGGAATATGGAAGAAACTCTCACTTCTTGCGGCTAAAAAATTCACTATTTGTAAGTTTATTTGTGAACAATAAAGAGTATTCTATTTCGTTCAGTTACATCAACAAACCCAAAGAGAAATCAATAAAACACCGTACAATTATAAACTAATCTGCATTAAGTAGCGGTCTCCGTACATGCGGGAAGCTTTAAAATAAAATAAGCGATGGTCGTGAACGTCAAATTGTGTACAATTATATCTACCGCCGAGGGAGAAGTGATAAGTAGACCGCGATGGTGTGAATATTTAACGTGAGGTAGGGAGAAGCTACAGTCTATTGACAAAGTGAAGTATCATTTAAATAGCAGTCATCCCCATATTTTAATTCCCCTTTGCGTTATTCATATTTAGCCTCATATCAAAAGTCGGCAATGATATTTTAGTAAGCTAGTGACTGTGTGTATTTGCGTGAGTATTGTCATCGATATTATTGCAGTAACAGAATTATACTCTTGTTACTACAAGAGTAAAAATGTACAGTACAGATGCCGACATACTTGTCGGCATCTGTACTGTACATTTTTAAATGATTATGAAATAAATGAAAAGGAAAAGTATTGGGGTAACTTGACGTTCTGGCGTCTGTACCTTTACTAAACAAATTTTAATTATTCTGATAGTGAAGAAACCAACTGTTTAAATCAACATGGGAAAATGCACTTGAATAAAAGGCAAAGTGAACTGTTAATCGCTAGCGTATCAGTATGAGAGCTTACTCCTCCTATTTTTGACGGATGACTCTTTTTACAGAATAACACTGCTGGATCTGGTCAAGTCTTTGATAGCGGCACTTGACTAAAATGCTTCACGTAAACTAGTCACTTTATTTATTATTGAAGATTTTGCAATGTCTTAAGGCAAGTCTACCAAACTTATATGGGTGTAGTTCTCGCTCTCTTGTTTAACTTGGACGCACGTGCAAAAGGGTCACAGCACCGCTATGCCAGCCTCGGCGGCGCCAAAGCGTCTGTTCGACCGCGTACTACCGTTATTTGGATTACGTCACAGTCGGATTGTCAACTTTAGTGGTCGATATAAGGGTTTTATTACGAGTGGGACAGGCGAATGAGAACAAACTTGTATTTAAAAAAGGATTGAATGTTATGAATTTTAACCACGACGGATAGGTGAATATTATTAACAGTCTAGCTAAAGCAGCACTTTGTTGTAATACACAAAATATCGATATTCCAGATAAGGTAATCTATGTATTTTTAGCCAGACACGTCAGGTATCCAATTTGGGAATTCAATACTTAACACTCTTTATCTTTATTGCTTTTCATACGTATTCTTAGGTGGTATCTTAATAATTGAGATAAATCACAAGCAATAGCATTAACACGCCAAAGATTGAATGAGAAATATTTATAACTTGCACTTATGTTCATTAAAAGTAAACAATTTATCTTTAGTAAGTGGGGTCTACACATGACGTGTTCAACTCTTACAAAAAGGATACAGTTTAGCATGTAAAAGCATGTTCAACAACATTTCAACATTTTGCCATCCAATATTTTGCCCTTGCAAAGCACGTATTCTCTTTTAGATTTTTCAGCACGGAACACAACAAGGAAAACAAACTAATAAAGAAAACGTTTAATTACATCCTTGCGTGCAAAGCCCTTACTGATACAGCAAATAATATATCCGATAACTGCCAACGAAATTTAGTACATCCGATAATAATTTATGCGAATTCTATTGGCTATAAAGCGCGTTCACTCGTTACCCTACCCAATACTTGCGCTACTATGTCTGCGATAAATCTTAGTACCGAGACCAGATGGCACGATCTACGTTGTTAATCTACTTTCAATCACGTAATAGTTTTCACAAGCAAAATATGAAGTTACAAGACAACCCGCATATTACTTCTGGTGAACCATAATTTAATCGTAGCAAGATTAGTTAAATTCGATCCAAGCCTAGAGTTTTATGCAGCACATCTGCAACAATCAAGCCTTGTATCTTTATAAATAGGAATAAGATTACCACGGGTTCATAGTTACTCAATACTCAATACTTTATTGCATTCCTTATTATGTACATAGATGGTATATAATATTGTCAACATCAATATGGACCCTGTCGGGCACAGCAAAGTTAGGAGAGAGGATGATAATAATTCACTACTTTCTACCAAGATGAAAACAAATACAACGCAGTTCAGTTACAACACTTTGTTCTCAAGCCAAACGAAAACTCCACTACTACCAATGATAATTTCAACAATTTAATATCGCCGCGCTCCTGCGAGAGTAATACAAAAAACTAAACCAACAGATAAGGAACTCGCAATTCCGTTACGAGACAACTGTAAGGTTCCAAATATGGATACCGAATGTGGACTAGCAATTAAATACATTGGGTCACACGCGGTTCTCCTATATGAGGGTTGGTAGAATGTCAGCAAGCTTTAGCGCGGCTCTACAAGCTGTATTTGAAGTTAGTTTATCGATTTCTAAAGAGGACGGTGCAATTAGGTTCTGGATTTATAGAAGTTGAATGTTAGGTGGCTAAAGGTTAAGAATGTGTGCAAATTGCAGCCTGTACTGAGGATCGTGAGTCTCAGTGACAAGTAATTTATATGAAGTTATGACTAAAATGGTACCTGGAAATTTACTTTCGACAAGTCGTTATGAATTGCAGCGACATCGATGAAATTGACAACTTAAGGAAAGACAACTGACAACTTTGTTTATTATTAAACGAACTTTCATATCGCAATTAAAATAATAACACCGATGATAAAGATAAAGCTACAGACAGACCCACAAGTTTTCAACAGCGAGTTTCAAGGGGTTTTTAAAAAGCCATGCTATATGCGTTACACTTTGAACGGGTCAACTTACACGAACCTAATAGTTACCCTTCAACCCATTTATAATCAACAAACGACTTAGTAAATCGAAAAAAATGATACGGAATAGTAAGTAAATGAAATCAAAAACCCTTTAAACTGGGATTATTATTAACCCATTCATGGTATAAAAAAAATAATGGATTCAAGTCTTTGTACGCCGCGTCGGTCACACGTTGACCGCGAACAATTGAATTTCTATTGTGTCTGGTAGTTGGCAGTCAACGTGTTAAAGGGGTTTATTTTAGTTTTTTTATTTTCGATTTTAGGTAAATCAAGTGTTATCGTAATTGTTGGGTTTGCATTTCATTCGTTTATAAAGCTTTATAAGACGTTGTATATTTCATAAGGGTAATCAAATGAACGGGTTACCGTTTCGTAAATGTTAGTTTTAAACAGGGTTATATGGTCCCAAAACGGTTTTAGCCAAGACTTAATCACGACCGGGTAATAATGAACAAACCGATGAGTCATTCAATATTGCCAGTATGATACCTGAAATTCCCTGCCATCTAACCATGCGACAGGCTAAGCCTCAAAACTAACTGGAACGTGTCCAGGCTTCAATTTTGAGGCTTTAGCAACAAACAATATGAAGTGAAGGAACTGGTAGTATGCTGTAATAAAGCTTAAATTGATTTTGTATAAACAGCTACGGTGGGATATTCGTAATAACTCTACTTAGAAAATTGTGAATATTCGTGAGAAGTTTGTGGATCGTTTAAATATTTTTTGAAGTGAGACTTCTATAAGTATAATAGGGTAATAGCATTTATGTGTATGGTGAGAGGCGGCAGCGGCGGCGGGAGTCCACTTGTCCGTTAGAATTTCTCTTTGACTATGTGTCCCAGCACACATAATATATAGACTTTTTAATTCATTTGTCATTTTATTTCTGGCGTTTGAGTACTTTAAATGGCCTACCCAAACGGCCTTTCTTAGTGTCGTATTCGTATAGATGTGCTTCAGAGTTAACCTACAAGACTACTGATCAATGTGTGCAATGACTGGACAAGTCCACTTATATCTATGTGGCTTAACAACTCGAGACACTAATGCAGATTAGTGTCCCGAGTCATGTTATGGTGAACAAGATAAAATCTGAACTTTAAAAGGTGCAGTGACAACTAGTTTTATTTCCGTGTTTTTTCTCAGAATAGTCGACTAGGAAACACATATTTAGGGTAACGTGGGTTTTCGTGTTAGGACAAAAACAGGATGCGCTCCTGTTTACGATGATATAAGACTTAAAATTACATACAGGAAGAACATGATTTGGTAGTCACCTTAGTGCCTTTTTTCAAAACGCTATTTACAACCCATTTTGGGGTAACACCATTAGATGGGTACACAAAGGGTTACCGCGGCACGGGCTACATTTATTATTCATCTCACGTCACTCACATTTGTTTGACAGCCATATTTCTAGGAATATTGTTATTGTTTTACTATGTACCGTAAGTGAAGTAGCTATAGCTGGAGAATCCATAATTCTTGTGGTTGGGGAATGATTTAATTGACATAACAACCCCTCTGTTGTTGTCGTGTCCATACAAATCTACCTTTTGGAAGGGGCAACTAGAATCATTTTTTTAAAGTTAATTTTTGTTCGACGTTCAAAAGTGCCTTATTGGCCTAATTGAAATAAATGGTTTGACTTTGAATTTGACTTTTGACGTCAGATAGTCAGTCGCTTCATTTAAACACTAGTCTTCACCTGCATCCGGTACCGAAGACTGGAAACCGAACCCAACTTAGTTGGGAAAAGACTAGGACTAAGAAAAGACTAGATGATTACCCACTATAGTTTATAGATTTTGTCTTTAGACAGACGACATTCAGACACGATCAAAACCTTTGATTTGCATTCCATATTCATAAATAATATTTATTTCTGTAAGTAGGTTTTTACAAAGACTTATACATATAGGTACGTCATTTTAGACTATAGTAGATGAGATCGGTGTTTCACTATCTGACTACTCGGAGAAGAAACACAGAGGTCACAGTCTCTTTTAAATCATGTAAGAACCATGCATATTAGTGTCTAAAATGGTATTTTGAGGAAAGAACCACACAGATATGTATATTTTTATTATATAGGCACGCGTTAGACCACTATCTCACCTGATGGTAAGCGATGATGTGGTCGACGTTGAAGCACGCCTGCCTAGAAGCAACCTGTTCACTCTTGACTTAAAGACCCCTAGTTTGTAGCTATCAGGAAACACCGACTTCGGCAGGGAACTTCACTACTTAGCTGTACGGCCTGTACGCACAATAAGTGTTCACAAAACGTACAAGCATTATTTTGTCAGTAACCGTGAACTCAACTCGGAACTTGAGGAACTCCACGTAACTGTTCCTATGCTCATTAACGAGTTTTCATTTCAATGGCCAGAATTCTGAATAGTCCCTCGTCTCAATACCAAACCGTAGCGTAGTGTAGTTTATTGAAACTAAACCTAGTGGCTAGTTCTATAGTTAGCCTTGTTCTAGTTAGTTCTAGTTTCTAAGTCCCTGTTTTAGTACAAGCAAGCCTCGAAGTTTAAATTGGAACATCGCTGTTGCTTCTCGAGGTCGTAAGACGGGCGGCGCGCGGCGGCAAGCTTTGAAACTGTGCTATTCATTCATCGTCTGAGTATTAGCAGTGACTTTGTTTGTATGAAATTAATTTATTTATACGCTTAATTAATTATAAATTAATTAATTGATGTGATAAATTAATTTATCACACTTATACAGGTTAGAAGGGTCATCGCCATGCGTAGGTATTCTTAATATGAGTTCTGTAATTGTACTGAAATTTTTTGTTGGATTTTTCCTAATTTTTACGTTTTTTTCTGATGTTATTTTTGCTTAAAACTGTATAAACCTATGAAAGTTACATTCTACCTACTTTCTATCTAACCCAATCAAAGAGATTTATTTCATGTCTTTGAACCAAATGATTTAAAAAAAATTGAAACCTCATAAAGTTAGATACAAATCATGATTTCATACAGTTTGAAGCAACGATAAGAACGGAATAATAACTTGTTACCGAATTTATAAAAAATTAGCAGGTCACATCCCGCGGTTTCACCCGCGTAGGTCCCGTTCCCGCCGAGGGAAAATATAAAGGTAAAAAAAGTAGCCTATGTCACTCGGGGATAGTGTAGCTTCCCAACGGTGAAAGAATTTTTCAAATCGGCCCAGTAGTTTCGGAGCCTATTCAATGCAAACAAACAATCAAACATTTCCTCCTTATAATATTATTTGTAAAAAAATATATGAACAGGTGTAAAATAACTGTTATTTTACACCTGTTGTGTTTTGAAACTGTAGTTTCGGAAGTCCGTGGTTTTGGTGGTTTTGTTTCATTCATTATTGGCTACCGACTTCCGAAACTACTTAGATCATACGATCTATCTCCTTGTCAAATTTCATAACGATCCGTTCAGTCGCTTAGTCATGAAAGCCTACAAATAAACAGACAAACAAACAGAGTTACTTTCTGATTTACAATATTAGTATGGATTAATTGAACCCGAATGTGATTATTTTAACCTGTTAACAACAAATGGTTCTCTTTCTTTTCTTTCTGGTAATTTTCCTTCCGTCTGTAGTACTACGGACCCTACTCCTGGCATATTTGTCACGTTGCCAAATTGGGCTTAGTCGTTAAATGCCCAATTCGTAAAATGACCAACAGCTTGAAAAAGGGCTAATTCGCTAAATACCTAGTTCTGAAAATACCTAGTTGTTCATAGGCATAAAGTCTAGACTGAGATATAGTTGATCATTCATCTTATGCGATAGTAGAGAGTCACACGATTGCGAAGTATTTGACTGGCCTGTTGGTCTAGTAGTTAGTGACCCTGACTGCTATGCCGTAGCTCGTGGGTTCGATTCCCACCCAGGACAAATGTTTGTGTGATGAGCACGATCATTTGTTCTGTGTCTGGGTGTAATTTATCTATAATATGTATGTATTTAGAAATATATAAGTATGTTTATCAGCTGTTTAGTACCCATAACACAAGCTCTCAAGCTTAAATTGGGACTAAATGATGTTGTGTGAAAGTTGTGGAATATTTATTTTATTTATTTATTATTTGTTCGGTTCGGGTAGGCCAACCAAATGATTTCCATGCAATCATTGGATTAAAGTACAGTCAGCCTCATAAGTCGATATACATATCCATATTTCCTAAACTCATGAACACCTTAGCTCAAATTGCTAAACAAGGCTAGTGCCAGGATTTATTTAAGGTCTTAAAGGTTCGAAATTCACTTGTCTTGTTTAGCAATTTGTGTAAACTAAGGTGTTCATGAGTTTAGGAAATATGGATATGTATATCGACTTATGAGGCTGATTGTACCTACCATATATATATATATTTTTTTACTAGAATAAGTGTGTTATCGAGAGCACAAATTTTCCCTTTATCTTAACCGTTACGTTGTAGCTACAGGAATTATGGTCTAATAGGCTTTTGAAATAATTGCTATTTGCATTCAAAGGTTTAAAATTAAAATGGTAGGTACAGAGGCCAGCACACCAATCAAGCTACCCCAATGGCCAAACCCAAATGTCCAATCTCAAACCCCAATTTCTTTTATAGTTTTTCAACTTTAAATAACAAACAGAACAAGGTTCATGTTCAATTGAGAAAATTTGACAGATTCACATTCGGCTAGACTAACAAAAAATTCATGTTTTTTAATTATTGAGATAATTAGCCAGAAATAAAAAATACTACGAAATTACACTCTGCAGTGGAAATATCTTCATCTTGAAATACTGTCTAATAAAAATAAACTGCACTTGCACGCTAGCCATATTGTCTCCATACCGGATGCAAGCTGTCAAAACAAATGTCCCACACAGAGTTTAGCTCACAAGTAGATACACATAGAGCGGATTCTTGGGGACATTCTTATATCCCATCTCGACTCAATGTTATTAAATCGATTGTGAGTTAGTTTGTTACTTTAACAGCTTAATGGATTTATGTGAAATGTGGTACACGGATAGACCATAACCTGGTTGAGAACATAGGATACTTTTTGTCCCGGTAGTAGTAAGATATCTTACTACCGACATCCAAGCAGGCGAAGCGCCAGGGAAAAAGTTAGGCAATAATAAATATATTCAAATCAAATTCAAATTCAAATTCATTTATTCATTTTGTGAACATAGGTGATTACAGGTGTTTTTCAATATTTTAAGTTTTAATTGTACAAACCATGTCCCGCCGAAAGGCATACAAAATCGGTCTTATAAAATTAGTGTCAGTAGAACTTATCCATGTATGTAAAAGAACTATATGAAAAGGGTATAAAAGAAAAACTGAACAACAATTGTTTTGGGACACACTAGAAACATACGACACATTTAAATGTATCAATTTATTGTACAGACGCCAGCACATCAAGTTACCCCAATGTGTCAAATTTTTTCTAATTGAATATGAACCTTATTGTAGTAAGCATAAAGTTGAAAATCGATCAACGAAATTTGACACATTGGGGTAACTTGATGTGCTGGCTTCTGTACATTGGAAATGTTTAAAGAAAAGACCTGTGCGAGGTCATAAAGTCCCTATCTCAGCATAATTCTACGATATTTAAAACGTATACAAGATGTTTGTGACTTACACGCATACACACGCATACTGAACGAACTTTGATGTAACTTAACTATAATAGCTAACACTTTTGTAGAACATAAACCCATATCCAGGCAAAGTCGCGGGATGCTGTCAGACCCGAACACGTATGAACTTCACACAAACATTGAAGAAGGCTTAGCCAGCGACACAAGTCACGTGTTCTAGGACAATAGTACGCTCGACACTTACATTTGACACTTTGCCAAGCTCGTTTAAGTAGTTACTATTGTATCGGCGACGGTCGTAATGGCTTTGAAGAGCACGTGCTTATGTTTCGCAATATGTTCGTGGATGTTTCCTTTATTGTGGCGATTATGTGGATTATATTATTGGAGAGAGTTCGTGGTTGAGTTATAACAGCCGCACGGTTCGGTTGTTAAGGGTAAGCAACGCTTGCCGAAGTCGACGTGAGGATGGGTGATTATCTGTTACGTACCGAGACCTTTCTCCGCTTTGAAAAGCACAGTAAGCCGTAGCTCCTAGACAGTCGTTTTGGCAAGTTAGAAACCCAAAAGCTACTGCGTTCTAGTAGTCAGGTATGCAGTCCATTCTGGAATACTGGTATTCAGCTGCATTCAGTTAGACAGAAATCCAACATCACTTAAGTAAATAAGTAGTAGTCAACAGCTTCGCAGGTGAAGATTATTGGATCGTAAGATTTTCAGGAGATACAAGAGAGAAACGCAATTGAAAATACAACTAAGGAAGACTGGAAAGAAGAAGATGTTAAAGCTGTAACACTTTCTTTTCAAGAATTTTCCTTTTAAAATCTCTCTGCCTAAGATAAACGCATCTTGTGTCGACTAATCTGGTACAGTAGTCAATGATGATCCACTGATCAAAGGCAATAAAACAATTCAAGATCATCCTTTTGAAGAGGACGTTGTAACCCACTTGACACACTAAAGGAGTGAACTAATAGGAACAGTGCCAAATCTAGTAGCAACTACTTGAATGAAAGCTTGTTTGGTACAGGTGCTGTTCTTGACAGTGTGCCAGCTTACTGCATTCGTAACATAACATGAATTAACATTACCAACGTATTTGCGCAACAGGAATTTGGTCAACTTTGGAACTCATTATAAACTTATTATGGACTACTTGCTCTATTATTTATTTAATATAATTTAAAACACAGTTCATACATAAGCACAACAGAATAACATGACTATTACATCAGGGCTAATAAACTAATACCGAGTAAAAACCCTTTTAACAAATCCCTTTCACTAATAATGTCTTAAATTGACTGTACAAAAATTTTGTTGACATCAAACATTATTGCTAGTTGGATAAGAATATAATTAATTAAGAAAAATACTGGCGTATTGATCAATTGCACCTTCCATCCTCTTCTACTGTTATTTTGGTAGACTAAAATACTGTGCTAGTTTCCCAAAATAAACAAGAACTAAGCAACGGCACTTAAGGACACACCTTTAGTTCAACACTACAGCATTGCTCACTTTTTAAGCCCTTAAATAAAAAACCGTATTGATTACTACTGTCTTTCTTGACTCTTATAGCTTCTGCGTTTTGCTCTGACCCTGACCAGCACTTAGTAACCAAAATAACAACAATAATACTTCTTCCATCACACTTAACATGAAAATGACACCCCATTACTAACAAGTTTAGCCCACGAATCAATTCTGAGTTGACCTTATACGCTTGGTGTTATTAACCTAAATTGAAGCGCCCATTAATGAACGCTTATCTACGAGCTCGCATGAATGACATAATTCATTACAACACTGAGCTTCTGTTCTGTGTTGATCTGATGGGAGACTAAAGAGGCTTTATTGTGAAGATTATAATCACCTATTTTGCAATAAAAACATAATTTATTGATGGAATACAGTTGCCAGTTCAAAAAACTTTACTGAATTCTATCAACAACCATTACAATCAATTTAACCAAGGAGTATAAAATTCCCGGTCACCGGGTTTTGGAGGTCAGACAGCGGACCCGAATATGGTTGGTAAAAGGCTAGGCAAGTAATGAAATGTACGCTTTTCATTATGGCGAGTCTCACTTTACTCATAACTTTTACTTTGCCCCTGGATGCCCACTTTTTTGGTGAAACATTTTTTTGTCTCAATTCCACTTTCTGCTTTGCTCACAGCAGCTGCAGCTAATGCCATTCCCTTCTTTAGCTTCACGTCCCTAATAGATAAATTTCCAGTAAGTGCTACAGTGTTTTACATCACAACATTTCAACCCATGGCATCCAAGAACCATTTCATTTGAGTCTCAGGGTAGCCATTGAAGACACGACAACGTGTACACTATACTACAGACGAATCAAAAGGCACATACCATTGCAATCCAAATGTTGAAAAAAAAATCTCTGGATATATATTTTCGGAAACAAAAGCGTCCACAGGCCAATGCTCCAACACAAAGCGCACTCTCTCTCATGCATCCATGCTATTGTGTCACCCTACGTCAGAATCATGCGTGAGGGGGACACTCCTACTGCAGGACAATTGTGAAATGGCAGGGTATAGGAAACGATGCGATCAAATGGCCGTGACTGGTTTTTGATAAATTGGAAAGTTTCGGGTGAGCAGGTACATCAGCTCTTTTGAACACATGTTTTAATTTGAAATGCATCCTAATCAGACATTTCAGTATCGTCTCCTGCGAACCCTGAGCAGAAAATCTTGGTACTAATATTGCCGACTTCCTGATTTTTGTACCATAATCTTTAACGACAAGAGAACAATTTTTTTACTAACTAGCTTATCGTCAGCCGATTGATCCCAACAGCATAGGTCTGCCAGTGCGTCCACGCATTGGACCAGAACCTTAAGTTTCACTTACCAATTTCTGCATTCCATGAAGCATAATATAGATACATAGGTAGGTACATAAACTCGCACTCTTTCCCATGGGGCTAGGCTGAAACTACAGAGGACCATCTGCTACGATTCTTACATAGTGCTTAATTTACAGTCATGCATTTTACACGCACGCCAGTTGCTATTACTATGCACCTGAACTTTCTGAAGAATATCACCAATAACTTGTAATCTTCACTAGAACTATTCAAAACGTCAAATTGTTGAGCAAACTTTACAGTAAGAGTTAGTTAGGTTAGGTTCTGGATAAAGAAATGGCTGTCCGTGTCTATTCGTGTTATTGATACGTTAGAAGAAGTATCACAACCAACTAACTTGCAAAAGAAGTAACCCAATTAGCGCAAAATCATTAACAACAATAACGAACAAATCACTCAAATAGTGACGGATTACTAGGCCATGTAATTCAGCTGCGGGGTATAAGCAGGTAATCTAAATACTTTTTTTACTCCCAGATTATTTCAGAAGCATGTTGAATCCGTGTTAAATCATCAATTAAGCAACATAAACATTATTGTACGATCAACCGGGGTAGACATAGTCCGGTGAGTTGATACCATTGAATGGGGAAACAAAGAAGGTCCATTCTGACCATCTAGTACGAATGTGTGTTTGTCACTAGAATCCGCACGAACTAACCGACTACTATTCTAACAAGCAGTACCCCGCAGATTCATCCGCTTCTATGGGTCGTAATGTGGTGTTCCACCAGAATTTCAGTTCCATCTATTGGTTCAGCTCTTCAGCTTTATTATTTTTTTATACACGTATCTTATTAATTTACATCTAACCACAGTAAGAAAATAAACAGGTAAGCAAGAACGTAGTGGGTAGAAATATAGACACCAGGTATGCTGTTACTTACAACACTTCTACCAATTTCAGTCCTGTAACTTTTATGACAGTGTAGGCATAAAACAACGCAATATTAAGTGGTTTGGGCCCGCAGTTTTAGAGAATATCTCCTGGTCGAAGTTTGGCCACGGCGGCAAATTCAATGTGAATTTGCACATAGAAAGAAGTACTTTCATAGGCATTATGTACGATTTCCTTCTAATATCTTGGTGGTCAATAGGATTACAACTAGCCTCCAAGCGTATAATAATGACAGCTATAATATATATGGAAATAACGTCCAGTAGTATTAAGAGTTATCTTTCTGCACCGTCTTGTGTTGTGGTTTAAATCGTGATGTACGCTGTCACGCACCAAATACAATAGTGATGCTACGGTACGATACATTAACAAAATAATAAAATAATGTAATAAAATGTGCAGGTGACTCGTATGGTGGTTCTTATGAACCTTAGGAACTAAGTAACAAGGTACATATTAAGTCAGTTGTCTTCTTATAATGTGTATACACATTTGCTTACATTGAAGTGCATTCGTAAATAGCATTTTTTATCGCTATTCATTAGTCTAAACAGTAAAACCTAGTTCTTTTAATAAGTGTAATAATTTTAGAATTACTGCCGTTTGCGACAATGTAATATTACTTACCTATATATTCACGGTGTAAACATTTTCCGCAGAAGTGTTACCTATCATTATAACATCGTTAATCTTGGTCGCACAGATTAGTTTGTAAAAAAAATGATTTCTGGTTACCTGTACAAAGGCACAACGGCTGATTGAGTAGCGTAAGTAGTAAATAAATTGTTTCATTTAATAAATAGTTGAATGGGTCGTGCGCGGGTTGTGGTGTTTTGACAGATCGCAAGATGCTAGACACTAACATGAAGGTGGAGCACGGATGGTTTGTCTAAGGGGTCTAATGAATTAAACTGAATAAGTATCCAACTGTATTAATATTGACGTTTAATATAAAATGGCTCGCAGAACCAATGACAGTTGGGGCGTGATGGTTTTAGTGCGGCGAGCGTGCACTGAAACACGCAGTGTGAACTTATCGCATTCTAAAATACATTAAAAATACAATTAGAAAGAAGAAAGAAAGAAGAAGAATTACCTGCTTTATTTTCATTTAAAAACATATTACTTTGAAGAAACATCTATCTCACAACTAACAATCTAAAATTAATCATTTAAAAAACCCCCACCGCAAAAAAAATAAAACATTTAAAAAGTTAAAAATAACGCGATACCCCGACGTTACGTAAAATTTCATGGCAAAAGTGGGGTGGGGTTTTTTAAATTATTAGTTTAATTTTTATTTCACAATTTTTAAACACATTAATTTTGATTTATAGAGTATACAGTTATGAGAATTTTTCAGTGCATTTTATGTAGAGTCAAATCCTTGTTAAAACGAATCCAAACACGACATATCTGTTATTATTTTTTCAAGAGTCTACCTACTGGTGTGCTGGATAGCCAGGCTGCAGCATCAGTTCATCCTGTTGCCATCAGTGCATTGTGTTTAGAATCAACTGCTGGTTGAAATGATTCCAAACACGGCATATCTGTTGTTATTTTCCCAAGAGTGTATTAGTCTGCTAAATATCCTGGCTGCATCAGACCAAATACACCATAATGATGCTAATTAATATTACACACATGGGTGTTTGAAATTTTAAGACACACATATGTTTTTAAGTAAAGTTAATACCCATAGACGTCTAAAATAGCAACGGTAGCTAATACAAAAGAACTGATAACCTTGAAACGGCTGAACCGATTTTTATGAATTATGTCGAAGAACCATCGCAAGAAACCCTGCTTTCGGATAAAAAAAACCGCATCTAAATCGGTTCACCCGTTTAGGCGCTACGGTGCCACAGACAGACAGACAGACAGACAGACAGACACACACACACAGCGATGAAACTTATAACACCCCTCTTTTTGCGTCGGGGGTTAAAAACTGACACATTTTGACTGTGACACAAAAACACACACAACCTACATCGCGATGTTAAAGTTATTCGCGCGATTGAAAACCCCAACAGCAGGATACTCCAATTTCTATATGAGACGCGGAACTTTACAACTCGTACCTAAATTATTAGATTTAAACAGTGGAATTATTTACATCAAGTGGAAAACTTTAGACAAATTCAAGCTCAGGATTTGACTAGATCTGACACATCGACATTATCAACCACATCACTAGCGGGTCGTCGACACGGCGATAGTTTTTGCTTCGTATATACACGCGCTTCCGTCAAGACACAGCATCCTACATCTCTATTGACAGTTATAAGATCGTTCCGTCGACTTCCTGCTGGCCAGATAAAAACAATACCGTTATGGGCATTAATGGTAGCCTGTGGACATACCGTGCTAGGTCTTATCGTGAATAATTATGGGAACATAACCCTTATTACTTCCCTTGGCTCACCGTTATATGCAAGAGGAATCATAATGGATATTCTCTTGTCCAGAAGGGGATTTGATTAATGATATAGGTACATGTTACTCGATGTATCGCCGTTATTTTTTAATTACGTGAAAAAACAAAAAACCCATATTATGTGACGAATATTTTCTTGTAATCTAGATACTTAAAAATAAAATTTTGTCAAATAGCCCATTCCTATTAGTTAACTTATCTATTTCTAAGATATTTTAGAGGTTTGGGATGGGGGAATCTTAATGATTTCCTGTAGGTAACCACCTAGTTTTTAGACCAGATCAAATCAAATCAAATAATATTTATTTCTGTAAATAGGTATCTACACACACACACTTTTACATATCATTTCTTTCCTCATTATTCGCGATTGCTATAGTCAGATGTCTATGCTGAGCTTTTGTATTTCCACAACATAACATTACGCCATTCTATTTTAAAAGGGGCCGGCAAAGATGTACAGATTAATGTTTAGAGACAGAACTTCTTTAGCAATTGTTATCCAATTTCAATGATTCTTTCAAGTTTTGAAAGACTTTCTTTACATACAAAGAAACTAAAAATTACAAAATAAAAACTTTTTTACAAAAAAAAAACAACCGACTTCTTAAAAAAAAACTAACAGGTGAAAAATAACTCCAGTTTCGGAAGTCGGTGGCCAATAATGAACAAAACAAAACCACCAAAGCCACAGACTTGAGAAGAAGTCGGTTGTTTTTGAAAGTCATAATATCATTTTTTAAATAGAAGGTGAGGTCGATGTTTCACTATCTGACTACTCAGAGAATAAATACCGAAAGAAACTGAGAGGTCACAGTCTCTTTTAAAGTCCAGACATTATATTGGTCAGATCATGTAAGAACCATGCAGATCAGTGTCTGAAATGGTTTTTTTTTTTTTAGGAAAGAACTACACATTCAGACATCATTGAAAAGATTAATAGTACCACTATAAGCAACTCCCTCATTTAATTAAATCTCCGTATAAAGCTAAGCCAGTATAAAATATAAATAAACTACAGATGCATAGGCACAAACAGTAAAACTACTGTAATTATCGTTATGTCTTATATATGCCTATTCTGCTATCATAAAATAACATGATTTTTCAGCGCCAACGGGAACGGGAAATGATACATGGTAGATATCGAATTAGTTATTGCTAATGTATTATTATTTTATTAATATTACCAATGATATTATAAGTCAAAAAGGTGTAGATAGATTACCTAAACAACGTTCGAGATTCAAAAACGGCACACTAACGCACGCACGCGTCCGTTGACGGCCCGACGTGGCACTGAGGTCAAGTGTGGCTAATTAGCCACATTTTAACATGTCGCTTGCAGAGCGCTTATTACCTATCTACACCTTTTTACTTATAATATCATTGGCACCTACATAGTAAATAAGCAGTATGCATCATTTTCATGTAAATGTTTCTTCCATATCCATTTTACATGTCTTATCCAGTATTCCGGAGGTATTGTATTCGGAGGTCATGCTACAGTCCTCAACACGTAATTGCCTCTCCTCAGTTGAACCACTTAAGCCCAGTTATAGATCTTCTTGGCACACACATACATAGGCCAATAACTCAAGTATAGGCGAATGTTGTTTAGGTAACCTATCTACACAGCTTATTGCTTATAATATCATTGGCAGGTATAGTGATATTTTTCAAACGCGAACCCCGACACCATGGGATCATTACATAATTCAGGACCGTTAGCGCGGAAACTTTTCAACAGCTTTTTTCGTACTTTGAAGTTCTCCCATTAGTATTTTTACTTTAGACATGTTTTCTACCTAAACCAAAAATATTGACCTTCGTGAATAACTCTTATTCTTTTATTTATTTAAGAAGTTGTATTAATATTGAGTCGATTATTCTTTCGTTCTCAACTTATTAGTTCTATGTACCTAAAAGGCTACGATTGTGGCTAGCACATGTCTAGATAAAAGACTTTAATAAAACATATTAAAAAATCTTCTTTTGAATAGCTCTCGTAATCAGGTGGAGCATCAATGTCCATTCCACTCTAAGTATACACAACTGACGAACCGAATGCGTTAACCCTACCGAGACTGTTTGTTGTATTGCATTGCCCACCTATTGATGATGTGATGAAGATTTCATGTGACACAGCGGCTATCTTCGGTATACAAGTGTCATGATTTCTTATTCTGTATTTTATTTATTTCGATTGGCAACACGGCCAACCGCCATTTCGTTTGTATAACGGCGTGGTGGGAAAAATAAGAGACGAGCCGCACACTTGGGGATCGTTGAATCAGTTCAAAAACGGCGGTCCACCTAGTAAGACGCCCCGACTAATAGGTTAAAATATTAAAGTTTGCACTGCTTGTAATTTGAAGTTATACTGATTGTATTATCGAGACTGTAATATTTCTAAGTTTGTTTGATATTAGTAAAGTGATTTATTAGCATAAAAGAGTTTTCTTCATATATCAGAAGTGACACGTCCAAAAGTACGCGCCCACCTTCGCTAAGACTTATCAAAAAGGTATGTAACACTCGCTAAATAATATTTAACTTAACTGGCAGAGCTTGTGTGGTTTATTTGTCATTTCCTATTATTTGGGTAAATTAATTTTAAAAGTTAACATTGGCATCTTATTCGACATTAGGTCCGATAAAGACCTGATCAGGGTACCCCTGATGGTATTGTCGAGTCTTAAGAGTGCATTATGCTTTCGACTTAAATGCTTGGGCGAGGCTACCCTTCGTCAGTATTTCTGTTGAGGTATAGTGCGCTTAAATAGTGGAGTAATATGCTAGTACTATTTTTGAGGGTAGAATGATTTTCATGCTTGGTTAAGTCATTTCTTAACGTTACCAGTTCAAAAGGAATGCATTGTGCTTTTGTCATGAGTACATGGGCGAGGCTACTCTTCGTCAGTATTTTTGCTAAGGTATAGTGCGTCTACAAACTGGTAATTTTGATACAGTGATGCATGAATTTAACACAAAGAGGTGCGCTGTGCTTTGACTGTAATACTTGAGCGAGGCTACTCTTCGCTAGTGTAATGGGCCGAGGTATAGTGCACTTAGTGTCATTCAATTATGCATGCATTGTAACCCCGTCAAATACTTGGTTGAGGCTACTCCTCGGCAGTTTTTGGCTGGGGTTGTAGTGTTGTGTTGATTGTTTGTAAAAAAACTAAGCATGAGTGTCCTGTAACAATACATCGAAGTTACATAATTATATAAGCAAGCCCTGCTAGTTTTAAAAATGGCCACTTGATTTTGGAGGCTATTGCCACTTGATTTTGGAGGCTATTGCCACTTGATTTTGGAGGCTATTGCCACTTGATTTTGGAGGCTATTGCCACTTGATTTTGGAGGCTATTGCCACTTGATTTTGGAGGCTATTGCCACTTGATTTTGGAGGCTATTGCCACTTGATTTTGGAGGCTATTGCCACTTGATTTTGGAGGCTATTGCCACTTGATTTTGGAGGCTATTGCCACTTGATTTTGGAGGCTATTGCCACTTGATTTTGGAGGCTATTGCCACTTGATTTTGGAGGCTATTGCCACTTGATTTTGGAGGCTATTGCCACTTGATTTTGGAGGCTATTGCCACTTGATTTTGGAGGCTATTGCCACTTGATTTTGGAGGCTATTGCCACTTGATTTTGGAGGCTATTGCCACTTGATTTTGGAGGCTATTGCCACTTGATTTTGGAGGCTATTGCCACTTGATTTTGGAGGCTATTGCCACTTGATTTTGAAGGCTATTGTCACGATTGAAGAGATTATGTATTTGATTCTTGTATTACCTTGAATTTGATTCCTTACCATGCGTCATGTGAATCCTGGTTTAATAATTTCTAAACACTTAACAGCTACTACAACAACAACATTCTTCCTAAACACACACTTAAAACCATCACGCATACACACGCACGCACACATACACATTATTAAATATTTTAGTCAAATGATCTTTATAATGTGAATAGAATGTAATCGGATAATATGGAACCTTTCAGTTACCATGAGTGATGCAGAGCCAGTTGATGAATCGCATACTCCTCCTCGAAACCGTAGTAGACGCAGAGCGAAACGAAGACGATCGTCATCGTCATCCGCGTCCTCATCGTCTACACCTGAAGAAAGGACTCGACGACGGTCTCGAAAACGCTCGAGAGGTTTGACGACGGAGGACGTTCTGAACATCCTGACTTCCTGGAAGACTGAACCAAGTAAGGGTACCAATTCCTTGCAAAATAGTCATCTTTATAACGTGATACCTGAATTTGACCCAGCCAATAGGTCACAAAGTATTGAGGCTTGGATACGGAAAGTTAATGAATGTTCACAAATTTACAGCTGGGATCAGAAGCAAACCATTCACTTCTCCCTCCAAAAACTGGTTGGACTAGCGAAGAAATGGTTTGAGTCTCTTCCTACGGTCGTATTTTCATGGAACGAGTGGCAAGTCAAATTAAAAAGGGCATTTCCTAGTGAAGAAAATTATGGTAGACTGTTGGAAGAAATGCTGGCTCGTACCACTCGTGTCGATGAAGGTTTACGAGAGTATTTTTATGATAAGTTAAATCTGTTAAACCGATGTGAAATAAAAGGGAAGAGAGCTGTTGATTGTGTTATACATGGAATTACTGATAGGTCAGTTAGGAGTGGTGCACAGGCACTTAACTGCGAGGAACCAGAGGACTTGCTTAACTTTCTTTGTGCTCAACGTATTACGTACTTTTCGAACAGAGACCGGAATAGGCAGAGATCAAATTCTAGTGCTGTAACTAACAATTCTGGGACCAACGACGGTTCTATAGTCTGCTTTAATTGTCGTAACAAAGGTCACCCTTATCACAAGTGTCCAAAACCTGTAATAAAATGTAAGAAATGTAACAGAATAGGTCATGATAATGAAAACTGTAAATCGCGGCCCGTTGCTGAAAATTACGTCCCCAGAACCAAAATCGATGATACTCGAAGTACCGTAGAAAAAAACACATTAAAGATCGTCGCGTTTAATGATCAAATAAGCCCTAAACCTGCCGAAACCTCTAATACGTCAACTTCAATCACTGCATCTAATGATAAGTTTTATAAAACCGTCTTAATAAACGGTCGGCCCTTTATAGCTTACATAGACTTCGGGAGTGAATGCAGCTTGCTTCGAGCGAGCCTTGCATTAGAACTTCAGCTGGCACAAAATTCTGGCAGCGTTCCAGTAGTTAGAGGATTTGGCAATTCATGTATTTCACCTTTGTGTAAGTCAAGAGTAAACTTGAAACTTGATGACATTGAGACCCAGTTAGACGTTTTAGTAGTCAGTGACGAGTTCATGACAAACAGTCTCTTAATAGGACAAAACTTCACAGAACTACCTTTTATTACAGTCTTAAAAGACTGTCATCAATTAGTATTTTACAGAACTCCAGAAGAAAATCTCTTCCCAACTGAAGTCACTGTCAAAATGTATACCTCAAAGCCCATGACGGTTGTAAATACTAGTACAGTACCCATCACGGTAGGGGATGCTTCTTTTTCTGGTGACGTCTTTGTCGAAGGTTATAACTCATTGGAACCTGGTAGAGAATTTCGTTTGTTGCAAGGGACTTATGGCATTTCAAATGGCACCGGAGAAATAGCCGTAGTTAACTTATCACGAACACCTCTCTTATTTAAATCTGAAACATTAATTGCGCGATCGTCACCAGTAACTGAGGCCAGAAACTGTAGGGTTAATCGTATTTCAGAAAATTCTACTCTCTCTTTAGAGCCGTTAGATAGGACGCATATTCAAGTCGGTGAGGATCTAGTAAGTAGCGACAAGAATAGATTGTATACGTTATTACAAAAGTATCGAGACTGCTTTGCCACCAATATGAAAGAAGTAGGTTGCGTTAAAGAATTTGAAATGAAAATAAACCTTACGGATAATAGACCTGTTGTTTACAGGCCGTATAGGTTATCGTTTTCAGAACGATTGCAGGTGCGCGAAATTGTTGATGAACTATTAGATACCGATATTATACAAGAATCGAGTTCAGATTACGCAAGCCCGATATTAATGGTTCGTAAGAAATCGGGTGAGCAAAGACTTTGTGTAGATTTTAGAGCCCTTAATAACAAAACCATTAAGGACAGGTTTCCTCTTCCGCTTATTGAAGACCAGTTAATTAATTTAAGCGGCAATCAGTTTTTTACGACGTTAGATCTTGCATCTGGGTATTACCAGATTCCTATGTCTCGCGAGAGTCAGCATCTCACTGGCTTCATAACTCCTGACGGCCTATGAATTTAAAAGAATGCCTTTTGGATTGGCCAATGCTCCCGCTGTGTTTCAGCGTATGATAAATAAAATTCTTGGGAATAAACGATTTGATTATGCACTTGCGTATTTAGATGATTTACTTATTCCATCTGTAACTATAGAACAAGGGTTTGAGCGTTTAGAAGAAATTTTAAAATTACTCAGTGAATTCGGACTTACATTAAAATTAACTAAGTGCCGGTTTTTCGATAATACGATCAGCTATTTAGGTTACGAAATCTCTGCAAAGGGAGTAAGACCCGGAGAAACAAAAGTTATGGCCGTCAAGGAATTCCCTTGCCCCAGTAACATTCATGAAGTCCGTCAATTTTTGGGACTAACGGGATATTTCCGTAAGTTCATAAAAGGATACGGTGAGATAGCGCAACCCCTGACCAAGTTACTTAAGAAAAATGTCGCATGGCATTGGGGCAGTGATCAACAGACTGCATTCAATTCTTTAAAGGAAAGCCTTTTGACTAGACAAGTTTTAGCATTGTATGATCCGCAATTAGAAACCGAGTTACATACGGATGCCAGCGCCCTAGGCATCGGGGGAATCTTGATGCAATGGCAAGTATCACCCCGCGTTCTAAAACCTGTCGCATATTTCAGTAGACAGACCACGGTGGATGAAAAACATTTCCATTCTTACGAATTGGAGACTTTGGCCGTTGTCTGTTCGCTAAAGAAATTTAGGGTGTACTTATTAGGAGCCCCGTTTAAGGTATTTACTGATTGCGCAGCACTTAGGACAACATTGACAAAGAGAGATCTCGTTCCGCGGATAGCCAGGTGGTGGTTGCAAATAAGTGAATATAATTTTGAAATTGAATACCGCCCAGGCGTTAATATGGCGCACGTAGACGCCTTAAGCAGAAACACTTGTCTTAACGCGGAAGGAGATGTTGCGTCTGTTAGTGTTCTTAATATTGAATCGGGTAATTGGCTCTTAACTCTACAAATGGGTGACCCCGAAACGTCTCGAATTATAAAAGTTCTTAAACCTGAAGCTGACCCTGAGTTAGAAGATATAAGACAAAATTATACTGTCAAAAATAATGCACTCTATCGCAAAGTTGATGACCGATTATGTCTTGTAGTTCCACGAAGTGCTCGTTGGCAAGTTTGTAGAGCTAACCACGATGACATCGGGCACTTAGGCTATGCAAAAACGTTAGAAAGAATAAAGAGTCAGTTTTGGTTCGCCAAATTACGACGATATGTTAAGAAATATGTAGGTTCCTGCATAGAATGTGCCTATAGTAAGGATAGTGCGACTAAAAAGAAGCAGGGTCTACTTTTCCCAATAGAAAAAATTAGTATACCATTTCACACGATTCATATCGATCATTTAGGACCGTTCGTAAGAAGCAGAAACGGCAACTCTTACATACTTACGATTGTAGATGGGTTCACGAAGTACGTATTCGTCAGAGCAGTGAAAGATACGAAAACAAAGAGTACAATGAAAGTCTTAGAGAATATTTTCACTGATTTTGGTACACCGGCTAGAATAATTTCGGACCGTGGCACTTCGTTCACTTCAACAGCTTTCGAATCCTTCTGCAGTGGCCTTGGTATAAAACATGTACTTAATGCAGTTGCTTGTCCCAGAGCAAATGGGCAAGCCGAAAGGTTTAATCAAACTATTTTAAATTCACTATCTGCCCAAAATTTAAATAAAAATGAGCGCGACTGGGATAAGTGTCTAGGCAAAGTTCAGTGGGGTATTAACAATACTGTTAATGCGACCACTCTAAAAACTGCAACAGAAGCTTTGTTTGGATTGAAAATGCGCGATAGTTTATCAAATAAGTTTAATACTCCACAGCAGTCGCAAAACGAAGATTTGTTGTCGTTACGCGAGAATATTAGCGTATCTATTAAGAAAAGTCAAGAGGAACAAAAGCGAAAACATGACCTTAGTCGGACTTCTGCCCCTACGTATCAGGTTGGCGACTTGGTTAAACTAACCCGGACCAATTATAATAATGACGGTAAAAGTACAAAGCTTCTGTCAAAGTTTATAGGCCCTTATAAAATTGTAGAAGTATTGGGTAACGATAGATATAGGATAAGTGATGTACCTGGTTTTAATAAAAAAAGGAATAATAGTTATGAAAGTGTTGCATCTACAGATAGAATTAGACCCTGGATACATCTCAAGGCTCTTGAGCTTGATGACAGTGTGGATATTAGTTCAGGTGAAGAAACTAGTAGCTAAGTTTTTTCTAACAGTGTACCTATATAATTGTATTTGACAATAATATAGTTTTGAAATAAAGTAATTATAATAATTAAATAAGTACTTGCTTATATAATAATCTCGAATGTCATGATTTACCTTAGCTGGACAAAAGCAACCTTTATAATATAATGCTCACGATATCTTACAATTTCAAAGTCACAAACATCTCAACTCTGTGTAGCCCTGATTCTTGTTAAAATAATTATTTCATGATTAGAATTTTGAACTGATTGAACGGGTTCAGGTGGGGTTGTGCTCCGGGAGTAGCACGTTGTCGGATGGCCGAATGTCATGATTTCTTATTCTGTATTTTATTTATTTCGATTGGCAACACGGCCAACCGCCATTTCGTTTGTATAACGGCGTGGTGGGAAAAATAAGAGACGAGCCGCACACTTGGGGATCGTTGAATCAGTTCAAAAACGGCGGTCCACCTAGTAAGACGCCCCGACTAATAGGTTAAAATATTAAAGTTTGCACTGCTTGTAATTTGAAGTTATACTGATTGTATTATCGAGACTGTAATATTTCTAAGTTTGTTTGATATTAGTAAAGTGATTTATTAGCATAAAAGAGTTTTCTTCATACAAGCTTACTTTAGTATATGCGAAATCCGAAAAGTGGTTGTTATACTCCTCATCATTCTAAACATCTTTTACTATACAATCGCGAGAAAACAATCAGCTTTCAGTACCTACATCTATGTAAACGTAATTCAGCAGAAACTGTTGATTTTTTTTATTGCGATTTCAGGGTTCGTCCCATAGTCAAAGTAGTTTATAATGATGAGTTTATAACTGCCCATTTTCGGGTATTGACCGAAGGGCTAGGCGAAATGTGGGTTTGCCTGGTAGTTCACCCATATTTCGCCAGTTATGTCTAAGTTCCATGTAACAATGGGGCGAGCCTACTGCCATTATTGTGTACATATCCAGGCTCCGGGCTGCCCCTAAGAGATTCCAGTTGGAAAAATCAATATCACTTTAACACCAACCGAGGCAGTCAAAAATTAGGTTGTTAAAGCTAAAAATTAGATTGTCAACAAAAAATTAGGTCGTATAAAACATGTTCTCAATCATAACATTTCGACTAATGAAATGAAAGGACATGGTATGAAATGTAACGCTGTTATCTTTCAGCCTAACGGGTCAGTGATCGAAATTAACAAGCTACGTTCAGGAAAACAAATAACACCCAAAATATGATTCGTGGAACAGAAACTGCTCATATTTTCGGCAGAAAAAAATTGAAACCCGAACAGCGTATTTCTGATACACGAAAAAATATTCAGTTCCAATAATCCAGTTAAAATACAAAACAACTACGGATGGACATCGGTGGGAATGGCAAACTCTGAATTGGAATTCGCTACACAACAGTCCCATTGGTACTCTGAACGCTTTACCCAGAATGTAGGTACATTGATACCCTTCAAAAAGATTTTTATAGGACCCTTATAAAAAGAATATTTCTTTAGTGCCAAGAGGATTTGTTGAAGAATTTTATTCATTGTATTCATACATGTATAGATTATTCTACAACTACTTCGAAGGAAGGATTATTTTCACGTCTTTTTTTCGACTACGGCGCAACAACTTTAGCTGTTTGGCACCACTTAGAACCACGTCTAGCCGGTCTATTCTGTACGAATCTCCTTGCGAATGGTTACTTGGCTAATGTGAACTCTCAATCCCTAGCGTGTAATGACAGTTCAACTTTACCTTCAATTCATCTTTAAAGGTATTGTGAACGTAGTGTAAAGTTCCGCATTTTTGGTAAAGGGCGGATTCTCCTCGCAGACGGGTATTGTGTCTGGTAGGCTACTACGTACTGCCCACCCGACGTTTGTTATCGGTATCTTGTACTCGTTCAATTGCGCGGATAACTTTAACATCGCGATGTAGGATAATATGTGGCAAAGTAGATGTCGCTACACATTACATTTTTATTCAAAGATTTTTACAGAGCAGTACTGCAGTTTCAAACGTGGTAAAAGGTCATGTCTTACTGACTAGTAACTTATTTTTAACCCCCGACGCAAAAAGAGGGGCGTTATAAGTTTTCTTAGGTTTTTATTATTGATTTGGCATCGTTCACTTGCTCATCGTCTGCGGTCTTCAAAGGGAAAACTTCAGTAATTTGAGTCTTCGAATTTTATTACTGCAGGGATACTCCAAGGAGGTTCTCAAAGTTTTGCGAATGCGGGTTCTAATTTAGATTAGACGTGGGGACATTTTCATTTCGGTGTCAGTTTAAACGAACAAAGAAGTCAGCTAAGTATAGCTTACAATGTTGTGAGTGCTTACTCCACAATATTTGACTCGAAAACGTCTTCAAAGAATAATTTTTTGAAAGGCAAATGTTATGCAAATATTTTGTTTTTAGAAATGTATTTGGAATCTCATCTCAGTGACAATTCAGTCAGTATTTTTGTCGGACAGGGACTAAGCACCTTAAGTATCTCAAAACCTTCACGAATCCTATCCATAAACTTGTTTTCTTATAAGATCAATTCCCATTCATCACTGCGACACTCAATAGGTACCTCAAGCCTCAAGCACCGAAGGCATGTCACGATAGACTTTCCCCTAGTATTCGTGATCCAAAACGACAATGGAACCGAAAGTCACGTAAGCAATCGACAAGAGAATGATGCATAGACACAAAATAGATATGTACAGAAGATAGGTCGACTTCATACAAGAAACGAAAACGCACGCACGCAAACTTGGAAATGCTTTATGTACCTACGCAAGCGCGAGCGGTACTAAAAACTTGACTTCTATTTATTTTTTTTTTTCTTTTGTGTAGGTGTATAGTTATTTAATAGTATTGCCATTACTAGTATTTCCATACTTAGGTATATTTGTTTAAATTTGTAGGTACTTACTTACTTACTTCATAAGTTTTCATTCAATCTATCACAATCTGATATCCATATCTACGTCACAACTAGGGGTAGGTATCTGGTGACAACTGGAAACCAAAGTTGTGTTGTGACTTTGTGAGCCCATTATGTCATAGCTGCTTTCTGTTGGCTGTTCTTGCCTCAGTCACGACGTGCAACTGCCGAATATTTTCAGCACAATATTAGGTATCTTCAGTTTTGTTTTGTCAGCAAAATAAAGGCCAATAAACACGTCTTCTATCTTTCTCTACGAGCGCACGCATATACTAATGCAAACACATTCAACCGAGATCGCAGTACATGGTTAACGTCTATGTGTGGGTACAGTCTGTTTACAAGTCGATCTTCTGTACCAATCTATTCTGTGGTTTCGACGTCGAACGCTTTACATTGCCGACGATTTACGAGCAATAGCGTACGGTTTCTATTCCCAAAAGACTGTCGTTCGTGATCTGTTTTAAATTGTCGCTGGATAGGTAAATGGACGGGAACTTATGGAGGTTTATGGGGACAGAGAATTATGGCAGTTTCGTCCAAACCTCTGGTGGAATATTTTATGAGGTATAAAATCGTGGGTTTCCGTGATTTCCTATAAGTTTTGGTGAGTTTAATTCCAGGCAGCTGTTTTTCTTCTTGTGGCTTGTAAAAATCGATGTCGACAAATTTGACAATAAAATATAAAATAAAACGGACCATAAAAAAGTGAAGTATGTCAGCTGAAGTTATCACTTGTGCACTTTTATGTACATACTTACAATGTGAGTAAGGTATATTCCGTTTAAGAGGCTCGGAAAAGGTACGCGGACGATGATGGGTTTTGATTCAAGCCAGGTTATTTAGAGTGACCATTTATCATGTCATTTAGGTCAGTCCCACTATTAAAACTCTTTTGAAATTTATAACATTTATACACACAAAAAACTGCCACGCTAAACTGGAACTGGGCTGGACACATCAGACGATTAGTGGACCAAACGCACGAACCAATGGGTTCCTTTACATGGCAAACGACATCGCGGCAGGCCCAGGCGAAGATGGCGGGACCAGCTGGACTCCTTCGATAAGGACTTGTCCCAAAAGGCCCTTGACAGAGATAGGTGGAAGGACAGTAGGGAGGCATTTGCCCTGCAGTGGGAAAACATAGGCTAGTAATAATAATATAATAATGCATAGAAACAAAATTCAATTCCTTGAAAAACCCACGACGCGTTAGACAACAGCTAAGCTAATTAGCCTAAAAACAATCTTCCCACGATATTTTTAAAACAAAATTCAGATATAAACAAACAATGCGTATAATCGTGATAGAAACGATATAATGAGTTCGACGCTCCTAACAAATCGGGTTTAACGTACTCAAAACCACTTGAGATAACGCGAATATTTTCGGATCACCCTTTAAGCGGTTTCTGGGTAAATTATATTACTTTGTTTTGACTCAATTTTAGGAGACGTGATTCAAATGATAATGTAATGTATTCTGATTCCTCAGTTGAACTTACCTAAGCGCCGTAGGATGATGACGATGATGATGATGATGAGGATGATGTAGGGATGGATGTTGACGCCTTTTTTTTTGTGCGTGTTGGAAAATCATCAAGGGTAGCCCCGGGAGGGGCGGAGTGGTCTGCCAGGCTCTTACTGACTAAAAACCACCCTGGTGTTTAGTCTCACACCTGCGCTGTGGTCACGGGAACAGAACATACTTCTGCATACTCTGATGGCGATCATGCCCTATCAGGTTTTTTCAAACTAAACTATAGTGTCCGGTAAGAGGTATCATGTTACCCAATAAGTGGGGTGTGGAGGTTAGATACGCAGTCGCTATACTGGCATTCAGCTGTTTCGGTTAGACTGGAAGCCAACCCCAACCCAGTTCGGAAAAGGCTCGGCAGATGGTGACTAGTAAATAGTTTCAGAGATTAGCGCGTCCAAATCAAAAGAAAAAAAGAGTAACAAAATCTGCAGTTTTAATGAATAAGTAGGTACAGACAGACAGACCACCGTAAACCAGGACCCACCTTTTTTCTACATTGCGCTGATGCCCTCCACACGTTAGGACCTAATGACTGCGTCAGTGGATGGTGGTGCCCCGGCTGATTGCTGGGCCACCAAAATTGTGATATTTATTGTCTACGTTTGCCATCGATAGGCTAGTAAGAAGAACAGACATATAATGATATAAAAAGTTCTGCAAAGCAAAATAGATTTAAAATCAATGAGCAACCAGGTAAACAACAGGATTGTTTTCATCAAGATTCCTCCACATGACCCGGCCTACATAAACCTTACAAAATCAATGTTTTTCTTCAATCGGACCGTTTGGATATGAAGGAAGCGCACGATGCTTTGTTTAGACAGCGCGACTGTTTTCGTGAATCCGAATTTTACTGCGCCATATATAGCGGAGTTTGAATTTTTATAGATTTCCTATTCTTGGATTATTGTGGCTTTTAAAATATACAGATACAAAGCCTGTTTGGTAGGAGATCTACATTAGCCATTGTTGTAATTAAAAAAATAGAAGACTTCACTCATTTTACTGCGCCCTTCAGCTAAGTTTGTATTTAAATAGATTTTTTCATTCTTAGAAGAGTATGGCTTTTAAAATATACAGTTAAAACCGGTTTGGTAGCAGATCTACATAAGCCACTGTAAGAAGTAAAAAAAGATTAGAAGATTCACCTTTGCGAACATTATCTCTATGAAAAATTTTTTTACGTAATTCATCTGAGCATTTGATCTTAACTTAGCATTCAACTCATTAAAAGTGTCAGCTTTGATTTAAATCGTCCCTTTATAAACATGGCTTTCTGTTCTTTTTTAGGATTACAAAAGCTAAAACATGGCTTTCTTCATTTTATCATCTGTGTAACTTTTTCTAATAATGTTAGGGTCATCGGTCGGTTGTCTATCTAAACCCTGTTGCAGTCACAGTTACATTAATTTTTCCCTTTAGATGTCAATACAAACTAATCTCCTCTTCCTCAAATTAATTCTTGATTCTACCTTTTTCAAGCACCCATAAAAGGGGAGCTTGTCTGCGAAAAATTACAAGCTTATTTGTTCCGAACTCCAATTGAATGGGATTGCTTTGACTGAGCCTGATTGATTTCAGTCTAAACGTTGTTTTGGGAGCAATTGATAAATTGTATTGAGAATAAGGGCTTCTTTTCGGTGATCTTATTTAATCAATATCGATCACACGTAGGATGTTCTGAAGGCCTTGGAGTAGGTTTAGCACATTATGCGAGTCGGAGGGAAGATAATGTTATAACATATAACATAAATTACGGTTTGCTTTTCAGCTTCATTTATCAATTGTTTTTGACCTCATTAATTAATATATTTATACGAAACGCGAGAACATCGGATCCTTTTTAGAGAATACACTAAATATATTATATGACATACGGAAAAGGAGTACAGACAGTTAAAACTTTATAATATCGTTTATTGTAGGAGAGGTAGTGTAGTGTAGGAGAGTTTATTGTAGTTCCATATTTTGACAGATATATTTGGGTGCCAACTGTTCCAAGTTAAATGGGGGCCGGGCCAACCACCACTAACCAAACTCTAAGAACACTTTAGCTGATCTAGGAATCAAACTAAGTATCTCAAGCTAGCGCTTGCTTCCTCTTAAGCAAGCAGCAACCGATCGATGAAAATTCTTTCGATCATTTAGATTCGGATAACACATTCATAAACGAAAATATATTCGCAACACCAACACAGATAAATACAACCCAGGACGACACAAATAATTCTCATCTAGCATAATGTTGATTACACTGAACTCACATGGAGATTGAAGAGTTGAATAATATGCTGAGCTACAAGAGCGGCATGCTAATGCATACGAAGACAATAGAAAAGCGAAAGGACATAAAAGAATAGAAACTCATGCATTTAATACTGCTATTTGTATTAAACCACAAAGCTGCAATTTTGTTTGGATAGAACGTGAATCGTTTAACATGCAGGATTGTACAGAGGCCAGCCAGCACTTTAAGCTACACAAAACGTGTCAATTTTTTTTATAGTTTTTCAACTTTATTACAAACAGAATAAGGTTGGGGTAGCTTGAAGTACTGTCGGGGGTCGCGAAAGTATCTGCTGTTCCCGTGACCCGGCGCAGGTGTGAGAAGGAACACGGGGTGGTTTTTAGTCAATAAGAGTCTGACAGCAAATAGACAGTCATCTTCTGCCAGCCATCAACTATGTTGGAGTCGGCTTCCAGTCTTACCAGATGTGGATAAGTAAGCTGTCTACCTGGCTTTTACGAGTATAACTCAGTTAGTAACAAGTTGTCTCTTTGATGAATGAATTAATGCCCGACTTTCGGTTTCATATCTATCTGTAACGACTGTTAAACATTTACAAATTACAGCACCAACGACTGCGGATTTGTCTCCGTATACAACGTGTTTTTTTTTATATCCCATAACTCTTGGGTATGATTGAGACCATAATTATCAAAGAATCAACTGGCATATGAATTATGTTTCAATCATCCTTTTTTTTTTACTATCATACAAAATAATTCGCCAAAGTCACGATGATTAATGTAAAACACCCTTACGTGAAAAAAAAGTGACGTTAGACAGAAGATTCGTCGTACTGGTGACAATTTTTGAACTAATTAGGTAATAAAAATAATATTAATAATACTTAATAACAATATTCCACGACTATTCACACAACGCCATCTAGTTCCAAGCTAAGCAGAGCTTGTGTTACGGGTACTAAACAACTGATAATTTAATTATGATTGATGATATCTCCGAAACTATGCATTTTTGGACCATCTATTCTAGGAGTTTTAGTATTATTTTTACCTACAGAATATAAACCTAGAGTTATGAAATATAAAAAAAAACACCTTGTATAATGGATTATCACCCATCTTCAGAATCACCTCGTATGACTATGGTGGCGGACTTTAATTTATGTTAACTATTTTGCGCAATTGAAGGTGAAATAGAGGTCGTACATGATAACGAAAGTAATCAACGATAAAAAATATAATTTCAGCGATTGAAAGCTAAGCCACAATTGCACTCAAAGAGCCCAAAGTAACTCATTCTAACATACTTTAACAAATACCGCATTTATTTCATAATAACTTTCTTTCAGAGATTCGCTTCTACACTATGCTACCAAATTCTAAATATAACCAAAAATGTATTACTAAAATGGCTTCTGGCAATTTTTGATCGCCTTAATGGACCGCTCAACTTTCAAGGCCAGTCTTCAGCAGGAACGTTCCTAACTTTTAGATTGGCCCATTAATCAATCAAGTCGATCTCGGCCCTAACAGATGCAGTTTATAATTTTCGTTTAAAGAGAACATGGAAAATTCTACACTTCTATGAATTCTAAAACAGCAAGCGAAAAGGTTTTTGCTTTCGAGGTCATTTCAGTACAGTTGCAATATCTTTGCATGAGAATGGCCCATAAAAATATATTAAGCGAACTACGACAGAAAATACATCGTGCTGATACTGAAAAGTCTTGAGTTTATGTGGGTTTTAAAATTTATTTGAATGCTGGGGTACATTATTGCTTGCGATAGTCAGGAGTTGTGGAACCAGACGGTAGTCGTTTTGTGTAAAATAGGTGTACTAAGCCATCTATCACCGCCTTTGGACTAGACTGCAAGGAAACGCAGGTTGGAATTTCTTTCAAAATGTCGAAGTGATATTGCTCGGTTTTGTAATTACTAAGAATGTATTTATTTATTGGTTTACTAATGATTGCTTGCACAGGTTGTACTCATTCATATTTAATAGGAGCAACAAACAGGTACGTTACACAATATGTATAATGCTAAAAACAACATGCAAAAATAAAAGTAAAAAAAGTACCTAACAAAATAAAAGTCTGCACCAAAAAATTTCGTTCTGACAGATAGAAAAACAATGTAAGACGCCATATTGGGTAAGCATTAAATCTACCCGTGACCTTGATCGATAACGCCCGAATCATCATATATAATATACTGCTATTTTTACCAAAATTTATATATAATCACAGTACAACATCGGTATGATCAATTAGATTTATTACAAAGCTAATAAGTTGATAGGTTTAGATTCTCAATTCAATTCTCAATATCTTCAAACTTTGACATAACACAGACATGAGACACGTCGCCAAAGCAATCTGGTTAATTAGGGGTTTTAGTTCCATATATGTTTTGTTTTGTAACAATCAGATTGACCTAAGAAATTCTCGTAGTCACAATATCTTGACTGTAATCCAAGCTATCGAATATCACAAACCCCGTTAGTATCAGTCTCGCGGTTTGTGGCCAGACGTGGCTCAATTGACTCCTTCTATTGTTACCGCTACGACTTCCTTACCAATGCATTTGAAACGAGCATTCGCGGAGTGTTGACCAAGAAAGTGTATTCAATGTTATTAATCCAGTACTTAGATAGATGTGTCCAGTTTTTTGTGTGCTGATATTTGATCCATCTTCAAAGCGGTTTTGTTTAAAGCTACATATTTATTCACATTCAAAACCCGCTGAATAAATCTGGGCGATAACGGATCATGACATTTCCTTTAAGAAGATAAATTTATTTCAGTACCTATCTATACTTGTTCACACTTTGAATAAACATCATATTTTTTCCCCATAAATATACAGCTTCGAAAAACCAAATCCTATCCCATAAAATGACAAATTTATTCCAAACCAGAGCGCCCTATTAGTTCTGTAAATTGAATCAGCCACATTTGAATATCGGCAGCCCTTATTACGTCACCCTCAAAATGTCCCCTTGACGCCGTCGTCCAAGACATGAGGTACATCGCCTTCATATCCTGCACTTTCCCTACTCCGCGATCGAATTACCAATCAAGGAAAGTGGATTCACATCCCAAGTGTCTTTTGGTTATATCCTTATGGGAATTTCAGTCTTATATCCTACAGCTCAAGGCAAAGTGTTGCGTGATGTTGTAAATTATGAGGCGGCGTGATTTGCATCATTTGGCTCCGTATGCACGATCGAGTGTTGACGTACATGAGACTATGTTTGAAGTACGTAATCACACGGATCATGGCGGCACGAGTTGCTTGTTCAGATTTGTCGATAAATTCGATTGACAAAATTTACATTTAGGACATGTATCGCGGTTGGACTGCCGACTGGTGTGTACGGATATCGTGAGGAATATACCCAACTTCGAACCGTTTACGGACGACAGGCTACTACTAAACTATGAAAACTACAATATAGCGGAAATGGCACGATACGGTACGTTACGATACATGGGCATTTAGAAGCGGAAGTTTGAACCGCGAAGAAATGGTGACAGTTAATAACACATAAACGTAAAGAACTTTGAAAATGATCGTTTTTAGATACTCGAATCAAGAGGCTTATTACAAGCAAAATATAAAAAGACATACCAGTGTTACAGTCCAATTGCAGGGCCGTAGCCTTTTACTATAAGGAGAAAATAACAGTAATAATCACCACACTTGCCTAAGGTAAGTCCACGTTTCGTAACGATGATTTAAAATTACGATATTTTCCTTAACCGATGTTAGCGGTGTTAAAGATAAACTTGTAAAGCAGCAAGCAAGAGTTGGAGTTCATAAATACCATGAAGGCGAAAAAACATGCTGGATGTATTTTTTTTTATCATGGGGCAAATATTCATAGACTGTTTTGATGACCGTGATGATATTTACAGAGTGACCAATAAATAATTACAACTTTCATTATGGACCGAACTGGGAAATTCCAAACAAAAAAACTGCTGCTGCATACAAAAGTTTGCTATCTACTCGACCAAAATGTATAAAACAGCTGATTTTTTTTACGATTTCTCAGTTGGTCCCATAGTGAAAGTTGTGAAAATGTGTTCCATGATTAATATACATCCTGTATAATATAATGGAAATGAGGAAAATTCTGGTTTAGCAACAAAGTAAAGTGAAAATGAACACACACATGCTATCAAGACTACAAAAGTTAATCCACAGCATTTCATCATTCTTGCAACTTGTGTATAGTTGCTTAGCTGTACTGTACCGTAGGATTAACAAAGGAGACTGGATAGAAACGCCAGTCAGTCTAAAGTTACTCGTATACATCTACAATACAGTATAAAGCTAGGTTGTACAGAGATCAAAGTCAAGAGCGGCTTTCAGTTGCATTAAAACGAATTACATCGGCTCGTAGTTCCGGAGTGGTACAGTAAACCGCACGTCAGTCATGTCACACTTGAACAACGAAAACAGCTTCTCCTGCTATGACTTAAAGCCCCTGTAGATGGTGAATTGTTACCAAAGGCGCGTGGTTGACTGTACAAATAGTATAAGGTTAAAGGCTATGTGAAACGGACGCTCAGGAATTTTTGGGACCGAAGGCTTTGGTTACTGCTACGTTGGACAGGCTAGAATGCCAAGCGCGTAATCCAACTGATTCCCACAATCCTGGAATGTGTTTTTTTTCTATGAATAGTCATTCCGTCATGAGAGATTGTCGATGGTGGCATTCTGAATCTTTGAAATATACTTATTCTGATCCAGAACTAATCAGCAGCAGGTTTATATTATTACTAGATATTAATCCCGCGATCAGGACAGTAGCTAAGAAAGTCAATAATAGATACTTTTTGCTAAACAAATAAAAACGACAATAATTTCTAAAACGTGCATTCATGACCAGTGACCGTAGTTTCACATAGACGACGTAACAGCACAATTTAGTATGATTAGAGAATAGGAGATGCGTGGGAAACTGTTATTGTCATTGATTCAGTTGAGATTGCACGCGAGGAGATAGATGGATTGATGTAATCTCACTTTAATTGCTTTGGTGAAATAATATTAGATATTGAAGGAAATTTGTTGGTTTGTTTTGACAAAACACGTGAATGTCTGAGAGTAGTAGTATTGTCTTATCGTAGTGCATGCTTTGTTGTTTGCAAGTGGAGATAGCCATATATAGACGCTACTAGGATATTCCCAAATATACTCGTATTAAGATCCTCGATTTGAACAAAACTGTGTCATTAAAACCACTTACAAAATAAAACCATCTCGGGAGATGTAGTAGTAGGTACTGGAAAATGCGTTACCTGAAATAAGAAAAATGTCGTTAGAATAAAATTAAACACAAGAAATACTTTGTATCAGTAATTGACACTCAATCTGAAATGAATGCTCTCACTCATTTCAGATTGAGTGGTAACAAAATATATTTATATGCACGTAGCCTAACCTGACCAGATAGACTAAGGCAACGTAAATTTACAACTTTATTTTCGAGGCAGGACTGTTACTTTCCTAGTGGAATTACTTTAAATTGATGACCATGCATGTAAGCCTAATATAATAATGGAACGAGCCTAAGTTTAAATATCATGTGCAAAGAATGTTAGCTGAGGACGCCGCCGCACCGCGATCGGTAAATAACGAACGCTACTAAAAATTTAGAGAGACACAACATATTTTACGTTGAGACGATAAAAATCGTGAAGAAATATACGAACGGAAAATATTTTAGCTACGATTTGTTTCCTACACACCTGTTTAGTTTCGTGTTGTAAAACATTATTTAAAGCGAGCTAAGCAGAGTTGTAACGTTTTGCATTTTATGGTCTGGGGGAGCTGAAAGATTTAACGCTTTAAAGCATTTCCAGTTAGTTTTAATTTCTGCGATATTTGATTTAGCTGTTATAGGTTTACACTTGGTTCTGGTTTAGAAAGATTATGGCGGAATATTGTCAAATCAAAAAACTAGGTAAGCAAATTGTTGGTTATAAAACAGGATGTAGATAATCCTCAGTTAAAAATAAATATTGACATCATCAAAGTTACAGCTGGTTTAAATGCATGAGTAACTTCCAATGACGAAGTAGCATCGCGTGACAACGACTCTGCCATTAGGAAAGAGCTCTGTCAGTATCTACTGATGAGAATCATTTAAATATTGACCTGAAGGTTGTCAAAGGTAAAAAAACCTGTAACCTTAACTGCTACTTATTTCCTGGAGGTAAAGGAAGAGGTGGACCTAATGGTACACTCAAATATTGCTGGTGGTTTTTAAGTGTCACATATTTATTTATTTATTATTCAAACTTTATGCACTAGTAAAATACACTGTACAAAGGCGGACTTAATGCCTTAGGCATTTTCTACCAGTCTGCCTTAAGGTGATGCAGAGACAGAACGTGGTAGGCTCAAGAAGGTAACAAAAACTTGAAAGTCAAATCAATAATAATTTAGAACAAATACATAGATATAAAATCACACGCAGAACGGTAACTTATATCAGTCCTAGTGAAAAGTACAAGGAAATTCTTTTAATCCATTTCTTGATGGAGATATTTTTTTGTCTACATCAGTTTTGAACCAAACCCCAAGCTTATTAAGCCGCCAAATCAACACATCGTCATCATGATGATAATCTCAATAGATCATATTTTCCTCCGAATCGATCTCAACCTTATCTTCCTAAGTGGCGAAACGATATTTTTGCTAAAATGACTTGACTTAATTACTTTGAATTTCTCATTCACAAAGCGGTATGGAACAAAGTGGCAATTTGGACGTAATTAAGGCGTTATTAAAGGTACCTTTGCCGTTGGGAGAATGAGTAGCTACAGGGCGATATAGATAGACATCATAAAAATGGGATGACCTGGAAGTCTTCTTTGAAAATTGGTGTTTTTAGTTTCTTCGTATGTAGCCCTAAATAATAATAGTTTTTCAAAACTTGAAAAAATCATTGAAATCAGTTAACAATTCTTCTAAAATAGACAGGCGTAATGTTATGTTATAGAAATACCCAAACCATGCACAGACATGATGACTGTAGCAAACGCGCGTAATTTGCTGTTATGCGTTGAAGAGTTCTGTCGCCTGTCTTCTTCATCAGTTTTTATTCATCAAATGATACTTGCTAAATGAAAATGCGTGATTTGTTACTAAAAACGTAAAAATCGTTACATGTGCACCTATATTATTGTGGAGTTCCCTCAATTCCTCGAGGATCCCATCAACAGATCTGAGGTTTGATACAAATGGGACCAACCTGGTAGCATACCCCATCAGAGATAAAGATACCGAGCTGGTATCCGCAACTCCATGTCAAAGCGCGTATTTTGCGTATTATTAATTTATTAAAACTTTATGCACAAGTAATCAAAACTGTACAAAGGCGGACTTAATGACTTAGGCATTTTCTACTAGTCTACCTTAAGGCGTATAGGCGTATATATAATGTACCACGCGGGCCCAGTGCAAATTGGTAGATGTCACATGTTTTCGAATTTTTAGTTTTAGGACATGCCGGTTTTCTCACGATGTTTTCCCTCACCATTTTTAAGAGCAGCATACCCTATCAAATAAAATAGAAAAATGTATTTTGAAAATCGGTCCATAAATAACGGAGAAATGAGGTAACAAACAAAAAAAAATACAGACGAATTGAGATCCTCCTCCTTTTTTTGAAGTCGGTTAAAAAGGGATAGGTACTCTGATGCTTTAAGAATCCCAGCACTTTTTACTGTTTTTTTGGTTCACCATTAGCGTTAAGTATGAGAGTGGTGGCAAGCGTGGAAATATATCAATAAGTATTGTTTTTATTTAATTTTTGGTCCCGTATAAATAAATCAAAGGACTTGTTGTGACAAGGACGCCATCCTAAAGCAAAATCTGAGTATTTCGAATCAACCCTCAAATTTAAATCAAAGCAATGAATCACTATGAAAGTGATCAAAAGCCATATTTCCTTCAATTTCCGTGAAGTGTTAATTAGAACTTTAAAGGAGGCTCTCGATGACAGCTGTTAATATAATAATTTGGCAAACGCTGTTCGTGAACGACTGCGAATCCAACATGAAACCCCTGAAAAGCCACGATTTCCGCAGTATGATGTAAGTAATCAATACCACGCTAAAGCTTAGGTGATATTGTTAATCCCCGAATAGTTTATATTTAAAGCTATACATACTATTTTTATGTTGAAAAGTAACCCCGACAAATACTTTCTCCTTGTTAACGCGTAACCCACTCTTACAGAGAAGAAACACTGACCAGACGCCATTACTCGTAAAATAATTCATACAATTTATGGCAACACCGGAAGTTTTATGTTTACAAATCTTGGATGCTGTCCAGAAATAGTAAGACTGTTTTAAACTCCTATGGAATAGTCTGGGATTTTTCGAGTGGTACATTTGTTTATAAGTAGATAATTATGTGGGATAGAAATATGGATGTGTGCGTGTCTGATCCCTCTGAGTTGATTGTCTATGTGAGAAATGTATCAAAGTGTTTGTGTTTTTACACTCAATGGCGATGGCTGATGGCGGATTAAAAGATTAGTTTTGAATATTGATAGCGATCCAGTTGTTTTTTTTTTCTTGAAATTAAAAGTAAAATATACGCTAGACAATCGTTGCTTTTAGACGTTAGGAAATTTTACTTTTGACATACAATTTAAGGTGAAATTAATAGAGTGACGATTGGAGAAAAGATAAAAATATGCATCATCATGGTGTGTGTTATGAGCTTGTATCAGAATCAAGTTCCATTCTACCCAAATGTACTCAGTAAAACATATAAAAGTAATCAATAATAAGTGTAGGTTAGTAAAGGAAACTGCTACAAAACAGTTTCGAACTCTAAACGGTTAGCAACATGCCACCACACCCCATTTACCAACTAACTGATGACAGGGTAGGGCGTCCTCACGAAAGCGAAGAGGAAACCATTTCCCTTAACAGTAATAGTATCTTGTATTGAAAAAGGCGTTCACAAAGTGTGTAGTAGCATTACTTCTTGGTAGAGATAACTTCATTAGTATAGTTATTTTTGGGGGTCAGAGATACTTCTTCAAATCTAAATCATCATCTGCCTCGCCCTTTCCCAAATATGTTGGGGTCGTCTTCCAGTTTAACCAGATGCAGCTGAACACCAGTGTTTTACATGGAGCGACTGCCTGACGGACATCCACAACCTAGTTACTGGGTAACACGATACCCGTTAGTTAAACTGGTTGTTAGATTTTCGCCGAAACAAATGACAGCCGGGACCAACAGTTTTACGTGCTTTCCGAGGCACGGAGGAGTCTTGATATGTTATGAATGGTCACCCATCCACGGACCAACTTCGTCAAGCTCAGCTTAACCTTCGATGTGGCTGTTATAATTTAGCCACAAGCTCCTACTACAAATCTAAACGATTGTTAGTAAAAGCAAGATTCTTAATAAGACATCACAAATAAACGCACTTAGTTCATGCCACCCCATTTTGCAAAACGGAAGTCAGGAAACAAATTATTTTAAGCTCAACCCCAAAGCGTGGTGACACGAAACCATCTCCCGGCGCAACTAATGCAATAATAAAGCAATTCCGAGCTCGCTGCGAACGCCACCCAATGACAAACATGCACCCAGTTACGGAGCTATTAAAGCTAAGATTATTTTGACCTATGAAGTTTATGGAAAGCCCTTAAACACATTTTAAGGTAAACTAAATTTGAAAAGAAAATTGGAGAAAAAGAAAAAGACTGATATAAAAATACTATTTATGCATAGAAGACATTATAGCTTAGGAAATAAATAAGCCCACGAGGACTGCAGCTCTGATTTAAACAAAAACTCATTGCATTGACAAAGTCTTAATAAAACATCATTCACTGGCTCGAAAGACATGGCAATATATTTACTTTGGACTAGAAACTAGTCACATCTTCGATAAAGAAGCATGTTTTGCATTTGCTAATGAGCACACAATCCGTTAGTTTCTTGCGGGCCGGAACGGGGCAACAAGCCGCAAAAACGCTACGATAATGAAGTTTGAATTATCTTCCAAGTTTAATCATGAGAATTTTGTGGTCGTATACTTGAAATTTTACAAGATGGAGCTACTAACGTAAATGAAAAGTCTTACAATCATGTCAAACAAATGGAATACAAACCCAATTACAAACCACTACAGCACGTTTAGCGCTAATCAAATTAGAAATATCGTTCGGTTCCTGTCAGTCTTTTGACGATTGACTCGATGAAGTTAAACGCATTTTGTGATTTATGGTGCGAGTAGACTTGTGGCTAAATAATTACAGCCGCTCGGGGCAATCGAAGATTACGCTGTAAAGTTCCTCATCCATGGGTGTTGTGTCTGGTGAGCTAACTACTGCGCTACGCTTGATGAGGTTGGTCCGTGGATTTTTTTTATACCACGACGGTGGCAAACAAGCTTACGGCCCGCCTGATGGTAAGCGGTTACCGTAGCCTATGGACACATGCAACACCAGGGGCGCCACATGCGCGTTGCCGATCCTTTAAAAACCTATTTACTCCCGTTTTGAAGAACTCCATACTGTAGCCCTTTGAGAAAACCTCGGCAGGGAGCTCATTCCACAATCCCAAGTGTGCGGGACCATTGTGAGCATGAACTCCCTGTCGACGGCGAGCGGTGCGATGATAGAAAGTGGCCGTGGGCATCATATCAAACAATGACTAGTGGATGACCATTGATTTCAAGACTATTCCGTCCCTCGGAAAGCACGTTAAGCCGAGCTCCAGGCTGTCATTTGTAAATGTTTGACAGCCATTACGAGCAGTCAGAAGCCTGAAAGTCTCACAACCAGTTTAACCAAGGACCATATGGTACTTTGGTATTCAGCTGCATCCAGTTAAACTGAAAGCCGACTCTAACATACCGTAATTGGGAAAAGTCTAGGTAGACGATGTTGCGAGTGGGCCTAAACATTAAATATAAATTGTTCATTTATTTAACCCTCACCCAAGTTTGGGTCGCTATCCATCTTGTTTAACCCAATACGACTGAACATCAATACTTGCTTACACGCACGAACGGCTCTTAAAGAAACAATTAGCCGAGAAAGAGGCGTATTGTCAGGTGGTCGACTTCCGTAAGGGATGTGGACTGACCTACTTTAAGTTCATGCCTCCGTTATATATTTTAATACACACTGAACAGTTTAAAAAAAAATGTGGGGAACAGCTGCTCGCAATTTTTTTACGTCGAATACTAATTTGATATTGAATATCATCAGATACCCATTTAAACCTATTTCGATGACATTGACGCTAAGATACCAAAATTATGGCGTCCCTTTTTTGTATTTTGGTTTGCACATCTGATTTTCGCTTCAGAATAATATCATACAATTCTTTAATCGGAAATAGTGTTTATTCCATCGTTTCACATAAGATTTTAATTGGTTTATTATCAACAATTTTATACTTCTCAAACTTAAGTCATACATAAAGACTGCATTATCTACATTACAGTATTATTTCAATCTCAAAGCAGTGTCATCATCATCATCTTCATCTTTCCTTTCTTGTCTTATGTTATTTGAGGTCGACACGGCACGTTTGTTTTCTTCCATTCTCCTCGATCATTCGTCATACTATAACCGCATAGCAGTTTGTGGTTAAATTGTTGCCAAAAAGTTACACATTACGCCACAAAGCTGAACGTTTCCTGTCCCCCAATCAGCTGTAGTCGCCCCCATCCCTCGCCGCTCGACCGACATGCAGGGCGCCGACCCGGGCCGTTATTGAACCGGATCGCAGAACACGATAACATTTCTAATATCCTACGACAAACACATATTAGTTTTAGGATAGCTCTTTGTGAAACCAAAAGACTGTATGTAAGTCGGTGCTTTAGAGCTTCAGCATCGATTAAAAATATCGCTGTAAAATTACAAAGACTGCTTTTACATTAGGACCAATGAAAAGTACAATGTTGAGACATACAATGTCTAGACAGATGTTCTAATTATTTGGAGTACTAAAAGACTACTTATTAACTAGGAACGTACAGACAATAGAACACAAGGACATGGAGAATTATGGTGAATTCGTCACTAATTTTTGACATGCACTGACATACTTAGTTTTTTCAGATGATGACAAAAGGACTAAGGAATGAACACAACAGTTATTGATAAGTTAAAGTAAAGTTAATGATGTGACCAGCGGACTGCTAAGTTACAGCAGGCCTAGCCAAGTTACAAATTCTATTTCTATCATCGTAATCGTAAATCGACAATAGAAAGAAAATGGCGGATATGGAATCATCGGTTTGTCAACTGTCAAGTGTGATGTTGTTGATTTTCTTGGATTTTGAAATAAAGTTTTAAAATGCATACTTTAAATATGTTGTGGTGCGCTCATAACGAAGAAGTGCTGTTAAGATGCTGGAGAAGAGAACTATATCGGCAGTGCGTGGAAATTATAGAAGAAATGTCGGACACTTTGTTTATCCAGCGATTTCGATTAAATAAAGCAAAGAGATTTAGGTATTGAATGTCTTTGAAATAAAGAGACTTTCGAAGCCTTAGTTCAAGACCTACGAGGGAAAACTTCGTTGAAAGGGTCCAACGAGATTCCATTGGAAGTCAAGGTAATTAAGTTCATAATGTGCATACATTTATTACATTATTTATCATTTGATTTGTTTTTTGTTTGTCTTCGATCAGGTGTTGTGCGCTCTTAGTTTCTTGGCCACAGGATCTTATCAACGAATTGTTGGTATCACTCACCACCTTACTCAACGCACAACTAGTCGCTGCATCAGACAAGTTGTTCATGCATTGAATCACCAAAATATCATGGCGAAATAGATTGTCTTTCCGAGTACAAGACAAGACCGAGGACTAATAATTAATTTGAATAAAAGACTTGTGATTTTGATTCTGTTCAGGTAGGTATAATAGTATTAAAACATTCCTTAATTTCAGTTTTATTTTACAGATTTGTGACAGTTATTTTTATATTATTATCAATGTGAATGCAAAGTTTGGTGGAGCTACACATGATTCACGTGGTCATCGAGTAGAGTTGAATCATATGTATATGCGTGAACTTCATCAAAATAAAGAACGAGTATGGTTATTAGGTAAATGTTTACGAAATCATAAAAATCAAGTTAATTAGTAGGAATGTAGGTATGTTTGTTTCTTATACATAAATAAATATTTCAGGTGACTCTGGGCTGGGTATCCGCAACGCCCTTGGCTAATGACTCCCATCCTCAATGCAGTTCAAGGTTCCAGAGAAGAACAATATGACTCAAAAGCATGTGCAAGCGCGTAACAGCATTGAGCACTGTTTTGGATTACTGAAAGCTCGGTGGAGTTGTTTGCTTAGAGACAGGGTACTGCAATATCATCCCTTTGTACTTAGCAAAATAACAACAGCATGTTGTGTGCTACACAAGATTGCGACATGATGAAAGCTCGTTTACCACCACCACAACCAGTTCCAACTTTGCATGAAGATGGGCATAACATAAGCATGCAAACGTCCACCGCCATTTCTGGAAGTAGCCAAAATGAGCTAATTCAAGGCAGAGCCATGCTGAATTGTTTATTGCATCGGCTACGATAAAAAAACAGTAATTGAGTAATCTTATGTAGGTATTATTACTCTAAGCGAAATCTTTGGATCCTTTTTCAAGAAAATTGCGCGCACGGAAGAGTGTTTGATAGTTTATGGGGAGGAGAAGTGTAGAAACCTAATATTTTTATAGGTTTATCTTAGAAATACATTCAATTTAAATTAAATTAAACTCATTGCTTACGTACATTTTAGACGTTTAGCAATTCTGCCAACATCAAGTTTATAACGTAACCATAGTGATCAACCCTTCGAAAATAAACAAAAAATTACGAATGAAATACAATACCCCCCTCCCCCCCCCCCGCGCGCGACGTCAACGTGAACACACGTACTCTCGATCGCCTCTGTGTTTTAAAATCCAAAAACCGTGTAAAAAGTGTACAAATAACTATACAACTTTACAGTGATCATCTAGAACATATAAGTGACGATTGTGTGAAAAATCTCAGCGAAAGAACCACTACAACCTTTTGTGTAAACAGTTTTAATATCACAACGAACTAAAAAGTTTAAATGTGGCTACCGTTTTAGACTTTGACCCCACTAACAGAACAAAGGAATCGTCGAAGCTACGCTAATCACCACTGCCATACGTAGTAAAGCACACATCAATTTCATCAACTTTGTTAACGTGCTTGTGGCGCAGCGGTATAGTGATCTACTCTGCGTTAACTACGACTAGGGATCGAATCCGACTAGCCCGGGCCTCTTTTTGTATTATTAAAATTATTATTTCACGAAGCCAGTTCTACGGTGGGCCAGTAAATAATAAAGAATTTGCTCAATCGTTGGAACATAATTGTAAAAAGTTTATTCTCTCACCGTATTCCGAATCTACACCTAGAAAATTCATCGAAGTCCGCCTCAAACACCTAAACCGACTCTGACGTCAGGTCAATCACTGTCTGAATCAGACTTAACGTCTGCTACTACTTCCAAAAACTCAGACGGAAGCAATATTACCGTACGATACAAGCGCCAACGCACCTTCTCTCCGGATAAAGAAATGGATTCTGAACTAAGGCCAGCATTAAATGACTTCAAAACTGAGCTTCTTGACATGCTGACAAAATGGAAGACTGAACACGATCAGCTGTTATCATCTTGGAAGGCGGACCAAGACGTCATTTTATCAAAACTTGTCAGCGATGTCTCTGAGCTTAAAAAACAGTGCCTCTCCAATCAGACGACAAACCTCGAGATTGAACGTAGCATGCACTTTATGAATAAGCAACATGAAGACATCATCAGCAAGGTTTCAAAACTAGAAATGGAAAAAAGTGCTAACTCCGAATACATATGCCGATTACAAAAGCAAATACAAGACCTTCACTTCCAGTCGCGTCAAGCAACTATCGAGCTACGCAATATTCCGATTAAGGAAAATGAACAGGCACAGGACCTTATTTCTATTTTAAATACTGTGGGGAACGTTCTTGGCATGGACATCCCGGGAAACCGGGATCCATCCGCTTTTCGAGATATTTACCGCATACCCGGGAAACCGGGTTTATGCAGACCGATAGTCGCTGACTTTTGCTGCGTCCGCACACGAAATGATCTCCTAGCTAAAGCTCGAACATTCAACAAAGAGCGTCCCATACCAGATAAGTTTAACACACAGACTATTGGCATCGCAGGCGACAGGAAACCTGTGTATATTGACGAACACCTACCCCCAACTGTCAAAAAACTACTCTATGAGACTCGCCAGCTTGCAAAAACACACAACTACTCTAGTTGGTACTCGAATGGAAAAATCCTTCTGCGTAAGAGCCCAGCAGACAAACCGCTCGAGATAAAAACAGAGAAGTGTCTCAATATGCTATTGGAACAACAATGACTACGCCTATTACAATTTGAACCCTTTCTTTATGCATGCATTACTTTTTTCACTGTATTAGCCTGTTATTTTTGTATTATTGTTAATTACTCTTTACTGTCCATACACTTTACACATATTGTACACACGCCATTACCTCACACTCACTCATTCTCTCGCGTTAGCAACCAGAACCATCTTGCACACCCCCTTACCTACCAGCTGCTGTACCTCATTCTTCTCGTAATAAATGGCTAATCACATCAATACATTATCTAATGAAATAGATGATCTCTCCATAGCCAGTTCTCATCTATGCCCCCCCGAACGATGTTTAGACTTTATTAAGCAACCAAATAGTAATTTAAAAATTATCCATACTAATATTAGAAGCATTAGAAAGAACTTTGACCAATTTATCACGATGCTAACAACCACAAAAATTGAATTTGACGTAATCATTCTAACCGAGTGTTGGCTAAAGGTTTCAGGGCCCCTTCCTTATTTGCAAGGTTACTCTTTTTCCGCAACGACTGACAACAAGTCGCAGAACGATGGCGTGGTGATTTATACTAATTCCTCATTAAATTGCACGTATCTTGAACCCTCATCCTGTGACTCAAATTGCCTCATCTGTGCAATAGGTGACACAGCAATTATTTGCGTATATGGCTCCCCATCTTTTAGCGACCTTGAAAATTTCTACCGAAGCCTCGATAATGTAGCACAATCAGTAAAACGCTATAACAATATAGCTCTGATTGGCGATATGAACATCGACATTAAACCAGACAATCACGATCGCCACTCGAGCAACTATCTCACCTTGTGTGCCTCTTTGGGTCTTTTGCCTGCTCATGTGCTCCCCACAAGATCAGGCAATTGCCTAGATCACGTACTTCTAAAATCTAAAAGCCTTGCAACAGTAATAGTCCTTGAAAGCCATATCACCGACCACCTCCCAGTCATCCTTTGTCTAGAAATGAAGAAAATATCCGCAGCTAGGGAATCAGCTAACGTACTCCGTTATAATTTCTCAGGCATTAAAGAATCACTCGATAGCACTGACTTCAGTCATGTGCTAAATGAACAAAACTGTAATATTGCCGCAGATTTACTTATATCTACCATACAAGGTGTTATTACTAAACACTATACTGCTCGAGTCTCTAGGAAATGCAGGATTCTCAAGCCGTGGATGTCCCCTGGCTTAGTTCGCTGCATTAGACACCGAGACCGGCTTCACAAAAAATCTAAATCATCCCCCGATAACGATATCCATAAAACAACCTATACCCGATACCGAAATTTCCTCAATAATCTGTTGAAAAAATTGAAAAGATCGTACGACAAAAATGAACTACTTAAAGCTAAAAACAATACTAAGGCCACATGGAAAGCTATTAAGGGTATAATAAACCAAAATTCTCTTCCGCAGTCATCAAGTGCGCTTCTGCAAAGCTCGACAGAACCTAAAATATCTATAAACAGGGTAAATAACTTTTTTGTTAGTGTGGGCGAATCTCTAGCCTCAAATATTAAATCTCCTCCTGGGTCCCCCTATGTTGAATGCTCATCACAACCCCCGCCGCGTAATTCTCTTGTCATTATGCCGGTCGACGAAATGCAAGTGAAAGGGGTTATTGACAGCTTACGGAGTGACTGCGCCACCGGCTATGACAACATCCCTGCCAGTGTGCTCAAGCAGTCTAGCTCCGTCCTAGCAGTTCCCATAACACACGTTTGCAACCGGGCCATTGAGTCGGGTACTTTCCCCAGTGCGTTCAAGAAGGCTGTTGTTCACCCAATCTTTAAGAATGGAGATCGATCTAATGTCACCAATTACCGGCCAATCTCCGTTTTGAGTTCCCTGTCTAAAGTACTTGAAAAAATACTCAACAAGTGTCTCACCACATATCTCTCGAAATATAAGCTACTAGCAAATAATCAGTACGGTTTCAGACAGGGAATCTCTACTGAGGATGCAGTTCTTGACCTTACAGGAACGGTGGTCGGCAAGTTGGATGAGGGATTGAAATGCTTCGGTGTCTTTCTTGACTTGTCAAAAGCGTTTGACTCGGTTTCTGTACCTATACTCATTTCTAAAATGGAGGGCATCGGAATACGCGGAATTGCACTTGGGATCTTCTCAGACTATCTGACAAATCGCTCACAATGTGTTAAAATCGACTCATTGTATAGTGACTATGGGAGCATCAATTTCGGTGTGCCACAGGGCAGTATTTTGGGGCCTACCCTCTTTCTACTCTACATAAATGATTTGTGCCGCCTGTCAATACCCAACTGCGATATATTTACTTATGCGGATGACACGGCACTGATCATTTATGATTATAACTGGCATGACTGCAGATTGAGGGTGGAGCGGTCGGTTCAACGAGTGATGACATGGCTCTCTACGAATTTGTTAACCCTTAACATTGAGAAAACCAAGGTTGTTCGCTTCACTCTCCCTCACACGATCATACCTCCTGTGGGTACAGATATTGTCAAAGCTCACACTTGCCAGAACTCTTTGGATCACAGCCCAAATGCTTGCACTTGCCTAACCCTATCACTGGTTCCATGTACCAAATACCTCGGAGTTCAAATTGATAAGCACCTTAGCTGGCGTCCCCATACTGAAGCACTCTGTTCGCGAATTAGGAAATTTTTATATATTTTTAAGGAACTCAGACACTCAGCTGATCGAGAAACTATTTTCCTTGTGTACCAGAGCCTGTGTGTCTCTGTTCTTACTTACTGCATTTCAGCATGGGGAGGAACCTGCAAAACCCACCTAATTCAGGTTGAACGAGCCCAAAGGGCAGTTCTAAAAGTTATGCAGTTTAGACGCAGAGATTATCCAACCGCTCTGCTCTACTCTGAGTCAAAGGTCCTAACGGTGCGTCAACTGTTCATTCTGCGTGCTGTTCTACGCCGTCATTCTTTGCTTCCTCTTGACGACAAAATTTTAAGGAAACGCAAAGGTCATCCAGTCTGCAATGCTACCCGATGTCGTACTTCATTCGCGGGCCACCACTTCGGCGTACTCAGTGTTAGAATTTATAATAAAATCCATCGTATTCTCCATATATATCCTCTCACCAGAAGTACATTGACGACCAAACTTACCAATTGGCTCCAGGACTTATCTTACGATAGTACTGAACGGGTCCTTATAATCAACTGATAGTCCTGAAAGTTATAATATACCTTCTACAACTATTCTCTATAATACCAACATCTACGCGTACAGCAATCAAACACCACACAAACGCACACACACATATACACACACATACTTCACTTACATCTAATACACACCCTTATACTACTTACCTCCCACAACACTGAACTTGTCGCAACTAAAGGTGTATTGCTCTAGTACGACCTGACATTGTTTTTCCGGGTGGGGACCTGGTGTCCTATATTACAGGCTACTAGCCTAGCTTAGGCACCAGTCTCCCACAATATTGGAGTTTATTATATAATTGCTAACAATATTACCATGTAATCCCTTTAAATATTGTGGTGAGAAATAAATGAAATTTATTTATTTATTTATTTATTTAATTCTGTAAGTTGTCATTGTCATGCAAAAGCAAAGCAAAGTTGTAATTTTCTAATAAATTTAAAAAAGTTTAGCTATATGAGGTTCTACCTATACTCATATATTTATATACTAATGTAATACGGTCTAATTTCGAACACATGTAAACTTGTCTGTTCGGTTCTTTTTTTGTTTTCTATCATCTTTTTATACCATGGTTTAAACAAATAAACATTATTCTATTCTATGTACCCATATTGATCAAACATAAAAATTAAACACATATGTTTCTAATGTTGTTTGTTTATTTACTAGAAACCAAATTAATAATTTAAAACATATTTTAATCAACATGTTGTATGTTAATTTAAATATGATTTACATCCCCAGGTAGTAATCTGTTGAAGGTAGGGAAGTTGTAGATCGCAACTGGGGTAAAATTTCTACCAAACTATCTGATACCCCAGCCAAACGATACATAATTTGGTTTAATAATTTTTTAATTTAATTTAATTTCATTCATAATTTTATAGTTATTATACGTAAAACGATAGTAAAGGGAACCTTAATTCCAAATTAATTTCGACGCTAAAATAACAAATTCAAATCGTATACTAGTTTCACCAGCGTACGAAGTATACAGCCGCATTTTTACATTGCGCTCGCCATAGACAATGTTTTTTTCTATCTTCGCTATGAAATAAGCGATTGACGCAGTGTGTCAACTTGGCAACCAACGCCAATGTTTATCTTTCTATTATCGCCCTAACGAGTAGAAATTTGTAATATGACTTAAAATGTGACAGTTGATAAACAGCTGATCCCATATACGCCATTTTCTTTCTATCATAGAAATAGAATAGAAATAGAATTTGTAACTTGGCTAGGCCTGCAGCTGCCTTATTCTAAACCGTTCGATTGGTTTCCGTGTCGGTAAGGAACCGTTTTCGACAATCTCATTTCCGAGCCGAAGAACTGCCAAAACGCTATTCACAGATCCGAACGGATACGTTTTTTTTTCTATACGATTGATCATTGTATTTATGGGGAACGCTACAAAATGGTAGTAAAAAGATCAGCGTGGTAGAAAATTTAAAGTAGTAAATAAAATTGGTTTATTTGAATGTTTCGATCCGTTTAATTATAGAATATACAGCTAGTAATTTAATAGACAGCAAACGGTACAAAATGATTTTATTAAGCAAATAAACTTAATCAAACAAACTTTATTTCAAATAAACTTGCTTTGTAAACAGCCGTCTGTCAAATTGGCATTGCCAGTTTGACAGACTTTTTTACTTTTTAAACTTTTTTTACTTTTTAAACATTGCCAGTCTGGCAATGCGGAAAAAGTTTTTATTTGAAATAAAACTATGGATTATTTTGTTTATTATAACTTTGCTTAAAAAAGGCTAAATGACTGTAAGTATTTGATATCAATACACAAATCTTGCTATTTGCTCATTGTCAAACAATTACATGTACAACTATACGAATAAAGTAATTCAAAGTGTAATTATGTAGTTCTACATAATTACACTTTGAATAAAAGTAAATGCGAAAGTATCAATGAAATACGGTCAATACAATAATAAAACTTCATTTACTTAAAAGTGCAGTGTTTTAAAGGTTTACAGTGTTTATATTTCTCTGAAATTTATGAAAATTAAATCGTTTAAATTTTGCTCGGTATGGCTCCTGATAGCAAACAGCTGTCGGAAAGATTTGAGTCTTCTTATCGAATTTGGCTTGTCAAAAAAATCGGTTTCGGATTTGTGAATTGCGTTTGGATGACATCTTCGACATCTTAGCCGTTCGATTCGGTGCGGAATCTAGTCGAATGGTTGTGAATAAGCCAGCTGCTGCCTTATTCTAAACCGTTCGATTGGTTTCCGTGTCGGTAAGGAACCGTTTTCGACAATCTCATTTCCGAGCCGAAGAACTGCCAAAACGCTATTCACAGATCCGAACGGATAAGTTTTTTTTCTATACGATTGATCATTGTATTTATGGGGAACGCTACAAAATGGTAGTAAAAAGATCAGCGTGGTAGAAAATTCAAAGTAGTCAATAAAATTGGTTTATTTGAATATTTCGTTCCATTTAATTATACAATATACAGCTAGTAACTTAATAGACAGCAAACAGTACAAAATGATTTTATTATAAACCAAACAAACTTTATTTCGAATAAACCTTGCTTTGTAAACAGCCGTCTGTCAAACTGGCAAGGCGGAAATAGTTAGTTTTTTTTTAAATTTCCATTAAAAGTAATACAAGAATTCCACCAAGGAGTTTCACATTACTAGAATAAATAAGCTGACTGAACGAACCTCCATGGAAGCGCTTTTGTTCAATACGTTTGTCTCACTTTAATACTAAAGAGTAAATGAGATGAAAGTTGTAGTTCTAATTTTCACCACGTGCATGTGGCGCCATTTGCAAATAGGCGGCATTTTAATATTTTATTTGCCATTAAAAATAGTCTTGAAAAAGTTTGTTTCATTACATAATTGTACTGTTTTCTCGCAAATGTGTTGAAAGACGTTGTATGATACACGTGCAGAAATTGGTATGTACAAACTCGTGACTATGGTAAGCCCTCGACTTCGTCTCGGGCTTACATCCGTCTACTCGTTTGTAAAAACCAACTTACCGCACTTTTATCATAAATAACCATATTTTAATTAAAACTGTGGATTTCTTTTTTATTATAACTTTGCACAAAAAAGGAAAACTGACTGTGAGTATTTGATATCAATACACAAATCTTGCTATAATTTGCTCATTGTCAAACAATAACACGTGCAAATACATAATTACACTTTGAATTTATGTAAATGCGAAAGCATCAATGAAATACGGTCAATACAATAATAAAACTGCATTTACTTAAAAGTGCAGTGTTTTAAAGGTTTACAGTGTTTATATTTCTCTGAAATAACCTGGAAATATGTAAAATTCCTTCGTTTAAATTTTGTTCGGTATGGCTCCCGATAGCAAACAGCTGTCGGAAAGATTTGAGTCTTCTTATCGAATTTGAACTGTCAAAAAAAAAACGGTCTCGGATTTGTGAATTGCGTTTGGATGACATCTTCGACATCTTAGACGTTCGATTCGGTACGGAATCCAGTCGAATGGTTCTGAATAAGCCAGCTGGTCTCTACTTCAAAACCGCACGCACCTGTGATTTTTCGGATTCATGATTCATTGTATAATAATCACTTGCTTTAAAGCGGTGAAGAAATACATCGTGAGGAATATTCTTCGATGGCATAATTATGAAGCCAAGTCCTATAAGGGTATTATAGACTCTGACACTAGGTTAGTCACGACACGCTAAGATGGCAAAATCATCACAAACTGAGACAAAACGGGTTAAAAATTATTATTGATAATGTTGCGGAAGTAGTAAAAAGAAGAACTAAGAAAACTAGGTCAGAGCGTGTAACAAGCTTAGCACGATTACAACACTTTATTAAATTCTTCATCACAGAAGCGAAGACGAGAAATGTATACTTTTATAGTAAAAAATATCCTGATTTAAATTCAAAGAGATCTCCATAATATAGAACTTACATAATATTACCATTGGTTTTGCAAGGAAATGAAGTTTGCCTCAGAGACGTATTTACATTCATCGCCACGAACACTTCATAAATAAATATTATGCGTTCTCAGCTCATATTTTAAGGGCCCATACTCTAAGCGTTTAGGAAAACAGGACCCATGTGCCATCTTATATACATATAATATTAATTTACTGTCAGATAACGTACAGACTAAACCTCTGTATTTAGAAGCATACATTTTCGCACAAGAGCTCCTCATGATACGAAAGTAAACCACCAAGGCTGTATTTTGCTAATACTTACCCAAAAAGTGGTTAAATAGGGGGTGAAGGTAATTACACAAGTAAGTAAGTAATATAAGTCTAAGTCAAGAACCAACAACTTTGACTTACTTAGTAATGCTATTGGGCGCACGAATGGTACTTGAATAAAAGCAGTTAAATAAATAAACCGCTTACCAACGACCAAACGTGCTAATGATCAATAAATCTTCGATCATCAATATTTGTCTACAGAAAGCACGAGCAGTTAATAATTACCGTTGATATACTGACCTGCTTAACTGCACTGTTGTTGAAACACGTCCCCAAATTAGATTAAACTGTTAAGTCGTCAACTGTACCGATTTAATAATCCCTGATTGTAGGTAAGTCGTTAAGGCTGAGTCGTCTGTAGGGCTTGTTCCGTATCGAAGGAAACGAAACTGGTTTGTAACTGAACTTTAGCTTTTTAATTATTTTAGGAGGAGTATCTTTTGTGGTTTTTGTGTGTTCTCATTGGTCCAGTGGTCGTAAGTACTTCTGTTGAGCACAAAGTCAAAGCGTAGCTGGGTTGACCAAATCAAATCTGCTATTTCCAACTAAAGTTTAATACCAACTCATCATCTGTCGAGTCTATACGCAACAATTTTGGGGTCGGCTTCCAGTTTAACCGGATGCAGCTAAATACCAGCGTTTTGCATGGAGCGACTGCGTATCTGACTTAGATACAACAAGTAGGTACCTAATAAATAACACGATAAGTACCCCTTGGTTAAACTGGTTGTCAGATTTTCGGGATTAAGTAGGTAACGATGTCAAAGATCTACAAATGACAGTCGGCACCACGGAGGAGTCTTGGTATGTAGTAAGTGTTCAACCATGCACGGACCGATATCGCCAAGCGTAGCTTAACCTTTGATTGACCCATGCGGCTAATTAAGCCACAAGCTCTTCAGTTACTGCAGTTGACCAAAATATGTAATGGAACAGCAGATTTTCCTGCGTGATTTTAGATGTGTTCGCATCGTGGAAGTTGTTCATATTTGTGGGTACAACACGGAATAACACCCTGTGAAAATTTGTTCACTGATACGTAAATTGCCCTGTATTTTGTAGTGGCTAGTAACCCACTTCTCAGAACTCGATCGACGGGTCTTAAATGCAAAACTGGCAGTTTTATTGTACTGTATTGACGTTTTATATCCGTTTTCCGTTTAAAATACAGTTAATAGTGCTAATATAAATTTATTCAATGATAGGTAAAATGCGGGTATTCGTTATTTAGCAGTAGTTGGCTATATTTCTATTCTAATGTTATTAAAGAGATGAAATTTGTTTGTTTCGAGTAAGTAGTTATACATGTATGTAGAGTGTGATCTTGGAAACGCCTTTGCCAATTTCAAATTATTTTCACTAATGAATAGTTACATAATTGACAAATCTTAGGGCTCTTAGTATGTTAAACAAAGCATGTTTTTTTAGTATAAAAGACTCCCTTGCGGACGATGAAATAACGCTCAGAAGTTTAGGTAACTAATAATTTCCGTGATCAGAGAATACAACTGTTACAGGCATATTCTATAGTAGCACTTTGGGCAATCGGCAGAATTCCCTTGACACACCTTATTATTATTTAAATAATTCGTCGGTATTCGGTGTTCCCTCATTTTTACGTTTCTTCTGTTACTTTTGCTAAAACAGTAAATAACCATTTTAGTAACCTAACCCTATGAGAGTTTTCCTTAATGTAAATGGGTTATTTTCTTCGCTTAAAAGCTCATTGGTTTGCAAAGAAATCATGATTTTATACAGTTCAAAGTAAACACACAAAAACATAAAAAAAACACTTGGAAATTTTAAAAGCTGACGAAACTCTTCACTACGGGGGTTCAAAATGTTTCTTTAACCCTGTTAAACCGTAGTTTGCATTCAAATTCAATCTGCACCAAAATCGCCATAGCGCTAAATATTACGAAGACAAACATTCCTATAGAAGTATACAGTTTAAATCTCAATTCATTACGGTGAATGAACATCACAAACAGGCTAAACCAGTTGATCTAGTCAGCGAACGAGACGACGACGTGTCTAGGGATTCAACTATCGCAACTATGTTGGCGCAGATCGAGGGAGAAATGTTGGCACAGATGGTGGGACACACCTACATTCTTGTTGTTACTGGTCAAAGACATTCAATACCTATTATTGTCGGGACATGACGAACAAAATTTCATCGGATACTTGTGTTCTTGTGGGCACAAGTCGATTAGTCTAGTTTACTACGCTCCGATATAGCTATATTATGCTGAGGCCCTACAGTGACACAGGGTCGCGGCAGACTATGAAGGAGATGGCGGGACGACCTGGACGTCTTCCTTGAGAATTGGAGGGAGATGGCGCAGAATCGCGACCGATGGAAAGAATGGAGGGAGGCCTTTCCCCAGCAGTGGGACAATTTGGGCTAAATAATAATAATAATGCTTGATGGCATTACTGAGATATGGGATCACAGATTTTCTATGACATTTCTTCGCATATTTTCTCTATAGTATCTTAAATCTCTTCAGATAGGATGACTTCAGCAGGCGGCATGAAAACACACTGGCGGTATAAGACACCAGCAGGCCTAGCCATATTACAAATTCTATTTCTATCATAGAAAGAAAATGGCGTATATCAGCTGTTTGCCATAATTTAGATTCTACTCGTTAACACTTGACAGTTGACAAACAGCTGATTCCAAATAAGCCATTTTCTTTCTATTGTCGCCTTATCAATTACGAAAATAGAAATAGAATTTTTAATATGGCTAGGCCTGCAGGTTAGTCACTAACTAGCTAAGGGGTTCGGCTCGTCATCGATAGACTGGAACAAATTGCCTGCTGCGGTCTTTCCCTCCGATTATAATTTATGTGTCTTCAAGGCTAGAGTGAATAACTGCTTACCATCAGGTGGGATTGCAGTCAAGCACTGGCTTATATTACTAAAAAAAAAAACTAGAGAGGTGTCAAGGGACAACCGGATGGAACGAAGTACAAAAACCTGCTGTATACGTACACTCAACAAAAATAATCGTCGCGACACCACACTGCTCAATGCGAAATAGAAAGACGAAACGAAAATAACTGGCTTGCTTTCTATGAGAGAGAGAGAGACAGACAGAGAAACACGCGCACGCCGCACGGCTTACAACTATAGCAAAAAGTGTCGTTACAACTTGTGGTCTTAATTTTTTGCGTAGCCCCCTTTCGCAACGCGCGATAAGGAACTTCGTTTCAAAAGAAAACATCTCACTAACCACACGAAAATAGAAGAAGGCTACAAAGCACAGAGATGGTAGAAGACTTTATTATAGCACTCGAAAATAAACTTGAAAATTATTATAATATTAAGTATGTTCTACAACTTTCACACAATGCCATCCTAGTCTCTAACTAAGCAGAGTTTGTGTTGTACAGACGCCAGCACATCAAGTTACCCCAAAAAATATGTGTGAGTGTGTCAAATTTTCCCAATTGAATTATGAACCTTATTCGGTTTAAGTTGAAAAACGATCAAAGAAATTTGACACATTGGGGTAACTTGATATGCTGGCGTCTGCATACTTATTTATATTTCTCTAAAAACATACATATGGATAAATAACACCCAGACAGGGAACAAATGATCGTGCTCACCACACAAACATTTATCTTAGGTGAGGAATGTGAGGATCGTACCCATAACATCCGATATTTTAGCAGTCAGGACCACTATCCGCTAAACCAACAGCTGGTCAATTCAATAAAAGTCACCCAGTAAAAATTTGAGCAAAGTGAACAGTCAATACTTACCACTAGGGCGAGACTCCACAATCCGGAGACGAGAGAAGTCTCGTAATTAACCAATAGCACATTGTATTGTGCTTGTGCTGAAGCTAAGCGACCTAAAGTGACCAGCCGAATGACGCAAGCTGATTGGCATTCAAATGCGACACATCTCTTCCCGCCACCGTTAGGTTGGAGTCAAACCTTTAGTATGAAATGACAGCTCAACTCTCATTCGCTTCAACTACATTTTTCACGCGATTATTTTAACAGAATCGCACTGGAGGAGTCATACACACGCCCGCCTCACCCTTCGGAGAACACATACGTGTTGTTTTAATGTGTAGGTAAATAACTTACAAAAACTACTCACAACTTAGCAACAATTTCGCACACACATCATTCTCCTTAACCCAAAAACAAAGCAGTGAGTCTAAATGTTTTAGATTCAAAATTAAACCAAGCAATGTGCTGGTCGGCACGATCGGTTACGATTTCGCGAATAACATACAAAGTAGGCTAGGAACATTGTAAAACGGAATTCGTTTGATTGGGTGGTGTTTTATGGGTACCTATGCCAATTTTGTTGACACGTTGGCACGATTGGCAGCAACACTTTTACTGGGTGATGATAACATTAAAATTGATGGTCACACACATGTCGTGTGCTCATTTTGGTAGAAGAAAACAAGGAGACTGTGTTTTATATTCTTCTTAATGTGTCAATGGCTAAATTATCCAGTATGGAAAGGATATTGACTTAATAAATATGTATTGAGTTCATACATCATTCTGGACACCGCACAATGGCCTTTTCCAAGAAAAAAAAGTTTTATTACCATGCATTTTTACTTCGACTGTAAAAAGTCAGGAAAACAATACTATTAGTAACTAACACAATGATAATTTTATATATACCACTTTTTCGAAAACACAAAAAAAAAACAACTCTCCATACATATATCCGAACAGTTGATCGACTTTGTATGGAGAGTTGATTTTTTTTTGTCTGTTTTCGAAAAAGTCGTAGAACAAATGTTGTAGTTTATGATGTTAGTAACCTACTCCTGCGAGGTTGTTGGTGTTTTACAAATAACCCTGTATAAAATAAACAGTTCACTTTTGTCAGTTAAATCCTTATGGGGTTAGATAGAAAATCATGTTTCTTTTATTCAAAACATCAGAAAAAAAAGCGTGGAAATTAAGCAACTGGTAGCATTCCATCTAAGATTAAACAAAATAAAATCGACTCCCAAACATCCAACAGCATTAGCCAGCGGCAGGCTTGGCAATAACTTTCCTATTGTTTTCATTTTTACATAATGTACCTAAATATGCGAAAGGATACCTACTTACAACATAGCTTCCCATCTTCCACTTAAAGCAGAAATTCCTTACTCACAATTAACTACAACAACAGCTAATCTTAAAAACCTAGATTTTGTTGGATACTTCGCTTATTATAACGGGTTTATCAGTTCTTGCTAACCAGACTGAAACTAGATCAATCGATAGATTAATATCGTAAAGCACACTGCTCGTAAACATAAAACGCAGGAAGAGTGCCTTATTTTATTATTTTGATCATAATGTTGGCTGGGACAACCAAAGATCAGTAAGTATATAATACAGGCCTATATGATTCCGTAGCCCCAAAAAATTTAAATTTCTCGTTAGCCTCTTCTAACTTTTTAACCGACGTCAGGAGGAGGTTCTCAATTCGATCGGTATATTTTTTTATTTTTTTTTATGTATGTACATCGATTACTCCGAGATTTATGATCCGATTTACGTGAATCTTTTTATTTAGTTCGATGCAGAATAGCTGCCATTTGGTCCCATAAAAATGTAGCATACTTTGACCTGTTAGTTTTCATTTTATGATAATTTTTATGAACATTTAATTTATTTTTGAACATTTTTTTTGTATGTATGTGCACCGATTACGCTGAGATTTATGTACCGATTTACGTGATTCTTTTTTAGTTTGATGCGGAATAGTTGTTTTTTGGTTTCATAAAAAAATTACATAGTATGACCTGGTAGTTTTCATTTTATAAACATATTTTTTTCATGATTTTTTCTTTTTGATTTCATCGAAATCTGTTTATTTGTTTGATTGCAATATTAAAAGAAATGGAAAATAATGAATTAACTATACCTACTTACATAAACATTATAAAAACTAAAAATTGTAAAATAAAAACTTTGACAAATAAAAACAACCGACTTCAAAAAAAAACACTAACCTGTGTAAAATAACTCTAAATTCGGAAGTCGGTGGCCAATCATGAATGATACAAAACCACCAAAGCCACAGACTTCGTAATTTAGAGTTATTTTACACCGGTCACTGTTTGCTTATTCAGTTAGGTAGATACTTTAAATGGTTTGAATTAATGCTGAAATCATAATCATAATTACCATTATGAATGAGAACGTAACTCTTTTGATCTGCTTGTTTGTCGGCTTTTCAAGACTAAACGTCTGACCGGATTGCAATTAAATTTGGCATGGAGATCGTATCATAGCCGACCCTAAGTTCACAAATTCTACATTATCAGTATAAATGTATGGCTTCGCCATTTCGCTATCGCCGTGGAGGTGATGCGAATATTTAGTTTCTGAAGTACTAAGTAACGAAACAGCCAAATCATACATTTTTACTGATAATGTAGAATTTGTGAAGTTAGGGTCGGTAGGTTAGGCCGTGTAGATTCAGAAGCTTGGCTCTACATGAGATCTGATATCTTTTTCACAAGGCAAACTTTATGTGGTAGTCTTGGCAACATTTTACATGAAATGTTTTAGTGGGATTTCAGGAGGCTTACTATGAACTATTATTACGATTCAATTGACGACCTAAAATGAACTGATTTGCAATTTCATACTAAGACGTCATTAAAACGATCCGGTTTAGGTTGACGCCAAATCAAGTCGGCAGTTGAATCGCAAGCTGTTTTAGTTCGTTCATTTTTCGTACCATGAGGTGACATTTGAACCTAAATTGGTTCGCATAGTGTCAAAAATAGCGATCCAAAAAAAGTTTCTAGTTTCGTGGCGTAAACTGAATCGTTTTGTTATAAACTTTGAAAAAATGTGGAAATATACGTACCAAATTCAAGGTATTTCAGTTAAATATGTGTTTCTTACGTAACAATGTAAAATGTACGCCATTATTCGTATTACTAATTACTTTATCCAAGTTAAAAGTTAAAAACTAAAAACTCTTTTGAATACTACCTACCTAACTAGAACTCCTTGGGTTCTATCAAAAAAGTTTGTATAGATTTCAAAACGCGTGTGTTGCGTTCTAAACTCGTCATAATCATTTTACTTTTACGACGACACTAAGCAAACCTTTAATTTTTATTTTAAAGAATTATTTAAATTACTATTACATTAATGAGTAGTAAAATTGGGCTTAATGGTATATAATTTGACTCTTATGCGCAATTTTAAAATATATTTGTTGAAATTTTATACAAAAATAAAACCGCTAAAATCATAACTACTAGGTTTCGGAACGCAACGCATAGGTTGGAGTAAAGAGACAAACTTATGCAACAATTGTCTAGCGTCATCTCTTTCTCACACCGCGGACCACCGACAAATTTCGTTCTTTCATTCCTCCATGAGCGAATCAAACACCACTCAGTTATAGGCACTTCATGGTGTGAATATTAGCGAATCAGTTTAGGAACCTAAACTGGTTTGCGTCGGAATTGAATGGCTAGCTAAAAGTTGACGGTAGGCCTGCAGTTCTTTTTGTAAGTTGCTAGGCAGTGTTTTCTTGCACATCAGTAGTGCCGGTTTTCATAGCCCATTCTCATTCTTTGCCTTTTTTCTTTGATGGTTTACTGATTACCATAAGCGATAAATCAGGGCGATATTTCGCTCATAAGCGATTATATTATCTCATACAAACTTCCACTCCCCCCCCCCCATTTTAGGGAGTGGGGGGCGAGTTTATAGTTTTTTTTTGGTTGTATACTAAACTTAGATTACATACCAAATTTCAGCTCTCTAGCACTTCAGGAAGTACCCAAACATTTTGATGATCATCAGTGTGTCAGTGAGTCAGTGTGTTAGTGACGAAATCGGTGTATTTTAGATATCAATAAAATCTAAAGTATTAGAGCTATTCAGTTGAGACTATTTATGATTAATCAGTCTATTAATGACATCATATCCTGAGAATATGAACCCTCTGGTACATCGGAAACCAACTCTACGAGGGTTAAAAAAAACGAAGAAACGCTTCAAGAAAAGGTAGGTAGTGCCCTTGCGCTTCGCTTGGCTCGTCTTGGCGGGGGCACTTCCGTGCCCCAGATCATTTCATTTCAATGTTGAGAGCTACTAAAATACAAGAAAGCTAAGTGATAACTATACACACAATACGCACATGAATACGAAAGTCAGTGTCTGGAATTGGATTCGAACCCGTGGCTTGTGTCTTGAAAGTCTGATAACTGGCTGAAGAATGTGTTTCACGATGATGATGGTTAATGACCAAGTGGCAAAGAGCCGTTGCATTTTTTATTCAAATTCAATGTTGGAATATTTTACATGCAAAATTCACAATCTAGTAACAATTTTAATTTCCATACGTTCAGGACTGTGCGCTCGGAAAGATTCAATTTTAATTAACTTTAATTATTAATGAAATCTGCTGTACCGCGTAGCGTTAAGGTTTTTACGTGTGGGGTTATTATTCGTTAGTTAATATGTTATGCATTTTTTTAATAATTGTATAAATTATACTACATGATAATGACTAGTTTATAACCATAGTTATACAAAGACACTTTGCATACAAGTAGTTATAGAGAATATCCCCGTAATTTTAAGATCGGTTCGCATTCTAACCTCTCTCAGTCTTAATCTGTCTAAATTACGTCTAATTCCCCTACATTTTAAATCATGTTTTGACATAAATTGTCGCTAAGATGATTTAGCGACTAGATTTGAACGCTTTAAATTATAGAAATTGGCCTTCAGGCTATAAAAAAGATTCAAAGAAAACATGCAACGATTCACACTAAATTCAAGAACAAAATCCTATCACAGAATATTATTTCAACACTTCAAGTAACACGGAAATATTATCTATAAAAAGATCAAAAGCGATCCGTACGCTTAGAACATTTCAAAAAAAGTAAGCAAGGACGTATGGAAAACGATTGATGTACGATCTTAGTTTATACGAAAAAAGGTACTTACCATACGACCGTTTAAATTTCCGACTTTCGGAGTTTTTTTTGGACATCACTGATATTGGTAAAGGAAAATACAAATCGCCATCCTCCCTTAAGCAAGCTATTTATGCTCCTACCTAGGAGTCTACTCTTATTCAACAATAAACAAATTTCACATGTTTCCTACCACGGCTCCATCCATTCCGAATATTTCATCCCAACTAAAATTGTTTTAGGTTCAGATTCCTGCTCTGTATTAGAAGCCTTTACATTGCAGTAGAACACTAACAAGCAGGTATTATTACTATTCTTTATTGAACATCACCCATATTGCCTTATTTTAAACAATTCCCGTTCCCGTTAGCCTTTGTATGTCACCCGGGGATACTGAAGCTTCCCAACGGTCAGAGGCGTACCTGGTAGTAGGTACACCCACATTTCGCCAGTTATGTTTAAGTCCCATGTAATAGGGGGCGAGCTTGCCATCAATCGGGCACAAATCCAGGCTGCTACTGAGAAATTCCAGTTGAAAAAACTGAATAACACTTCCTAGAAAAATCTTAATCTGAATCTCAGTAACACTATAAAACTATACCTACAAAACCTCTGTTATAATTCCATACAATCATATGAAGTTATCATGTGCCTATGCTATTTATAAATACAGTCATGTGCATTGTGTGCATGTGTGCGCGCACCGTCACACAACCGTGGCTAATTACCGCTACGGCTACGAGACCTAACGGCACCACAGCGTATGACCGATCGAGTCTTTGGTCTTTGTATAAAAGTACATATTTCCATTAATTGAAATACTTTTATCAAAATCCGCCGGTACTTTAATAAAATTTGTGTGACTTAGGTACCAGACATACGTGTTGCTGGGAAGTTTGTTCCGCCACTTCTTTTTCCCAGCAAAAATACTAGGAAGTGGCGAAAGGCGGGCGTTTTGGGGACTGTCTTATGTAATTTTTGACGATCAAAAAGTGATGATCCTCAGCCTAATTTGAATAAATGACTTTTGATTTTATTTTTTTTATTTTTATTTTACGTAAGTCTATAGTCCTTAGGTATTTATATTATATCAGTTCATAAATATTTTTCTTTTTTTCTTTCTTTCAGTTATTTACTTGCTGTATTTGATGGAAGTAATTCTATGAAAAAAATTGTGTGCGTTATATGACCACAATCCATATTTAAATAAACCAGCCGCATGAACAAACTTGAATAGAGCACAAAGAAACCGAAATAAATCAATTGACTTCACAAGGCACTAGGTATGAACCCACCTCATTTTCTTTTAATTACATCTTCACTATCACCCGGATCTGACCTTAACACCGTATAACCGCGGAACTACAAATGACTACACCATTGTGTACTGGTAACGGTGTGCTCGACATCCCACGGAGGTGCTTCATAATAAACGTATTAGAAGCGAGTAAAAGACTATTTATTTGTTCATTGTGACCTTAATTTATGAGGTAAGCTGCACGGGTTTTATGGAAATTCTTCTTTCCTTAAGGGACTAACCTGATGCAGTTTTTATGCCGCCCATGGGCCTCTGACTTGGCCTAAGGTACGGTCAAGAAATATCTCTAAAGCATGCCGGTTTCCTGACGAATGTTAAGATCAAGATTAATCTAAGCTTGCCGACACTTTCTGTGTCTCGGACAGCGTGTTAACACTTCTAACTGCTAGACTCCGCATTAAAGCGTGATGGTAAAAGATCTTAGGCCCGGTAGTTAGTGTAATATCGTGTGTTCTATTATTCATCTTTGACTGGATTTTTGCTGTCAGGAACAGAAAGTCTGGCTACCAGTCATAGCAAGGTTTATCGTGTTACTCAGTTACTGTTATTGTGGACGGAAGATGAAGATTTACCCGACATATCCTTTTAAGAACATATACAAGATGTTACCTTTGATTACGAAGAGGTTAATCTCTTGATTACAACCTCTTTGTAATCAATTTGGTTCTTTGATACAAAATTAACCCTCTAAATTCTCCTTGGAATTACAATACACCAAAAGGATAAAGCGAAGTATGATAATCCTTCAAAGGAACTCATCATCATCTGCCTAGCCTTTTCCCAACTATGTTGGGGTCGGCTTCCAGTTTTAACCGGATGCAGCTGAATACCAGTGTTTTACATGGAGCGACTGCCTGTCTGACCTCCACAACCCAGTAACTGGGTAACATGATACCCCTTGGTTAAACTGGTTGTCAGACTTTCGGGCTTCTGACTACAAGTAACGACTGTCAAAGATCCTTCAAAGCCAAGAATCCTTCAAAGGAACTATAGTTAATAATAAGCTGCAGCCGTCAGGACATTAACCATTTCTTTTTCAATGAAATCTTCTGACAGCAAACTAAGCCGCTTGGATAAAGTTCCCCCACATTATTATAAAAGAAACTTGTTCAACAGTTTTCGCTGGATAAAACCCATCATGTGTGAACACCCCTTGAGCGGACAGTAATAGGATTGGGAGATAAGCAAAAGTGCGTAGTTGTGAAAGTGTCGGACACAAGTCATCTTGTTATAGAAGTTGAGCTGACACATTTAATGCATGTGACGGTTTTCTTAGACCGAACAAACAAGGTTGAGAGGAGAGATAAGTCTAATTTTTTGAACTCGTCAATTTTTACGTTAGAAGCTATAGAAAAACCTCTTAATAATCGAAATAAAGCAGCAGTAGCAGCTCAAGAGGAAGCAACAATGAAATAATATGTTTAAGTACTTAGCTCTTAAACATCGTGAGGAAACCAGTATGGTTGAGAGGTAATTCCTCGAGGGCATGTGATGCTAAATCAGTGGCCCATGGGCGGCATAGGTGCAAACTCTGACATCAGGATGGTTACTAAACCCACGTGAAGAAGAAAAAGGAGATCAAAACAAAGCGTAATAAATACACATACTATTAGAAACAAATATATGTACCTCTTGCGTTCCACTGCTAAGCACCAGGAATTTTGAGCAGACTTTACCAGATCCGTCCTACCTTATTACATGTAGTGGCGCTTAGTATGTTGAGTACGTACCTGAAATTAAAAAGATAGAACATAAGAATCAAATCAATAGAACTAACCTAAGTAAAGAAGAAAAAGTCGATTAGACACGACCACAAAAACATATCAACCGAATCTTTATACAAAATACCAGAACGAATCCGCAGCAAACTGAAAAAGCTGTTGAGATACAATTTGATGATTGCATCGAACTACAATGGTAATTTATTTATAATAGAATATCGAGTTAAACTAATTTCTACAGTCAAAAGACTACGAGGTTGACTTCTTGGAACTGTTTGCTTAGCAATTAAGACAATTTTCAAATGATGAAAAATTTTGTTTTGCGTAGCAACAAAAATAGATCAAATTGCTTTTATATCATAAGCATCGCGATTCATATTTGTATTAAGAGTACTTGAGAGAATTATGGTAATTATGTGCCTATGTCTGTGTCTTTATTTGTCTACATTTGTGCCCGATTGTTAGCAATAGGCTCGCCCCCTATTACATGGGACTTAAAAATAACTGGCGAAATGTGACTGTACAACCAGGTTTTCCTCTGCCTAACCCTTCAGGGATTGCAGGCGTGATGTTATGCATCACCCTAAGATAGACTGGTAGATAATGCCTTATCCGCCTTAGTACAGTTTTTTTACTTGTGCATAAAGTTGTAATAAATAAATAAATAATTTTATAATAATAATAAGTAACAAAGGACCAAGAATAGAACAGTACCTATTTGTTTTATAATATTAAATATGTTGAGATGCTAAAGCTTTCCAATTTGCAAAGACATTTTATAGTCAATTTATTTCAAGATCATTCATTCTTCTGAATCAGATACAACTTTCTTAATTTAATTTCCAAGTTCCCTAATTAGGATCTCCCGAGGTCTGTACCAACATTTAGTCTCAATTTTCAAAACATTAAATTGAATTGGAGTCCAGTTATCATTGGCCCAAAAAGGCTCTAGAACCATTAATCAAAAGCGACTGACAAACTCATCAAAATCCATTTTGGACGTCAATCCTAGCATTCGACAACGTTTTGAATAAATCAAATTCAGTACCCGTTTGAATAAATCATTCTTTAAATTGAAGTATTATTGGCTTTGTAGTCGAGATGTTAAAAGGAAAAGCGTCTTTAGAGTCGTATTTGATTATTGGTCATTATTTGATTAGTAACATTTTGTAGTAAACGATAATGGGCAAAACTTTGTGGAGACGGTCTGTTCCCATAGCTTGGAGTGGAGCACAACATCTTCACATGAAGATACAAACCTCAATAGTGTAGATTTTGCTAATTACAGCAATATTACAAATTATTATATGTAAAGATAAGTGGCTCCAACTAGTTGTTGTCCGATTTGAGCTCACGATTACTGACAAAACCTTACACTAACTGGGGAACAGATTTCTCCTCATATCTGTGTGGCTCTTTCCTCAAAGGGGATTTTTTCTAATATGATTTGACCAAGATAATGTCTGGACTTTAAAAGAGACTATGATTTCTGAGTTTCTTGCGATGTTTCTTCTCAGAGTTGTCACATGGACCGACACCGACCTCACCTAGCTAAAAATGACGTGTAAAAGTGTTTAACCTATTTCCAGAAATACATATAATTTTATTATTTTTAAGACCCTTTCCACCGGACTAGGGTTTAGATTACTCCAATCTCAACTAATAGACTTAAGATCTATATCACGTCATGTGGATCTAAAGTGGTAAATTGTTCAGGTTTTTTATCGTAACCGTCATTGATATTTATGCCCTCAATGACCTACAAACGAACGTCCGTCGATTGCAATTTCTGACTCCATTCACGTGATCCAAACCTATATTGCTTAATATCATACATTCATAAAAGCATAGTAAATTCGTAATTGGCTTATTTTACTCTTCACGGTAGTTTTTAAAGAATAATGACATAATTCGGAACTTATTTTAGGGCTTATTGCTTAATTTATGTTTCTTTATTGCTTGCCCTACATAGAAAGCATTTATTTAGAAAAGGCACTTGTAAAATTGTATCTCGCGGCTGCGACAAATACCTAGGTCTAGTTCAGCAGAACAAGTGCCTTATGGCCGGGGTTTTAATTTTTTTTTTATATACATAATGGGTCTACTCTTGACCTCAATCTTGTCCTGCGGTCAGAGATGAGGTCGACGATGGAACGAGCATACCCATAAGAAGCCTATTAACTCGCAACTTAAACAGACTCTTAACTGGACTTGAGGTTGAAAGTCTATTGACAGTTTACACATTATTTTGGTTAGAAACAAAACTGATTTTACTTGGCGATCATGCAACACAGCATGTACTGTTAGAATCACAAACGACATTTAAAAACACGCCGTCCAGTGACTACTTACCTATGCGATAAAGACAATCCATGTATCTAAAACAATAAGTTTAAACATTTTTGCCGAAGAGGCGCAAAGCGAGAGAAGAACTCGCATTGATAGAGATCCTAATAATAATAAATTAGGAGAGGATTATTAGGGGAGGCCTATCATATGTCCAGCAGTAGACTACTGTTGGTTGATGATAATGATGATACCTAGATTGGTACATGACTAATATGTTTATTTTTACAGTTGTCATAATAATAATCGATCATTTTTCGTTTTGAGGTACAGAATCCTAATTACATGAACGTAGTATTAGCTAGATATTAAAATATTTTTCTGTGTCGATTTTACCCTACAAATAGGTACTTATTGAATTTATTTAGCCATCAGAGGATTGATTTGCGTGGTACCGCGACTTGGCAAACGTAGTGTAGTACGCTTACCTAGCCAAAGGGCTAGGTGGGATGACAAGGAAGACTGCTGGCAGGTTCTGGATGTGGTCACCGAAGACAGGGCACCGCGGTGCCCAAAAGGGGAGGCCTATCACATGTCCAGCAGTAGACTTCTGTGGGATGATGATAATGATGATACCTGGATTGGTACATGACTAATATGTTTTTTTACAGTAATGTCTAGAAGTTTTTATAAAGACGATAAAGAATCCTTTATTAGGCCGATAAGATGTCTTTATAGGATCCTCATTGAGACAGTCATCCATTCTTCAGAATCATTCCTCAAACAGCCTTTCCATTATATTCTTATCTTGACACAACGATATCATTATGACGCCATTATCTTAAAGTCATGCTGCGTAAATATAATGGCACTTTCTTTGCAACTTACTTGTTCACTTTCTAACACTAAAGAAGATAAATTAGCGACAGAGATTGCAAAATTTCCATTTAAATTGTTTTGAGACTTCGTATTTGAGATTGGCGATGTAGAAAGCAGATTGCACCTGAATGTGTCATCATGCCTAGGGTTTTTCCCACCTATATTTGGATCGGCTTCAATTCTGAATGGAAGGAGCTGAGTACCAGTTTTTCACATGGAGCGACTACCTATCTGATCAGCACAACCCTGTGACTGGGTAACACTATTAAAAGGTAAAAGTTTTTTCTTCCAACTATACTTTAATTTCCTCACAATCACACTAAAAACTCAGTACAAAGCGAGTCTTTAATGCTCTAGCTAGAGCAATAAAAATGTATGAAATTTCATTATTGCACAGTTTACTTTTTAATCGCACCAAAAGGTGCCAATCTCAATGGATTAGCTCTATTCAGCCAGCCGATATCAATACTTTTTTTTACGTACGTATTCTTCGTTTCTATCCTACTTTTCCAAATTTAATAAATGATTGCTGCTAACTCTGATTTATAAATGAAAGAAATTTAAAAAAGTAATTTGGCGGGAACTTTGTTAATTTTGCTTGACAATATTTCTGGAAACGATAAAGTGTGATACTATCTGATTTTGAGTGCTTCGGCTTCGAATTAAAATGGAATCATCTAGCGACACAAAAACATTCTAAATGAAGCCGAGAGTATCATAGAAACTTCTATTTTAACTGTTTGATATGAGTTTCCTTTATCTACTATTCCTACAGGTAATAGTTGAAAGAAAAGAAGATTATGCACCTCACCTTAAGTAATTTATATTGCCCTCGTGCCTGTTAGATTAAAGCCCTCTTTAACGCTCGGGCTCTAAATCAGGCACTTGGTGCAATAATAAATTACTTTGTGCTCGATGCAATAATCTACTATTCATGTTTATTAATTTAGTTTTTTTTTTGCATTCCCATTTTTATCTTTAATTTTTGTACTGTTGACTAATTCTTATTGCACAATACTAGAGTCATGTAATTGGGAGAAGACACTGGCTTCTGTAACACAGGTTCTACCTAGCGCATGAGTCAGGGTCTCACTACTTTTGCTGTAATTATTTATGTCAATATTTCTTTTTACTATATCCCTCAGTTAAAATGGTTGTCAAACTTTTAGGGCCCTACCTGACTACAGTGACTCCCCGTAGTAACGACTGTAAAACATCTACAAATGACAGCCGGGACCAACGGCAACGACATACGAAGCACGGAGGGGTTTTAAAATTGTAATGCATGGTCGCCCACCTACGCACCGCCTTCGGAAAGCCTAGCAAAACCATTGACTTGAGCGGCTGTTATTATTTAGCCACAAGCCCCCAAGAAAGAAAAAACGAAAGAAAGAAAGAAAGAAATAAAGAAAGAAAGAAAAATGCGTTTATTGGCATTACAACAAAGATATAAAACTATAAAATACAGAGATAATAATGCCAAAAGGGCCTCAGCTCAGCATAATGTCAGATGAGAACAAGAAATCGTACAAGGCATACTGTGTACAGACGCCAGCACGTCAAGTTACTCCAATGTGTCAAACTTCTTTGATCGTTTTTCAACTTTATGTCAAAACAGAATAAGGTTCATATTCAATTGGGAAAATTTGACACATTGGGGTAACTTGACGTGCTGGCGTCTGTACTTATAATAATACCTAGAGCACCAAGTAATGAGGGTAAAGTAGGCCCAGTATTGTACTTGAAGCTACTGACGAAGAGCTTTAACAGTATTATACATGGAGGCAATTGATTACTTTTACTTTATGTTATTGTACGCAATGAAATAATAAAATTGAATTTGACGAGATTGATACCTACCATCAAGTGGACTCGAAAAAAAGAAAATCAATATTAATAATAAGTTGTTGTTCGTTCAGTTTTCTTTTTTCGAATTTGGGTCGGTGTTTGTTTTGCTTTAGTACTTCAATTATAATACGTTTCTGAAGAATCGTTATTAAATCGTACCATCACTTCTCAATTGTACTTCGTAAAGGAAGACTATACAGGCAGTACCTACATTCATTATTAACATCATCATTTATTTCATTCGTCCATTAACTGTAAATACATTATTTTATGCAATTGTAATTGTAATGACATTTTCTATACTAATATTATAAAGAGAAAAAGTTTGAATGATTGTTTGTTTGTTTGCATTGAATAGGCTCCGAAACTACTGGACCGATTTGGAAAATTCTTTCACCGTTGGGAAGCTACTCTATCCCCGGATGACATAGGCTACTTTGAATCCCTGTATTCCCATAGGAACGGGAACAACGCGGGTGAAACCGCGTGATATCTGCTAGTATTTCATATAAGTAGGAACCTACTACGTAACATAACTGTTCCCGGAGTGTTAAGCAGAGGTGTACCTGTAGTACATACACATTTTACAAGTTATGTTTAAGTGCCATGTAATAGAAGGCGAGTCTAAAGCTACCAACAATATGTCAAAACTATTAAGTACTTTCCTGACATAATAGACTCCTTAACAATACGACAGCCCATAAAACTATTCAGATTAACAAAAACACTGGCCATAAAACACAGTAATCGACGCTCAGAGGTTTCCGATTTTAAAGGCACCGACGGAACTGTATGGGCTTATCCATCTCATCACTCAGGTCACGTATGCTGTACGTGTAAGAGTTGGAGGTTTAGGGCTACGGTCACGAAGACAGCGGGCAGCGCTCGACTGGCACGCAACGCTCGAACAGCACTTTCCGCTTCGCTCCCGCCCCACTGCCTTCAATGCAAGCAGGGTTATCTACTTTCTTTTTAATGCCAGTGACTAACTAACGTCCATTTGCACACCAAACTTTGAAGACTGCTGAGAATTTACAATAAATTACAATTGCACTTTAAAGTTAAATATTAAATATAGTTACGGTGACTATCAAACGTAGTACGGTGCTCTTCGTCAGATCTCTGCGAGTGCACATAACGTCATCCTAGATACACACTGATGATAGCCAATACGGAATTAGCTGTTTGACAGTTAATTGTTGAACAATTTGCCCAGTGAACATCATTATAAACTGTCAACGGAGATCATACGTGAAGTGTATAGAGCAAAATGGCGAAATGAAACGGTGGTTTGAACGTTATCCTTGTATAATTAATTTCTCAACACTTCTGAGTCGCTTAAGGCTACAATTAAGTTAAGACGACAGCGGGGAAATTACTGGACACAGACAAAAAGCTAAGGAGACGATATCGAGTCAACTAGCAGAACTTAGGTCTACGAGCAAGTCTAGATTTGGTTGAAAGTTCAAGCGTGTACTGTTCGGGAGGTCAAAACGAGTACTGATCTACATGACGATGCTTTATCGCTATTAGGCAAGTCATATGCTCCGATGAAAGCCGAGCTTTGCCGAACGCGCCCGAAGTTGCGTTCGGAAAGGCAGCGACCAGAACATTACAATTTTAAGCCTATATTTTGTATAGTGTAAATAATTATGCGTATTGTTAAATTTGTAAATAAATATTATGTGTGATGTAAATATAGCAACTAAATAAATATGTAAATATACTTCTAATAAAATATGTTAGTTTTCACCCACAGACAATGATCGTGTTTTGTGTTTGAAGTTTTTTGGTCTTTGGTTTGACGTTTGTTCAAATTTGACAGTTCGGTGTAACGGGACAATAAGGAAAAGTTTTGTATTGTGGAGTGTTTACAATTATAAAAAGTTTAAATTAATATTACGAATTCATACGAATTCCGGTGTAGCTGTGACCGCTACACTACTCCCCCCCTGAGACCGTGGCTACTTAGCTACGGGTGATAGTAGTCCGGGAAGCGAACGGTGCGGCCGGAGCGTGTTTTCTTCTCGACGGTGGGCTGCGGTGGCGTTGGTGCTGTGTTTGCGACCGTTGGTGCGCTGGTTACACCGGAGGGACTGTAGTCTGCGTTATTGAGGTAAGCGGGTTTCAACCGATCTATGGTTACTGTGGTTTCCTTTCCGTTTACCTCAATACGGTACGTTTTGTCGCCTCTTTGCAGGACTCTGTAGGGGCCGGTGTACGGCGGGTCTAGCGGTCGGCGAACGGCGTCATGTCGCAAGAATACATGAGACGAAGTTGACAAGCTGTCGGGCACGTAGAACGGCTTGTTGCCGTGTCGACTCGCCGGTTCTGGAGACAGCTTCGCCATGTGATGCCGGAGTCTTGACGCGAAGTCGGTGTAGTCGACTGTGCTGGTGAGTGTGGGGGCGATGAACTCGCCTGGGAGTCTTAGGGGCTCGCCGTAAACGAGCTCTGCCGCTGATGCTTTGACGTCTTCCTTCCAGGCGCTGCGGATGCCGAGCAGCACCAGGGGTAGTGCTTCGGTCCAGTTGGTGTCTGTGTGGCAGCGGATGGCTGCCTTCAGCTGGCGGTGTAGGCGTTCCACCATGCCATTACAGGCTGGGTGGTATGCTGTGGTTGGGCGGTGCTGGCTACCGAGGGTCTCCGTGATGGTGTGGAACAGCTTGCTCTCAAACTGCCTGCCCCTGTCGGTAGTGATGCGCTGGGGGCAGCCAAAGCGGGACACCCAGCCGGTGATGAAAGTGCGGGCGCATGTCTCCGCTGTGATGTCCGCGATGGGGTACGCCTCAGGCCAGCGGGTGAAGCGGTCGACCACAGTTAGTATGTACCTGTAATTTGATGACACGGTCAGTGGCCCTACTATGTCCATGTGGACATGGGAGAAGCGTTGGGAAGGGACAGGGAAAGCGGAGGTGGGACTGGTTGTGTGCCGCGAGATTTTGTTCTTCTGGCACTCTACGCACTCTCTGGTCCAGGCCCTGCAGTCCTTCTTTAGGCCAGGCCAAACGAAACGCTCAGAAATCAGTTTGACTGTGGCCTGTCTGCCGGGATGGCTCAGCTGGTGTAGTTTTTGGAACACCTGCCTCCTGAAGGGTTCTGTAACATAAGGGCGGGTGTTACCAGTGGAGACATCACAATATAGTTCAGTGCCTGAGTCCGTGAAATGCACTTTACACAGCTTGAGTGACGTGCTGTTGTTATTTAAGAGCCCCTGCAGCTCGTGGTCTGTTTCTTGGGACTGTGCAAGAGCTGTGTAATTACACGCCGGTACTGCCACCGACTCCACACGCGACAGCGCGTCTGCCACAATGTTGTCCCTGCCTGCGACAAACCTGATATCCGTGGTGAATTGAGCAATGTAGTCCAGGTACCGGTATTGCCTCGGTGAACAGTTGTCACGGTTGTGTGCGTACACATATGACAGGGGTTTGTGATCCGTGTAAATGGTGAAGTGCCTACCTTCAACCATGTGGCGGAAGTATCTGACTGCGTCGTAGATGGCTAAGAGCTCCCTGTCATAAGGGCTATACTTTTTCTGTGAAGCTGACAGTCGCCTAGAGAAAAATGCTAGTGGGTTCCATGTGACACCTGCCTTCTGCTGTAATACTGCACCCATAGAAGTGTCTGAAGCGTCTGTAAATATCGCGAGTTCGGCGTTGGGCTCTGGGTGAGCAAGCAGAGCTGCCCTAGATAAGCCACTTTTACAAGCGTTAAAAGCGTCTAGCATTTCTTGCGATAGATTAATTGTTTGTGTTCTCTTTGTTTTAGGTCCTGCCAGAACTACGTTGAGTGGCGCTTGTAAGCGAGCGGCATCTGGGACAAAGCGGCGGTAAAAATTGAACATACCCAGGAAGCGACGCATCTCCTTGACAGTCTTGGGAGCTGGGAAGTCCTGGATTGCCTGCACCTTCTCCTGCAGCGGGCGAACACCTTCTTCGGATACTTCGTGTCCTAGGAAAGTTATGGTGGTACGGCCAAACTCACACTTTGCCGAGTTAATAATAATTCCATACTGGGATAACCGCTTCAGAAGCTGATGCAGGTGCTCGGTGTGCTGGGCTGCTGTCTCTGAGAACAAGAGAATATCGTCTAAATAACAGTAGCAGAACGGCAGCCCGCGCAGCACCTCGTCCATGAACCGTTGGAACGTTTGAGCGGCATTCCTGAGGCCAAAGGTCATGAATGGAAATTCGTACAGTCCGAAAGGTGTTGTGATCGCTGTCTTGTGAACGTCGGCTGGCTGGACTGGTATCTGATTGTATGCTTTAATGAGATCGATTTTGCTATATATTCGGCTGCCAGCCAGCTGATGTGAGAAGTCCTGTATATGCGGGATGGGGTATCTGTCCGGAACAGTACGGGCATTGAGTGCCCTGTAGTCACCGCATGGCCGCCAGCTGTTGTCCTTCTTAGGAGCGAGGTGAAGTGGGGACGACCACGGACTCTCTGACGGCCGTGCTGTGCCGTTAGCCAGCATAGCCTCGAACTCCCTCTGTGCTGCCTTCAGTTTGTCTGGTGCCAGACGGCGAGGTCGTCCAGTGATAGGCGGACCTGGTGTAGTGCGGATGTGATGTTCGGTACCGTGACTGACCTGTTTCTGTGTTCCAGCAGGCCGCGTGACTTCCGGGTACTGGCGAAGTATCTCGTGGTACTCCGTGTTGCCTCCTACGGACTTCACTGAGGCGATCATTGCTGCTGATTCGGCCGCTGGCGACGCCGGCGAAGACAGTTGGGTCAGCCCATCGATTAGCCGGTGACTTTTGAGGTCTACCAAGATGTTATAATGCGCCAAGAAGTCGGCGCCTATGATTGCCTTGGTGACGTCTGCAACCACGAACTTCCACGTGTACACGCGGCGAAGCCCTAAATTCAAGTGGAGCTCCACCCAACCGTACGTGTCGATGGCAGTTCCGTTTGCCGCGTATAACTGGTACGCCGTCCTGCTGCGCTGCTGTCGTAGGGCTGCACGTGGGTATACGCACAGATCGGACCCTGTGTCTACTAAAAACGTGGTTTTAGAGTCCCGATCTGTTACGAATAGGCGGCGTGGTTTGTGAGGGCAGCCATTTGCCGCTATTTCCGGCTGCCGACGGCGTTTCCCGCGTACGTACATGGCGACCTGCACCGCGTGGCCCTGTCACCGAAACTGTTGTGGTACCAGCAGTGAGCGTCGTTCCACGCGCTGCTGGAGCGCGAGCGACTGCGGCGTCGGCTTGGGGTCGGTTCTCTGTCACCACGCCGGTACCTATCTGTGGAGCGCGATCGATGGTGTACCTGACCTTGCTTTTGTAGAGCCGCCACCTGTAGACATAACTCCGCCATGCACTGTTTCAGCTCCGCGATGTCACTGCTGGTGCTCGTGCTCGCCACGGCGGGAGGTGTCGTGAGCGCTGGCCGCGTTGGCGCGATCTCGTGCACGCGGTCGGCCAAATCTGCGACAGACTGAAGCGGAAGGTTAGGCTGGGAAGCTATTACCGTCTGTATGTTCGTCGGCAACCTGCTCGCCCACAACGTGGCTAGGAATGTGTCTGGAACATGTGGTCCGGCCAAAGTCTGCAGGTGCCGCAAGAACTGTGATGGCTTCCGGTCGCCGAGCTCCTCTTGAGTGAGGATTTGCTGAACCCTTTTTTCACGCGAGTCGGATAGTCGACGTATGAGCTCAGCCTTCAGCTTGGCGTACTTGTCCTGTGCTGGTGGGTTCTCTATTATGTCCCGAGCTTCTACCATGTAGCGATGGTCTAGCTGCCCCACGACCGTGTAGAATTTTGTGGTGTCGGCGGTAATGCCGGCTATTGTAAACTGACCTTCTACTTGTGCAAACCAAAGTGTCGGCTCCTCAGGCCAGAATGGCGGCAACTTCACGCTGACTCTGCACACGTCCTGCTTGACCATTGCTGCGTCCGCCTGCGCTCCCTGCTCTGCTCCGGTAGGCATCTTTGCTCCGCGTGGCTACTGTGCTCTTTGACGGGGTCACCAATGAAGTGTATAGAGCAAAATGGCGAAATGAAACGGTGGTTTGAACGTTATCCTTGTATAATTAATTTCTCAACACTTCTGAGTCGCTTAAGGCTACAATTAAGTTAAGACGACAGCGGGGAAATTACTGGACACAGACAAAAAGCTAAGGAGACGATATCGAGTCAACTAGCAGAACTTAGGTCTACGAGCAAGTCTAGATTTGGTTGAAAGTTCAAGCGTGTACTGTTCGGGAGGTCAAAACGAGTACTGATCTACATGACGATGCTTTATCGCTATTAGGCAAGTCATATGCTCCGATGAAAGCCGAGCTTTGCCGAACGCGCCCGAAGTTGCGTTCGGAAAGGCAGCGACCAGAACATTACAATTTTAAGCCTATATTTTGTATAGTGTAAATAATTATGCGTATTGTTAAATTTGTAAATAAATATTATGTGTGATGTAAATATAGCAACTAAATAAATATGTAAATATACTTCTAATAAAATATGTTAGTTTTCACCCACAGACAATGATCGTGTTTTGTGTTTGAAGTTTTTTGGTCTTTGGTTTGACGTTTGTTCAAATTTGACAGTTCGGTGTAACGGGACAATAAGGAAAAGTTTTGTATTGTGGAGTGTTTACAATTATAAAAAGTTTAAATTAATATTACGAATTCATACGAATTCCGGTGTAGCTGTGACCGCTACATACGCAATAGCGTTGCAGTTCCACATAAATCTATGCATTGGAAAACACCGCGCCTGCTCCACCGCTGTCGCTCCGCTGGCGGGCGCCCCGCTGCCCGGTGACTACGTGTCCGTGGCCTAAAAGTACCGCGTGTGGCAGGAAAGTTGAGGAGTAACAGACTGTGGTGGTATGGGCATGTGATGAGGAGATACGAGGCACATGTGACACGGAAAGTGTTGTAGTACAAATGTGGATTATAGCGATTTAAAACAAAGAAAGATATGATGGTGTTTAAGATGATATGCCAGTAATAAAGTCTTAAGATATCAGCTAATACAGAAAGCTTATTGTGGTAGAAGTGAATAGGTTACTTCTAGACAAGCGTGCTTCATCGTCGACCACATTATCGCTTACCATCAGGTAAGATAGCTGTCAAACTCGAGCTTCCTCTTCTTCTTCTTATCGTGTGGTTAGTAACTAACCTGGTGTCAGAGTTTTAATTCCGCCCATGGGCCTCTGACTTGGCATCACATGCCCTCGAGAAATATCTCTCAGGCATGCCGGTTTCCTCACGATGTTTTCCTTTACCGTTTTTAAAGCAAGTGATTATTTTTAACAATACGCACATGAATCCGAAAAGTCAGAGGTGCGTGCCTTGGGTTCGAACTCGAGACCTATGATTTGAGCCTCCTCTAATAAGCCGCTTTGAGACGAGAATTTTATTTATTACATTTTTTAATAAACAACTGTCTAACTTTTACGGTTCATAAGATACAATCCGCTGACAGAGATACAAAAGGACGGACGAGTTTTAGGTACGGTTCCCTAAAAACTAAACATTAGCGCCATATTCACTGAACTAAATAAATCAACATTAACATATGAAAGAGGTCTGAGTAAACCCGAGTTTACCGCTCCAAAAGCTTTCAGAACTTAGTCTAAAAGCCGTGATTAATATTAATAATTTATGTAAAACGGTGGCTCGTTGGTGTAGTTATTGTTAGTGCTAATGCTAAGCATGAGGTCCTAGGCTCTATTCCCAGGTCGGGAACTGTTATTGGAATTTTCCATCTGGACTGTTTTAGTAGCAATCGGGAGTCTTAGATTATCCCAGTAGGTCGTTTCTGTTGGATAATTTCAGAACCATAGATATAATAAAGAATTATTTAGATTTCTATGTTCAGAACTATAAGCGGGAAACCAATACTTTAGTGGTTGCGGCTAAGCAGTAACATTTGTTTTAACACCTTATTTACAGTACGTTATAATTAAATAAAAAAGTTATTGACACCTACACGCCTAGCAAACAATTATACCTTAGGTATTCTATGGCCAAATATTGAAAAATTATAAATCATACGAGTTCCGTGGTTTGACAAGCACGTTTGACCGCTGATCCCGGCCGGCATTTGAAGACCTTCGACATTTAGACTGATAATCAGAAGCCCGAAGGTCTGACAACCAGTTTAACTAAGGGATATCGTGATACCCAGTGACAGTGTTGTAGAAGCGAAGAATATAAAACTAGAGTATGAAGTAGAAATCTCAGTTTTTTGTCAAGTCATTTAAACCTGTCATAAGCAAGGGACCGTCGGTCGTTAGTTCAAAATTAACAAAATATCGATTGTGTATTTATTCGGAAACGTTCAATATAAATCGACAATCTTAACGATAATAGTCACGTAACCAAATCAGTTTCGTGTCACATTAATCGATTACAAAGAATACGGACGAGTAGCGAAATGTTTTGTTAAATTTTCTGCGAATTTCGATTGAATGAAAATTGATACGCTAAATTGGGCAATGTGATGATTGGCACAATTAACGCTGACAAAAACCTACGGACTCGAATTCTAGAAATAACTGTGAACAAAATTAAGTAATAGGTCATTGTGGTACTTACAGTTAAACAAACAGACACTATTTGAATTCAGTAGAAAAAAATGTGCGTGTTAATGATGATACAACAGAGTATGGTACAACCATATTTAATCAAGAAGTCAATTTGAATGAATTTGAATTTTATACATAATTAAGTAATGTAACAAAAAAAATAATTGCCAAAAATATTTAAGCGCATCACTTTAATCGGCCTTAGGTACCTATTTAAGTACTTCTGTTTTTGTTGTATTTGGGTTAGTCTCTACGATGCCCTTCACACCGCCAGAGACAGAAGCAGATGGAGGAACATAGTGAAGAGAAAGGTGATGAAGCAGGGAGGTCACGACCCTCAGCATTGAGGAGTACGACGCAAGGAGGGGGGGGGGGGGGGGGGGTGTTAGTCTCTAGATGGTTGAGGTTCAAATTGGACCAGGTAGGTGGCGCTAAGATCGGGTTCGAAGCCTAGATTCACGCGTTTGACTGCACTATCTCACCTGATGGTAAGCGATGGTCGACGATGAAGCACGCTTGCCTAGAAGCAACCTGTTTACTCTTGACTTGAAGACCCTTAGGTTGGACTTGTAACTATCAGGAAATACCAACGTCGGCAGGGAATTCCACTTTTTAGCTGTTCGCACAATGAATGTGTTTCCAAAGCGTTTAGTACGTATGGTTGGGATATCTACCATGTACCGGTGGCGCAGTGCCGTACGTCTGGTGGTCCGATGATGAAAAGCGCTTGGTGGAATTAAATCGTGCAATTCCGATGCACAGACAATATCAAAACTAAGAGACCTCCCAACGAACGACACCGAAAGCGCAAAAACCGTAACCCTAACCTTGCTTTGGAAAAATCAATACACACCCCTGCTTTACACCCTTGCGCTATTAGTATATTCAATAGACGATCATGGTGAGGGACCTCTGTTACACTTTCCGAGCTACGAATATTATAATAATGTTTAAATTCAATGGGTTTTTGGGCTATTCGTTTACACTACGAGTATTCAGAAGCCCGGAAGAATGACAAACAGTCTAGCCCAATGACTATTATAGCCTCTTTGGTCTAGGCAAAAAGATATCGTGTACATTAGAGACACCGTGTTCTTCTCTTAGGCAAATTTTTTTTTTTCTTTATGCCTGTAATCCTCGATAAGTAAGGCAGAGGTGTGCATGCAGTACACCCACTTTCCGCCAGTTATGTTTAAGTCCAATGTAATAGGAGGCCAGTCTATAGGTTAGGCAAAGGTGCATGTAGTAAACCTCTGCTGGGGCGAGCCTATTGCCATTAATCGGGAACAAATCCACACTCCGAACTGGTAGTGAGAAATACAAGATGTAAAAATCTCAAATCGCATGTTCAGCAGTAGCATTTGAATCACTAGAAGGCACACGGGGCATTTTTTCCGATCTTTCTTTATAGGTTTATTACCCAGTAAGGTGTTCACATAGTCGAGTCGCTCCAGGTGTAACCACTGGTATTCAGCTGCATCAGGGAGTTGAAGAAAGCCGGCACCAACATAGATTGCAAAAAGCTTTATCTTATTTGAAACCGGATTAGTCATTAAAATAAACGTTTTGACAGTTCGTTCAGCCGATCTTTGACTTCTATTGCGTTGGAGGCAATACTTAGTACTAAGATATGTTTAAAACTAACGATAATGCAATAACAGAACATATGAAACCAGTATAAATATGAGGTCATCACGTCACGGAACGCGGGAAACAGGTGTAAAACATTAAATCTGCGATCGTGATAGAAAGCAGGGTGAGAGCATGACCGTCATAAGCTAGCACCATAACGTCTATCGTCACGGCATACGAGTCAATTTTATTCAAGAGGCGCGACTATGAATGTAACATAACATAACACCTGTTAACCCCGAAGGGTTGGGCAGAGGTGTACCAGTAATACACACCCACATTTCGTCAGTTATGTTTTTAAATCCCATGCAATACGGGGCAAGCCTATTTCCATCAATCGGGCACGAATCGAGACACCGGACTGATGCTCAGAAATTCCAGCTAGAAAAACTCAGTAACGCTTTGCCGGACCCGGGGATCGATCCCGAGACCTTATGCTCAGCAGTAACGCTTGACCACTAGTCTAGACCACCGAGGCACTGTGAAGGTTTTGCATAAAAAAAGACCATAGCATAGAAAATCAGCCTTAACAACGCAAGATCCGCGTCAAAATAGGACCACTATCCAACGACTTATCTCGGTACCTACTTATATTCAACAGGTCAGCCAGCTGAATACGTTCAGACACATAAGACAACTCGTCCTATAGTCGAATAGTACCGGTTTGTGAAACGAGACAGCGTGGCAGACAATGGTGACATCATGGCAGACAATGGCTCTAATCCGTAACGCCTTTCGATCAAGGTGGATTTTTACAGCAAGAAAGAAAGAAAATACATTTATTGGCAACAGCTTGATACACACACAGTAAAAACATAATAGCACAATAAAAAAGCGAACACAAAAATGGCATGTCTCACGGCTGCGCCAAAAGGTTAATTTCAGCGGTAATGCTAGACAGATGCTGAGATGCTGCCTGACGCTGATTTTTAAATGCCCCTTTAGGGAAAAGTGACGAATGAGTGACAGGTTCAAGATCAGATGGTAGAAACTTCCAAATTTGGTAGATGGGCCATTTTGTGAAGCTGTCTTTTGGTATTTAATAACTAAGACATTTTAATGGTATTACTGATCAACAATATCATGAGTTGGGTGCATCGAATAAGGCATTTATACTTGATTTATTGATACCAACCCCATTAAGTACATTACTTAATGGGGTTGGTATCAGCTTTTTTAGGGGCCTCTCGCATATATCTTTGAGGAGGATGTGAACTGCTTGTCGAGAGGATGGTCGGCAGCGTCGAGTCCTGGGACGCGGTGGTGTCCTTCTGCGAAACGGTCATCTCGCAGAAGGAGGCTGCGGAAAGGGAGAGGGAGATCACCTCCACTCACCTTGCCCGCAGCAGACGCACCGGGCGCAGGCGGAGGGCGGACAACGCCCTTTTCCAGCCCCCCTGAATGGGTCCAGGGCGACGGACGCGGGGATGTCCGCCGCCCCCACGTACATGGACCCGAGGTGGCGGCGCGTCGTGTTTACGCGCGCCCCTCTTAGACGTCGCGAGGGGAGACTTACACCTCACTCCCCTCGCAGACTTGCCGAGGCACGCGGGGCCGGCACCAGTAGGGGGTCGCGGAAGTATCTTCCGTTCCCGTGACCCCCGGCGCAGGTGTGAGAAGGAACACGGGGTGGTTTTTAGTCAGTAAGAGTCTGACCGACCCCTCCGCCTCCCCGGGCGGGAGACATCCATGACGATTTTCCACCCCTCAAAAAAAAAAAAAAGGATGTGAACTGCTTATCCGGGCGATCCCGTGGAGATGACTTAACTTAAAAAAAATATTAAGACCTCAGCCGGGGTGTAAAAACTTAGAAACTAAGCGACTACGCTAAGGGCACCTCGACCTATGGCGTCGCTAGGAGAGGACAGCAAGGGCATCACTCAAATCCAGCCCGTGGATTTGAGTGATTAAGTACAATACTCATCACCTTCCTGCATTTATGCTCAGTTATTTGGGATTACAAGCACAGCATGTCTTCTGACATGAATCCTTTTTTTCTCTTCAATCTGATTATTCGGTATTAGTTGCCTGCTGCTATGGGTAGCTAGGGATAGCCAAGAAATAAGTTAATAATCAATATTCAATTAGGCTTGATTTTACGCAGTTTCGTAACGACTGGGGAAATGTCAATACACAATCAGTGTTGCGTCATTTCTATAAGAGCACATAGCAATATACCTTTTTTCCATTAGAACAGCTTCTCTTTTAATGGCTCTTGATCCAAATCTAGTTAGTTCCAGTTCCAAGCTTTCTTACTTTTAACGAAAAGGCAAACATCTTCAACTAAGTTTTGATAGATATCATGAAATAAGTCTATTCAAAGTTATATTACGAGCAAATCGCTTTTGAATTCACCTAAAGTGTATGGCATAAAATTTATGCTCGTGACTGTACGCATAGATAGAGTGTACAGCCGATGCGCTAAATAAGTTGAAACTTACATAGACGTAACCTGTTCCGAAGCCTACATGCACCGGTCTTAAACTAGGACGTTGCAGTAGACAATGGAAATAGGTTGCCGACTTAAGATGGTTGTGTAGAGTGATAGACTTACGCGGGTGCAAAGTAATGTAATTTTTGGTTGGTTAGGAATAGAAAACGGTACGTTTTATTCTAAAAAGTGCTGACGTTATTCAAAAAGCTGCAACGCTTTTATAAGTGGAATTGAGATGGACATGTCATGTCGTGGACTGACGTCCAAATAGCTCTAGACAGAGAGAAAAGGTAAGAGAGTAGTTAGGCATTTACCCTGTTGAAGGAAAATCCAGACTAGTTACATAACATGACAATATTGCGCTATCAAAAATTTGATTTTAAACGATTGTGTTGCGCTAACCGCGCCCGCTACCGTAAACGCTTCCGCGCCGTTCGTTATCCTGGCAGGGGCCTTATGCCTTTGTACAGAGAGCGATTGAGCATCTGCCTAGTTTGAAATGGTGTAATTGGGTTCCTAAGTTGTAGTGTAAATGCAGTTTGAAATATAAGCTCGTTAGGTATTGTCTGGCGTGGTAGTAACACGAGTTATTATGCGTTTGTTTTGTCAGTACGGGAGTAGTTTAATTAATAGAAATGGTTATTGTTTAGTTCGTTTCGTAAGATGGCTTGAATTCAAAATAGCTTGTCTGTATGTATTATCTATTTGAACTGTTGTTGATGTTCCTGATAGCTTTCTATAATACCTCAACGTTATCGCCATTTATACTGTACGACACCACGTCTTTTTCTTCCATACATCTATATTTGTTGCCGTTTCAATAGAACAGTGACTTCTTTAGCCATAACATCTGCAACACGACTGATACATTTTCTACAATATCTGCTAATTGAATACAATCCGACCCAGAAGACCGTTACCATTTTATATACTATTTTGTTACTCTATTAATCTTCAGACGCATAAAAGCAAAATGTGTGTAGCGTGTTTTAAGGAGATATCTGTACCTAAAGGATGACATCGGGACCCTTTAAGATGCTAAAGTTCCGTTGTCCGTTCTGTGCCCTAAGTGCGAGTTGTTTTTACGTTAACGCGATCGAAACGTTCACCGCGTTTAGCTCTCTGATTGGTTAAAAGCTTGGAGCGCGCCAATCGGAGCGCCGAACGTCATGAACGTGTCGATCGCGTTAACGTAAAACAAACTCGCACTAGGCACTCTGATCGTCTGTCAGCGCCTAAGCGGGCTGTATTTCACAAACTGTAATAGGTAGACAGTTAATATTTTCAGATTGTTAGTAACTATGGGCGCTTCCATTTAAGAAGACATTTTTGAAG